>VWZL01005281.1:175828-192874 GCA_013396915.1 Stercorarius parasiticus | reverse complement strand
AAAGGCAATACAAAAAGCTTCTACAGGTACAGGTCAGTGATAAAAGGAAGACTAGGAAAAAAGTGGACCCTCTCCAGAAGGAAATAGGAGGCCTGGTCACCTGGGATATGGAGAAGGCTGAGGTACTCAATGACTTTCTTGCCTTGGTCTTCACCAGCAAGTGCTCTAGTCACGCTGCCCAAGTTGCAGAAGCCAAAGGCAGGGACTGGGAGAATGGATAACTGCCCACTGTAGAAGATCAGGTTCAAGACCTACTAAGGATTCTGAAGGTGCACAAGTACATGGGACCTGATGAGATGCATGAGAGGGTCCTAAAGGAACTGGCAGATGAAGTTGCTAAGCCATTATCCATCATATTTGAGAAGGCATGGCAGTTCGGTGAAGTTCCCACGGACTGGAAAAGGGGAAACATAACCCTCATTTTTAAAAGGGGACAAAAGGAAGACCTGGCCAGTCAGTCTCACCTCTGTGCTCAGCAAGATCACGGAGTTTCCTCCTGGAAACTGTGCTAAGGCACATGAAAAATAAGGAGGTGACTGGTGACAGACTACATGGATTAACCAAAGGCAAATAATCTCTGACAAATTTGATGGCCTTCTATGATGGGGTTGGTGGACGAGGGAAGGGCAACTGACATTTTCTACCCGGACTTGTACAAAGCATTTGACACTGTCCTGCACAACATACTTGTCTCTAAATTGGAGAGACATGGATTTGATAGATAAGGTCATACTCAAAGAGTTGCAGTTAATGGCTTGATGTCCAAGTGGCAAGCAGTGATGAGTGGTATTCTTCAGGGTCGGTATTGGGATCGGTGTTGTTTAACATCTTTGTTGGAGACATGAACAGTGGGATTGAGCACACCCTCAGCGAGTTTGCTGACAACACCAAGCTGTGTGGTGTTGTTGACACATTGGAGGGAACAGATGTCATCCAGAGTGACCTGGGCAGGCTTGAGAGGTGGGCCCATGTGAATCTCATGAAGTGCAACAAGGACAAGGGCAAGGTCCTGCACTTGGGTCAGGGCAATCCCAAGCAGAAATACAGGTTGAGAGGAGAATGACTTGAGAGCAGCCCTGAAGAGAAGGACTTGGGGTTGTTGGTGAATGAGAAGCTAAACATGAGCTGTCAATGTGCGCTTGTAGCCCAGAAAGCCAACCGCATCCTGGGCTGCATCAAAAGAAGCGTGGCCAGGAGGTTTGAGGGAGGTGATTCTCCCCCTCTACTCTGCTCTTGTGGGACCCCAACTGGAGTACTGCAGCCAGCTCTGGGGCCCCCAACATAAGAAGGACATAGACCTGTTGAAGTGAGNAGTGAGTCCAGAGGAGGGCCACAAAGATGATCAGAGGGCTGGAGCACCTCTGCTGTGAGAACAGGCTAAGAGAGTTGGGGTTGTTCAGCCTGGAGAAGAGAAGGCTCCAGAGAGACCTTATAGCGACCTTCTAGTGCCTGAAGGGGGCCCAACAGGAAAGCTGGGGAAGGACTCTTTATCAGGAAATGGAGTATGAGGACGAGGGGTAACAGTTTTAAACTGAAAGAGGGAAGATTTAGATTAGATATTAGGAAGAAATGTTTTACTGTGAGGGTGGTGAGGCACTGGAACAGGTTGCCCAGAGAATTTGTAGATTCCCTATCCCTGGAGGTCTTTGAGGCCAGGTTGGATGGGGCTTTGAGCAACATGGTCTAGAGGAAGGTATCCCTGCCCATGGCAAGGGGAATAGAACTAGATGATCTTTAAAGTTGCTTCCAGCCCAAACTATTCTATGGTTCTACGATTCTAAGATTTAAGATGTATGTCTGTTCTGATGAGTGACTTCTGATTTCTTTAGTTTGATCTCTTAATTTGTTTTTTACTGAATATTGATTTCAGTTCACCGCTTTTCTGGAAGCACTGTACCAAAGGTTTTCTTTCAACAGACTGCAAGCATGAGTGGCTTAGTAAAAGTCTCTCATCTTATTAGAGGTTTATATTCTTGCAGCAGGCTCTCTTTCTCTTGTAACACAAAGGTTAGTATTGCAGACAGGTATATGTACAAATCTTTCTTAAATCTTTAGGTAACTTCTTGCAATGTCATTGAAACGTGCGTTTTTTAAAGAGAAGATATGGATGATATCTTCATGTTCATATGTTGTTTGAAATATTCTGAGAAGGTTTTCTTTTTTTTTTGTCAGAATAAAGTGGGGTGGTGGACAGTGGAAAATTAATTAAGTGGATTCCATTAACTAATCAGGCAACTGATGTGTGACTAAACAGATAGTGTCCAGGAAAGCATTCTAATTATAACAAGGTATTTCTTTAATCCCAGAAAAATCTAATTAATTTTAGATTACTTCAGTCTCTGATGTCATATTTCAATTTTGTGTTAGAGAGACTGTATGATGACAAGTTCTAGACTGGTGACAAACAGGGACACAATATCTCCAAATTAAATGACCAGAGACAAGTATTTGAATTAGGGGCGAGGGGAAAATCCACGGGAGCATCAACGTACTTGATGTGCATTTTGCTGCCTGAGTCTGATTGTGATCTTCAAATCTGGTAAACAATTTAACTAAGATTTGTCCATGTGGCTCAATGCATTATTGCAGAGAGATGCCTGAGCTATCTGTGAATGATTAATTCCAGGACTATAAGAAATATGTGTGCTAAGTTAGCACCATCCTTGTCTGATGGACTATTGGAGAACAGAGTTAAATAACTTGGATCAGTCTACACAGCTTTGCATTGTGCCGTGTCCACAGCTGTTCCACTGTTCTTATGCATGCCCGGTACCAGTTCCTCTTGGTGGGGCTGAAGAACTTAGTGCATGAATCTCTGTGATATTCCTTCTGGGTCTCCTGTAGGGTCTTATCTTGTCCCTCTGAGCCTGCCTAATACACTGCTGGAGTGAGCGCTGCACACCTAGCCCATATTGCAACCTTATCCCCCTTCAACTTAAAAACACTGTGAAAACTAAGAATTTCATCAAATCCATGGGGAGCAGTGTCACTCTGCAAAAGAGATTTTAAGATTCTTTAAAGGGATTAAAGCATGGTCTTGCTTCCTTGGGACAGCGGAAAAACCTGAATTCAAACTCTTTTTTCCAGGAATGTTTTCCCAGTGTTTTATAGAAAAGGTCATCACTGGGCTTCCTGTAGGGCGATTTAGTGCAAAGTGCTGAACTCATTCCAAAGATGATGGAACACCTTCCCATCACTGAACTCCCAAAACTACAGGAAGCAACAACTTCCACCTGGGAAAAATTGGACATCATGATTGCGGGACAGCATTTCTGAGAACTAGGTTTCTGAGACTAGATTATAAGTCTCCAACTTGCCACATGGGCACTTGAGTCCCAGAGACAGGCAAGTTTATGCATATCAATTGTCATATCTGTCTGTCTGCTCAACCTGGAAGCTATTAAAAATCCTGTAGAGAAGCAATTTATAATTAGGATACAGTGGGAGTGTTATAAAATATCTACACTAGTATTAATCTGAGTAAGCAGTCTGTATGTCTGGATATGTATGTAGCCTTTACATTGCTCTCATTTCCACTTAGAAAACTTTTTTAGAGCAGATATGAGGATTTCCTGCCTTGGTCTGAAATATTTAGAACCTGGTAGTCATAACAGAGCAAGAGCTACAGCAGTGTGATAACTGTGCATCAAGAAACTTCAGAACATCGGTTGTCATGATTAATAAGTCTGATAAGAAAGAAAAAAGCTGCTGTGCGCCTGTGAAGAAGGTTGCACATAGATGTTAAACAAAGTCCCTATGCTTGTGCTGTGTAGGATGTCTTGGGTAAGTTTTCTGTTCTAGAAATCCCAAGAGTAGTGTGGGTATTTTGCTCTGATTTACAGTTGCATAAGCTAAAAAGATCCCAAGATCCCAAACGCCTGTGCAATGATACCTCTGCTGAAAGACCTTGGAGGATGTTAAGTCGGATTAAATTGATTTAGATTTGCCTATAGGCCTTTTGTTGAGTCAGATACTGAATTCTAGTGACAATAAAACTGTACAGCTATAAGCTCCCATTGCAATGCAACTGTTTTGAAAGCCTTTTGGGGATGGCTTATTAAGAAATAAGAACATAAACTTCTCAAGAGGGAATAAAATACACTTTACCTGCTTGAAAACGCAACTGCTTAAAAAAGAAAAAAAAAAAAAGAACACCTAGAGGTTTTTATTTTATTCAGAATTCATGCAGAACCCTAAATTGATTTGATCAAAGAAATAGCAGTCACTCTTCCTTCTCACAGCCCTCCTCCCTGATAGAATGAAGGCAAACAGTGGAGAGGAAAATCCTCGTCTCTAATTTGAACTTTATAAAGCCCTGACAGATCCATCTGTTTCATTTTCTGTAGGAAAAAACATATGCTAATGATTCTGACTTCATTAATCATTAAAAAACAAATTATCTGAATTCTACCACATCACAGAATATAATACACAAAAGATTTCTACATATACCATCTTGCTCTTAGTTAATATTCCCGTGTTTTGTGGAAATACCCTAGTCATGAATTTTTCCCTTTGCCAGTTTTGGTTATGTTTCTTCATTTGTCATTTCATTTTATTTACCTTGTTTATTGGATTTTTGGGGGTTGTATTTTGCTTTTATACGCTTCCAGCATAGACTCTGATTGCCTTTTAACAGTCAGCTTTTAGTAAGGCTTTCTATTAAAATCAGACAAATGGCGCCGGGATGAAATATGCCCATTGTATTAAGAACCAACCTTGATTGTTAAACTTTTTTATCAAACCCCTAGTTTTGGTGCCAACTTTTGGACATATTATTGAACTCTTGTTAAGTATAACAAAAATTGTGATGTGAGAGTCTATCATCTGATACAGGGTTTTAGACTGAGATAAACTCAAATTAAACTGGGATCCTCACTCTGCTCCAATTTGGAAACACTGTGATAAGAAAGTAGACAGATGTGTGTTTTTGTTCTGATTTCAGATTTGGTAATTTCTCAGCTTGGGAGATCAACTATAAAATAGTTAGGTACAGTTTTGTTTGTAGTTTTCTCTATCTCCCACTTGCTAAGCCTATTGCAATATCTATTAAAGGAGAAAAATACCGTAATACCATAAGAGAAGAAAAAGAATGTTCTTCCAAACTTAATTGCATACCTTCTCCGCACAGATCATAGCATTTGTGCTAGAGCTGATCAAAAATTGCAAGTAGTATTCACAAACCTCACTTTCTGGAATCTTCATTACCACAATCTCCTCTTCACACGCCCTGGACAATGTTTGTCTTACCCCTACAATTTACTTCAAAGGCTTCTGTAAGATATTCTCCCTACCTCATTGCTGATCATACTACGCATTTTATCCACATGTCCATGAGTCCTCCTTTTCCACATCAATCATAATCTATTTGTTTGTTTGTTTTAAGGTCCTCTCTGATTTAGCTTCTATTGAACTTCTTAATTTTTAATGTGGTGCAAAGTAGTAATTCTGGTCTAATTCTTTTTCCTCTTTCTTCTTTTTTAGTTCTTATGAACAGACAATTTGCAAACAGAAAGCCAAATGAACAGAAAAAATGTACTCTGGACTGTTCACTCAGCTCTAAATCATTTCCAAGTTAATCCACATAGTGTTCGTACCTGTTCATTTTTTTGTCAACTAAGTCTTATTTAGTGAACATAATGTTCTAAAGGTTCAATATTTTAAAGAAGTTATGTTCTTGATTGTGTTCCATATTCCCTATCCTCTGGACTGCTCATAAATCCAGGTTGGTTGGTTGCCATTTTCTCAATGTTTCACTCCAGTACTTCCTGTAGCCTTTGTGGGACAAAACTGGATAGTTCATCACATTTCCAGTCTATTTGAATGTAACATCTGTCACTGAACATAAAACTGTTTACTGTCCTCAGCTGAATAAGACATAATGGGGAAAAAAAAGGTTTTCCTAAAGGAGCTTTTTTTTAAAAAATTAATCACATTAATCACAGACTTGGTTTTGATTTCCTGATGGACTAAGCCTGCCTTGGGAGTAGTAGCATCAGCTATTTCTGCTTTACTTCTGCTCTTTGGAGGGAGAACGAGGGGGAGAAGAGGGAAATAACAGCATTAAGTCATGCCTGTCTCTTAACAGTAGTCTGAGTATGGGAAAAAGAAATAGTGAATGAAAATGCTTTACTGCCCTTGATAAAGAGCACAGGGCATTTACTGAAATGCTCTTCCAGCTCTTCTCCATGCTGCCTAGCAGTACGTGGGGATATATGCGCTCCATCAAAGAAGAAATATTTAGTTGATTGTTTTTAACTTCCATTGCTTTTGAGGCTCTGTTCATGAATGATTTTCTTCATTTGATACGTCTGTAGGATCTAGGGCAGGTAGAGACCTCCTGGTATGTTGCCCCAAGCCCTCTTCTTTCATGGGCAAACATAAAATTAGCAAATTCCATTCTGAAATTAGTGAAACTCTTTATCCATGCCATGTCAAATTATTCAAATTTTTTCACTCCGTGATCAAATCTATTACCTTCTAGGTTTCACTTCAACAAAGTTTTTATGCCATTTATTTTGTTTAAAAGCATATTTTTAATCCTAGAATACAGTTATACATCCCACTAGCAGTTAATAGAAAAATGATGTGACTACCTCAGTGTTCACAACTGCTATTTAAACGCTGCTTTAAATATTTTCATTTCTAAACCACTTACTTAAAATGATGTCAAAACTGCACTTGAAGAAGCCTGAGATTCACAGATTTGTATGTCAGGAAAAGAGTATTATGATCTTCTAATACGATCTTTTTCATATCATAGGCTGTGGACCCTCACATGGTAACAGCTAAATCACATCCACATGAGAGTAGCAGGAGGAATTATCATTCTCACTGCCCGGAGTGTGACCTTTCTCCTGGTCAGCTGTCCATTATGTCTAAGATGTATCCAAGCAATCTGGTTTCCATACTCAACAAATAATCTTTTGGGTTCTTCTTAAATACTTTTTCTTGTTGAACTTTTTAGTAGCCAAAGTCACAGAGATTTCACAATCACTTTGAGGAGTTTAGTCTGCAGAATAATAGCCGTTTGATATTGAGTCTAAAATTATCTTTACTGAATTTCCAGATGTGTTTTTGGGGGTTTTTTTGGTGGGTTTGGTTTGCTTTTTGTTTGTGTGGGGTTTCTTGTTTGTTTTTTGTTTGTTTGGTTGGTTGGTTTTGGTTTTGTTTTTGTTTTTTAAGGAGTCTGTCCCCTCTCTGCTGCCTTAAAAATCCCTTCTTTTATTGGTGCTTAATTTTCAAATACACCGAGATAGTTATCTTCTCTTTCCCCCCAGCCATCATTCAACCATACTGTACATAATTAGTTCTTTTAATCTTTGCTAATAATGCATCATTTGATTAAATGCTGGCAAAGCATTTATTATAAAGTGTACTTTCATTTTAAATCAGCAGAGTTATGTCATGTCCTAGAAAAGCATGTGCCAGAGCAGCCTTAAGTGTTCTCCTTGCCAATTTTTAAATGGCCAGTAGGTGCTGCAGGTAATAGAAGAGATTGTGCATAATGATAGTTCATATGGAATCATTGCTTTTGTTCAGTTTAGTTATCCTCCCTGGCTTGTCCTACAGCTGGAAAGAGGGAGATAGATATAGATATAGATAGATAGATAGATGATATAGATATAGATTAGGTATAGATATAGGTGATGATGATATAGATATAGATATATGTAGATATAGGGGCAAAGAGAATGAGCACTAATAAGGTGCTTGGTCTCCTTTTCTGTTTGGAGAAAATGAATATACAACCAGGTTTGGTGGTATTTATGGTACAAAATTTAAGACTACGTGGGATGTTTTTTGCCCTAGACATTTCCTCCTGCCTCTTGACAGAAATACATGTTATGCAATGTTGCATCTATTTTCATGGACGAGTTTAATATGTAACTGCAAGACACATGTGCAGTACTTTTCTGCATATACATTGGATGTACATGTGAAAAAGAAAATAAAAGATTATTATATTTGGAGTCTGTTGTACTTACATGCAGAAAAAAAAATAGGAAGTATCACAGAGATAGGTTAACTAAAATTTAATCAGTTACTTTTGCATGTGGACAAAAAGATAATTCTCTTAAGCCTCAAAATACATGCCCGCATTCTTAACTCAGTTCTTATTTTGTTCGAGATCAGGATTTAAACAACCTCTGGGATTCAGTGTAAAATCATAGAATCACAGAAGATCCCAAAGAACAGATTGGAAAGGACCTTGAAAGATCATCTGGTCCATCCTTCTGTGGGAAAGAGAGCCTAGATGAGATTATCTAGCACCCTGTCCAGTCACATCTTGAAAACTTCCAGTGATGGGGACTTGGAGGTTGTTTCAGTGTTTCTTATCACTGGAAAAAAATTCTTCCTTATATCAAGATGAATCCTTTTCCTGTACAACTTTAACCTGTTGCCCCTTGTCTTCTCCATGTGGCTCTTGTGAAGAGAGAGCCTCTGCCCTCTTTGTGTCCAGCTTTTAAGTCCTAGAATACTGTAATGAGGTCCCCCAGAGCCTTCTCTCCTCCAGGGAGAAAAGACCCCACTCCTTCAGTCTTTCCTCATAGGACAGGTTCTCCAGCCCTTTGATCATCTTTGTGGCCTCCTTTGGACTATCTCCAATCTGTCTACATATTTCTTGAATTGTGGGGACCAGAACTGGACACAGTATTCCAGGTGTGGCCTGGCAAGCACTAAGTAGAGTGGGATGATCACATCTCTATTTCTGCTAGTAATGCCCCTTCAGAGGCAGCCCAGGATCTGGTTTGCCTTTGTTGTTGCAGCCACACGCTGCTGACTCATGTTCAGCTTGTTGTCCACCAGGATGCCCAGGTCCCTTTCAGAAAGGCTGTTCCCTAGCTACACAGATGCAAGCATGCACTGGTGTCTCTAGTTATTGTATCCCAGGTGCAGGACTTCGCACTTGTCTTTGTTAAACTTCATACTGTTCTTGTAAGCCCAGTCTTTCAGCCTGTCCAGGTACTTTAACATGTATTTCTTTTGTCTATCTTTTTGACAATAGAAGACACAGTGAATTGCTGTTGCTTATCCCACTCACATTAAAAATTGGTTCATGTTTCTTTATGTAAAGAATATATAGGATGATAGTATTGCAGTTTGGGTGGTTTTTTTATTCAGCATCATTAATCCATGTTTTTATTTGTTAGTGTGTTTTAGTATTTTAAAAAGGAAGCCTCTCTGTTGGTTTCCTCAAAATTTTTTATCCTCAGGGAACTATCTGGTTTCTATGTTTTTCTAGCCTGCTGCTAAGTGGAATATAAGATTATAAAGTCTCTGTGGAAATTTTGCCTTGTTCATTATTCATTATCCTTGCCACTGCAGATGGTGACAAATGTCATTACTTAATGACCATCGTTACCCATTGTCATAATTAAGGGAGATCATTTAATGAAACTGAATGTAACATTGTTTAATGCATCAAATTAAGAAAACGATGTCATGACTAGGTACACAACATCACCCATCATTTTTAAAGATGAATCAATAAATTAAACAATTCATCCTTATTAATATGACAACTTCGTCTTTTTAAAGGTTCACAGGGGCAAAGAGAAAGGGTGCCAGATGGTCCTTTTTCCTTTATTTGCTCCCAATTCAGTGATGTCATGGGAAGCTGGATTTCTTTGCCACTTTCTGAGGCTCACCCAAGTATGTTTCATGATTGCCATTTTACACCTAGCTTGTGTATGGCAGCATCTCTCTGAATAGTCCATTAGGCATGTCATCCTCAAGTAGTTGCAGCTTAATATTGCCATAGCTAACAAATGACTCCTTAATTTAAGTGACAAACATCTGTATCTCTGCAACAGATGGCCATGAGCTCTGTACCATGGATCACTGTGGATGGTCTGGCATATGTTTCAGAGGGGTGAAGCAGCCTCTGTACTACTTTTTTACAAAAGCCATGTTCTATGAATTGCCAGTGGTCGATAATAGAAATGGCAGTAGTCCCCCATAACAGAGAAAGCTAATTAAGGTCCAATCATGGTGTCAGTTCCTTCCATTTCAACAAGTGGAGTCCACAACTGAGAAAGCTATTCCACTTTTGTTGGACAGTTATCTTAGATGTTCAGGACACTCATCTGGCCATGTACGGGTTGTCTAGCCAATCTTTGAGATCCTGTAGGCCATCTGTGTTGACACAGCAAAGAATATGTGCCAATTATGGGAGTCTGGGGTTCGATTTGATGGTAGGATCAGGAAGAACAGAACATACGGTAAGTGGGCACAGAGGAAGAGAAATTTAGAGACAGAAAAGAAAAAAAGGAAGAGATCAAAATGGAGGGAGTGAAAAGATCCACACAGCATGGGTCAACATGTTAGGGGAAGCATTTGGCAGGCATGTGGGAAGGAGATTTAGCTATGGATGATTGTGATTTTGCGTCAGATTAAGGAGCTCTGGAGTCACTTGTACAGTCTACATTTCATCTAAGCAATTAAGGCAAGTTACCTCATCTCTTTACAAAAAGAGAAGACCTTCCTTCTCAAAGGGTACAAAGTTCACCTGGCAGTGCATATGTGATATTCAGATCTTGTTATCACAGACTGAGAAAGAGCAGGAGAAGAATGTATGACAAGGAGCAATTAAGAAGAGGATATACTCTAGTACAGCTCTTGACAGAGGAATCCCTTACCTCAGAACTAAAATAATTATTAAAACAACTACATTGAAGACAACTCATGTAGATGTGTGTACGTTAACAAGCTGGAAGCCTTTGGTCTAAATATTATCAGGTACTGACTTTGTTTATCTTGTGAATCCAATGAAATCAGACTAGTAGCAGAACTGCAAACTAATTGGCTACCTTGCAATCACATTTACTGATACAAGAGAAAATATCCACAGGTGTGCAGTTCTGATTTAAGACTGATCCTTAATGCTGACAGTAAGGAGTACACCAGAGTCTAAAGTATTAAAAATAATACCCTTCAAGACTGAAAAATTCTCAAGAGTAATTTTTTTTTCAGGACATGCAGTCATTTCTTAAAAATTTATTAGGGATTGTCAGTAAATCAATGAACAGTGAGCCCCACTGATTGGGATTGATAAATTGTAAAAAGTATTGCACTCTCTAAGGATTTTTTTCCCTCTCTTAGTGATAGGAACAACTCTTTGAGAACATTTTCATCCTCAAGGACAGAATACATAATTGTGTTCATGAGGTACATCTATCACAATAGGGAAAGAATTGAATGTGAGATATAGGGAAATAAATGAAAAAAAAAAATTAAAGTACATTCTACCTTCCCTTCACAACCTTTCAATCTCAGCTTTCACTACAACTTAAATCAGAAAGCTGCATAATGGGTAGTCTGTGTCCAGCCATTTTACACATCTCGGTGATGCTCAGTCCATGCTAAAGCATGACAAAGTGTGTGCATTTCTGGTACCCAATAAGAAAGTATGGATCTCATTTGGAAAAATAAAAAAAACAAAAAAACAAAAAACAAACAAACAAAAACCAAACAAAAAAAGACAAAACAAACAACCCCCCAAAAGTATTTACTTCTCAAGAAACCCATCCCTCATTTTCACTCTCTCCTTTCTGAAACTGAGGAATAGATTAAAGCACAGCCATATAATTTACAGTTAGCCTTAGCCTTTTCTGAGTTATGCACTGTTCACACCTAAAATAGCACAAGGAAGCAAGAAGCACTAGATCAAAACATCCCCATTTTTCTTCACTTTGGTCCAATTCATGAATACATACTCTGTTGAATTAATTTATCTGTCTAAAGAACAGCTTAGGAAAAAAAAAACACCCACCAAAACAAACAAAAAAACCCCATCATTGCCAGCCAATAAAAAATTCCCTTTGGGGACTATGTGTAATGCATGCTTGGAAATGTTTTTAATATTTTACCCATGATTGAGGGTGAGTCCTGTTGTTAACGTTACAGTTCCAGTTACAGACATGGGCATCAGGGCTATGTATCTGCAAAATGTATGAAGAGGCTGTCCCTTTCCTAAAGTGCTACTATATCCTTAAATAAAATGGGCCAATAGTGATGGAAATACGTGGTTCTAAGATTTACTTGTGTCTCCATCACATTTGCAATCAGCCACCATGAAGCCATGTTTAACTCACTATTGTCCACAGTGTAGCATATTCCATCTTTTTCAGTGCAATTCTTCCTTCTTGGGTTTCACTTTTCAGTACTTTGAAGTTAATGCAAGGTTTTAGGTCAAATTCCATTACACATTAGATAATGCAAAGAAACTTCAACCAAATCAGTGGCAATATTGTAAAGTTATCTGAGTTTCATTTCATTTCAGTGAACTTAATAACTTCATTTACACATTTTGTTTGGGAGACTCTTTGATAAAAAAATATCATACTATGATACTGAACATTTGGTCAACCTCCGCACTGAAACATGAGTTGAAATCAATCAGATTTGCAAGTGCAGATTACTAGCAAAATTCAGACATAAGTAGTTCTGAATACTGATTTTTCAGCAAGATTCTCAGGATTATCTGAATTTAACTTCACAGCAAAGTCTCTCATTGTTTCTCTGAAACAACGTTGAAAAATCCTATTTAAGATGAGACGTTTGATGGGATGTGGTATATACCCATTCAGTTCTGAGAACTGTAACACCTAACTGACTGTTTAGAAGATACATCAAGAAAGAAAATCAATTAACACAAAACATCTATTTTTGTAATTTAATAGACAATATAAATGTGTCTTTTCAGAACTGCCAGGGTGTCTCTGAGTACTTGCCATTATATGCAATTTAGGACAATTTTATTCAGAACTGAAGGGAAGATGTTAGATGTGTGAAATTCTTTTTCCTAGCTCTAATGCTGAGTTGGCTTTTCATTTCAATGTACCACTTTTTAAAGTGGCAGTTCATGATAATTTGCCTCCCCAGAGTGCTGTAAGATTTCATAAATATTTTTAAGAGTTTTGAGATCCTTGGATGAAGTGTGTGATAAAGTGAAAATGAAAAAATGTACAGAGTTAAGAGTGCTTCGTTGGTGGTGTTTGCTTTTTTGACTGCTGTTTAGCTTAGCTTATCCAGCATTCTGCCTGGTTTGTGTACTGGAACCCACAGCAACTAAAATACCCACTTCAGTTTACTGTCAAGTGCCTCTATGCTTCCCTTTCCAAGATAATGTGGACTGTGTATAGAAATAACATTTTCTTGTTTGTGAGCAGAATCCTTGTACGACTACGGAAAACGAGGAATGATGTGAACAGTTGGGAACTGAAAGCTGGTAATAAGTAAAAGTTCAAAGCCTCTTATCTCCTATGAATAGCTCTGGACTAGAAGACAAGTTCAGCCTGCAGACTTTGGAAGCTGGATGCCAGTTACTTGCCCTAGGTTTTGAAGTGGTACAGAATTGAAATGTGTTGCATAGCTGATCATATGCAATGCCACTGTGGTAAACAGAAAAACCATAAATTCACTTATTTGATGTATAGAGAAAATGAATGTCCACTACATATTCCATAGCAGAAGTTGTAAAGTCCATTTCCTTGTCTTTACCCTCATCTTCACCACGTCAAATAAGGTGCTTAGGAGTTACTCCATGGCAGTCCACTAGTGCCTGGAGTGAGCTAGGATACAGGAAACTGGCCTCCTTTGCTTGAGTTTACTATACAGATCACTACGTTTACTAGTGTCTAACCTGCATTGCCTTGGGAATATACTTAATGATTCTGCCTTTCAATTCCTTTTATGTAAAATGGTGATAAGATTCCACTAAGCTTTCTTGGGGTTTTTTCTTTGGTTTGTTTGGGTTGGTTTGTGATTTTTGTATATTTAGGTGTCCAAGCTTTATATTCTTCTCTAAATGGTGTTTTTCCTGATGAAGCAGTGATAATTTGTTTACTAACCTGTAGTATTTCCTTTTTTCCTGAGTTCTGTTCCAAATTTTGTACATACAGGTATTTGCATTAATGTTACATCAGTTTAATTTTTAATGACTGGAGGGCTCAGATGTATTGTGTCAATTTTTCTGTACAGGTATTTACAGTCCTGTGAGCATAAGGAACCTAACTGAGAAGGTAACTCCAATATTTGTATCTTGATACATCTACCTGCAGATTTGTGGGTGTTCTGCTTTGGAACATATGCTCTCCCCCTGGCCTATTTTTTTTTTAACTTCTTTTCCCTGCTTGAATAGTTTACCTCGATGCCAACTTTGTGATATAAATTATCTTTAGCTCTAGATAAATTTATTCGTGAGTGCTAGGACTGTGATCTTTGAACACTCTGAATGACAGACCTGAGAAATGCAGTTAGAGTGGTTCTGTCAATAAAACTGAAATCGTGAATAAAAGGTCGCTCTTAGCACTTAAAAGTAAGATACATGTCCAGTGATATTTGTGTTTGTGTGTGACTGTGAGCTGAAAATTAGAAAGCTAGTTTCCTCTCAAAGGAGCTGCTTCACATTTATAACCTGATTTTCTGGGGGTTTACAACTTCAAGATCAATGTGCCGTATTAGATGAAATTTTTTGGAGGCTTCTAGGCATATTGTGATCCCATCCCTATAAAATACTCTGCAGTTTCTTTCTCCTTTTACACAGCTGTTCCGTTCTTTTCCAGAGAATAGTACGCTTTTAAATTTTTTTTAAGTTGATGGCATACTTAGGACAATTCAGTTCAGCATGGCATAAGGGGTGTTAAAAGTTGGCTTGACATTGGCCATCAAAAGGTAATTTTTAAGAAAGTGATGTATTACCATGTATTAGTGAAGGTCTACCCATTGCAGCCTTCCAGTGATTAGCTATAAATCCAGTTCTATCTATATGTTTTATAATAATATAACTTGAAATTTTAAATTTTTTGGTATCCAAACATAATATAGGTAAAAGTTTGGGGATTTCATGAAGGAGATACAGAAATTGCTCAAACGCTTGGAAAGTTTTATAAAGATCAGTATAATTCGCTGTATAAGACAGCACGAGTGAGAAAGTATCTGATACTAGAGGGGTCTTTGAACTAACAGAAGCGTCTTAATGTCTATTAACACAGAGGCAAAAGCTAGACAAGCCACAGGGAGAGTACAACACAGATTTTGAACAGTCCAAGAGAAAAATAATATGCTTTCAGTCCATGTTAATTCTGAACCAAGACCAAGTGACTGTCTTAAAAGATTCCACCATTCAACTATAACTTATTGAGTTTGATGCTGAAATTGGATGGACTCTGAAGCCTGTACTACTCAGAGTTATTAATTATTGACTGTCTACTTGGAACTCCTGCATAAAATGAAGACCAAATAGGTTATGTAGTGTGTTCATAAAACAAATCAGTCTGATTTTTAATAGGTTTATATCAACATACCTTCTTCAAAGAATATGCACAGATTTGACAAGCCTTCAAGACTTAAATTTCTACTTCTTTTAACTGGTTTCAATAAGAAACCTTGCCTATTGGAAAGTTTTTTGATTCATGACAGGAACTTCCATTTTGTGTAGTTTCAAAGCAGGTGCAGTTTGTTGAAGCTGGTACCAAACTTCAAAGTAATGGTTGTACCAGCAATGCAATGCAACCCAGGACACAAAAGGATATTTTCATTCTTCATGAAAGATTTCATAACATGTAGTAGACCTCAATTTTGCATATTCCATTAATGAACCACCTTCAGGTGTGAATTACAGCACTTGTACTTAAAAGTAGCCACCCGTTACAGTTTGGCAATCATGATGGTGACTCATTCTAGATGGATGAAGTTTGTGAGCACTGTGATTCTTATGATCTTTCATCTGCACAACATTTCATTACTTTATGGAACTCTAACAAGTGTCTGGAGCACAGCAGTGCTTGGAAGTCTGTATTATTTTCAAGGACATTCACAGATTTGCAAAAACTTAAGCACATTTTACAATCCTGCTTTCCCTATGGATTTTTAGGAGGACTGGGGAAAATGCCAAAACCATCTCTCCTTCACACAGAATTACACTTCACTGTTTCTGTAGAACAAACTTCTTGCATATGTTTCCTGTATGATTTTACTTCACCCATGATCAGTAATTTTGTTAAAACACTACTTTCCTTTCTGTCCTGTCTGGTGCTAAATGTGATTCAAGATTTCAGTGTTTTAAACTATTGGAGTGGTAAATGGAGCTGAAGAGGGTGGCTAATATTGAAAGGAACTGTCACCTGCAGGTTTCAGCTCGGACTATAAATACTTGGTAGAATCGTAGAATAGTTTGGGTTGGAAGGATCCTTTAACGGTCACCTAGTCCAACCTCCCCTGCAGTGAGCAGGGACATCTTCAACTAGATCAGGTTGCTCAGAGCCCCGTCCAACCTGACCTTGAATGTTTCCAGGGAAGGTGCATCTACCACCTCTCTGGGCAACCCGTGCAAGTGTTTCACTACCCTCATCATAAAAAAAATTCTCACTTAATATCTAGTCTGAATCTACTGTCTTTAAGTTTAAAACCATTACCCCTTGTGGTGTTGCAACAGACCCTACTAAAAAGTTTGTCCCCATCTTTGCTGGAGGACTCCTTTAAGTACTGAAAGGCTGCAATAAGGTCTCCTGGGAGCCTTCTCTTCTCCAGGCTGAACAACCCCAACTCTCTCAGTCTATCTTCACAGGAGAGGTGCTCCAGCCCTCTGATCATTTTTGTGGTCCTCCTCTGGACCCGCTCTAACAGGTCCATGTCTTTCCTGTGCTGAGGACTCCAGAGCTGGACTCAGTACTCCAGTTGGGGTCTCACAAGAGCAGAGTAGAGGGGGAGAATCACCTCCCTCAACCTGCTGGCCATGCTTCTTTTGATGCAGCCCAGGATGCAATTGGCCCTCTGGCTGGAGGCACATATTGCCGTGTCATGTCCAGTTTTTCATCTACCAGTACCCCCAAGTCCTTAGCAGGGCTACTTTCAAGCCCTTCATCCCCCAACCTGTATTGATACTGGGGGTTACCCTGACCCAGGTGTAGCATCCTCCACTTGACCTTGTTGAATCTCATGAGGTTCACACAGGCTCACTTCTTGAGCTTGTCCAGGTCCCTCTGGATGGCATCCCATCCCTCAGGCCTGTCAACTGCACCACTCAACTTGGTGTCATTT
>VWZL01005281.1:7839-175774 GCA_013396915.1 Stercorarius parasiticus | reverse complement strand
GGTAAAGTCATGGTGACTGTCTTGAATCACCTCCCTGTCCTCCATGTGCCTTAGCATAGCTTCTAGGAGGATCTGTTCCATGATCTTCCCAGGCACAGAGGTGAGGCTGACAGGTCGGTAGTTCCCAGGGTCCTCCTTTCTACCCTTTTTAAAAATGGGTGCAATGTTTCCCTTTTTCCAGTCACCGGGGACTTCACCTGACTGCCATGACTTTTCAAATATCATGGGGAGTGGCTTGGCAACTACATCAGCCAATTCCCTCAGGACTCTGGAATGCATCTTATCGCATCCCATAGACTTACACATGTTCAGGTTGCTCAGGTGTTCATGAACCTGATCTTCTCTTATAGCGGGAAGGTCTTTTCTCCCCTAGTCCCTGCCTTGTGGTCCATCCACTCAAGAGGTTTGGGGAGACAGGTTGCCAGCGAAGACTGAGGCAAAAAAGTTGTTGAGTAGTTCAGCCTTCTCGTCCATTGCTCCTCAGGGGTGATAGACTTTCTTTGACCTTCCTTTTGTGGCTGCCATACCTGTAGAAGCCCTTCTTATTATTCTTTGTTTCCCTTGCCATGTTCAGCTCCAGCTGCACCTTGGCCTTCCTGACTCCATCCCTACACAAACAGGCAGCATCCCTACACTCTTCCCAGATTATATCCAAATCTGAAACAGTAGTTCCTTGTAACAGGCACAAAGCAGTGCCAACTAAGAAGAATTGTGTAGCTTCAAATGGGAAAATAAGGACAGTTACAATATAGCATACACTACAAGGCAGGAAAAAAAAATTGCTACGTTAATGTCTAGTACTTCAAATACCATTTTCCTTAGTTCTTTTCCATTGCAAAGCAGCAGGGAAATGGATCTTTCTTCTGCCCTGTCATTTGTAAATCATCACAATTTAGACATTTGAGAAGGGGTTCAGCTTCAATATTTAGACACCTAGACTAGTAGCCAATGTGGGCACATCTACCAGTTAGGCTGTCTAAACTCATATTATGGTAGCAGGAGGTCTATTTAACACAGTCAGTGCAGGTATTCAGGTCCCCCAGGATAGATGTGCATTTGGTGAGCTCTGTAGCTTTCTAGATTCCACTGACTGTGTTGGCTAAGAGCTTAATTCAGTTCTCCTAGTGTCTCTAGAAATAGCCTAAGATGTCTAGTCTGATCTCCAATTATTGGTCCAAAGGGACATGAGTCCTTTCCAGATCCTGCATCTTATCTGCCAACCTCACCACAGAGCTAAGTTTTGAGCACATTAGTCTGTGAACTAAATACCACCTTTCATTTCCTTAATTCAGTGTCTATGTATATCTTTCTGTTGCTCTACATTAGGGAAAGTTGAAACTTCAGAAAACATATTTCAAATTGTGATACGACACAGGAAGGACTGAGTTAAAGGAAAGATGTATGTTTTTACAAAACATTTCTTCTCTTTGTATAAGATAAGCTATAAGGTTTAAAGGATGGGGTCATCATTAGATTAGCAAGTGCAATGCTATGTGTAAAATCAAGGCAATGCTGACTAGTAATACAAAAGTATTATTGCTCATACATAAAGTATTGAAGTATGAACATTGCTGAATTCAAAAGGTTCAGAAAAAGAAAAAACTATAGTTGTTCTGGAAAATTATCCTAACTGCAGTAAATGCATAAATTCATAAAACATTCAAGCATTTAACTTAGCAAATGAAGATTAAGAGAAGACCTAGTGATGTTCTATGTAAATTCATCCACATGGATAGCAGACTTCTGAAAGTAAAGGGCACTTTAGTGCATCAGAGAAAAAAAAAAAATTAAGAAGCTGTAAAATACACAATTTTAACAATTAGTATCATTAGTCATTACAACAACAACTCTATCATTTATCTTCTTTGAATTGAAAATTAATGACTTTCTAAAAGACATTCTAGGTCAAGTGCAAGTTTTTAATTTTGATGTAGCAATAGCTTGGAGAAAACTTCTAGTAAAATATTCAAAACAATGAGCTAATGAAGTGGCTAAACTGTGATAATTTACAGATAAAAGGGTGAGAAAAGATACTTTTATCATCAAATAGTCAGATGATATCCTCTGGCTGGATCAACACATGACAGAAATATGCATTTACTACATTTTTAAGAACTAAATAAGTTTCATTTATTGACAAGATCTATCCATTCCTTGTTTTCCTGAGATTGGGGTTTTTTTATTATTATTTTTGTAATCAAAATGTCCATCTTCTACATAGAATTTGAATTTGCTTGGAAAAAATCTAAATGACAGAAGAGCCATTTAGTATTTCAGTTTAAAGTTAATTGAGAACAAAAGATAAGCCATGACTTACCCACTTATCAGACCTGGAATTACATTTGTGGTCAGTAATTATATATTTCTGGCTTTGAAATAATTTTGGATTAAAAGCAGGAAAGGGAGAGACTTACTGTAACATAGTATTTTTGCTATTTGCATATGCCTATATACATTGACTACCAATGTATTACTTTGGTTGTTAGCAATCACAATAGCTAATTTACTATTTTAAATTATTGTTTCATAAAGCCATGGTCAATTTGGACATTAAGAAATTGTAAGACTGGTACCAAACTTGTATGTACTGGATGATTATTCTTACCAATTTTTACCTTCCACTTCGCAATTCAGTGTAGGAAAAATGCAAGAAGGAAAGAATTAAGTAATGTACTTTGTCTATTTTTTAATTCCTGTGTACAATAAATCACATATAGTGAAGCCTCTTACTTAAGAGATAATTAAAATTGGAATTAGGAAGTATGAAGTGCCACTTTGGAGAAGAAATGAGAATAGTTGGAAAAATAGTGATTCATTAGTGTCATCCATAAGGGAAGGTGAAAAAAGAGGAAAAAAAAGTCTCAACACCCTCTTCTGATATTAGACTTATAAGAAATTTACTGACTAATGGTGTTTGTGGTACAGATGGATGGAATTCACTTACTACTTTTCTTGTAATTATTAAATGTCACAGGCACATATAAATAGTATATATTTATTTTCCCTCCTGCTACCTTTCCTTCATTCATAAACTCCAGCCCACCTCCAGTTTTGACTATCTGAAACCAAAACTACAATCTTTAAAACCCTTCATTTCAGCTGCCACTTTACTCCAGACACTCTTAAACTCTAGTTTTTAATGTTATTTTCCCAATCACCTGAAGTTCTGCTTCTTGGCATGACCAGAGTCCCAAAGCTCTCATGTCATCAACAACATAGATGCATACATCACATCTCTGGGATGCTGTCCTCCTTTAGAAAATACTACTGCTGGCATTATTTTGCCTTTTGTACTTGAGTATGTCTTAAATAGAAACATTGGTTTAATGGTCATGAATGTTTCAATACTGTCTGCAGAGAATATAGCCTCTCTTTGCTAAACCTGTATCTGATACTATCTTCATTCTCACCCTTTGTTGAGCATCTCACTCAACAGGATGTATTTAAGCCTTATCAGGAACCACAAATTAGACTTTCTTTCATGTCACCGCAGAGGTTAGTTGGCTGAGCCAAGTGGCCAAAAGAGAAAGTACACAGAGAAAGTTCACCACCTAAGGGTGAGAGCTCTTGTTTCTCCGGAGCAGAGTGGGTGGATATCTTAACCCCATAGGTGACTGTCTTAGCAGATTGAAGCGGAAATCTGCTGTTCGCTCAAACTGCTTATTCCATGAGGGGTGGAAGAGCTTCAATAAGAGGGGTGGGAAGTCTCCCTGTTCCCTATGCAACAGTTGCAAGCTACTCACTAAGCTTTTATTTAAAATGAGATCTTTCCTCACTATTTCCTTCTGTTGTTGTTGTTGTTTTGGGGTTTTTTTTGTTTTTTTTTTTTTTAAAGAAAAGCATGTTTGCTGCTATGACATTGAAAGAAAAAACATGAAGGCGTACCTTTAGTGCTGTTGGTGCCTAGTAATAAAAAATTCTTCTATTTGAATACTTAAGTCCTGGAGAGTGGTTAGATTTAAAAGGTATGCTATTTCCAGTGCAGAACCTAAAGAAACCCAGTCATAGCGCTGTCAGGCAAAGAACAAGGCAGAAAAGCTTACACTGCAATAAAGACTACCTTGTGTTGTCTGGCTGTTTTTATGTAGACAGAACATGGCGCTCTGGGAACCAAGGAAAAAAAAAACCTAAAAACCAAAACCAAGAAAACAATCCAAGAAAAAAAGACAGGTGATATGGCAGTCAAAAACAGAAGAAGTGAGAAATAAAGGTTGACAAAGGTGAATTCGAAAGTGCCTCTATTCCGACAGAGAACTTTATTGCACAGTTACAACTAGGAGTTTCTAACAAATTAATCGTTAGAGAAGAAAATGAAGAAGGAAGCAGAAGGAAGCAGGTTCTGACCTAATAATATGAAGAAATAACACAAGGGCCCACAGTCCCCTGTGGTGATGCATAACATTTGAAGTATCTCAATTATAGCTCTGCTAATTTGTAGTAGTTGCTAAATAAATGTACTGCATCCTGTAGTCTTTGATAATGAAATAGTGGTGAAATAGCATGCTACCCTATTTGTGCTTTAGAATCTCACAGCAAGCTGGAGCAGGTATTTGCCCACATGGTTGAGAATTTTGCTTTTCTTTAAGCTGTCGGTGAACATATCAAAAGTGATCTCTTACCTGGCAGCCCAGGTAGATTCCTTATGTGGGTAATGAAGGTGAAGTTCCCTAAAATTAGGTGTTCTAATATTGAGTATGATGGTAAATAAATCCTTGTATACACTTGAGATTTCATTCTCCAAGACAAGAACTGTTTTGCAGTAGTTGTGTACTAATTTTGGAGTCACTTTGGATACACCCTAGAGTCATACTCAATCACAGAATTTGATTGCCAGTAGCATAGGCTTAACTGTAGGAGTTATGAATGAGAAAGTGCAATTAGGTCATGGAGCAGAATTGATCCCACTGGTCTCTCCTCATTTAAAACAAGATTCATTTAAGAAGAAGATATGCCTAATTGTTCTCCAGATAGTCTCAAGAGAGTCTGACAGCTGGACTAGGCAGAAATTCAGCCTGATGGTAAAACAGTGATCAAGGCACTCTAGAATGGCTGCATTCTTAGGGAACATATTTCTACAAAGTGTTCTGCGTATATTTTATAATGAGAATAAATGTGCTGGCAATTGAAAACTGGAAGCCTGTTACTGGAAATTATTTTCGCAAACTGTACTTATCCAGTGGCAATAACACATTTTAACATCTGCTGTTACCTTGCTGAAGCGTATGGATTTAGCTATTACTAGGAACTTAATAAGCCCAGTGCCTTCATCAGCTGCTTTCCAAATCACTGTATCATATGAGGAATTCTTCAGGGAATCAAAGCCATGGTGTGTCATAATGCATTTAGCAAATGACAAATGCAAATACATTGAAATTTATACGCAGGGAAGGGAAAAATACATCTCCTGGGCTAGATACTTATTGGACTGTGAAAGCAGCCTAAAAATCAAATGAAGACCTAGAAAGTATTTGGTATATAAAAAAATAATCTCTGTCTATGAAAGCGGATGCACTAGATGATGGTTATAAAATATGTACAGAAATGGGATACATTCGTTGATGTGCTCCAGCTGTTTTACTATGATGGTAAAAAGAAGCAATAACAGTTAAATCAAGCTTATGGCTGATTTGCATTATTTGACTGAGTCAAAGCATCTAAAGCAGAATAGTATTCCTAACAGTTTGTGTCTGTGTGGCTTGCTCCTTGAACTGTATTGTCCAACACAAAAGTTACAGAGTTTTGCTCTTTTATAAATTATACCCAATACAAAGGCAAAGAACAAACGCAAAAAAGTTTCACTTAATTCTTAAGCTGATCATGACATCTCTTATCTAATCTGACACCCAAAAATTTTCCTGGATTTTGAATTTATATGCACCCCATCAGTGCCTTAGTGCCACATTAGGATGCATCTTAGGAGACTTTGTGTTTTGTTATAACCGAGTTTCGGTTCTCATGTTCTTGAATCCTAGCACTGTCATCTGTTGTGCTGTTTCTTATGTTTGTTAGGTTAGAAATGTCTGTCTTCTGCTTTCTTCACCTCTCCTATGCCTCATTAGCCACTTTTAATAGATATATCGATAACAAGCAGAGCCAATTTCATCCAGAGACTTTACCCCATCCTCTGTGGAGTGTTAGCTTTTGTTTTATATTTCTCCCACTTGCTGCAGCCGTCTATATAGTTCATGTTGCCACTGAGTTACTTAAATGCAGCTAACGCATTCTGCATTACAAAGTCATCTTCTCCTCATATCCTTCTTGGTAGCTCTCTGCCTGGGCTCTTTTGGGACCTGCAAACTATCTGAATGACAGAGACTCCTCACACTGATTACACAAAGAGCATTTGCAATACTTTTGAGGAATCCCATCTACCATAATTTTTACAAATAATTCGTGGGTGTATGTAGAATGCATTTGTTTTCACTTTCTGTCTTCCTTTGCCTGTCTGTTTTGTACTAACTCCTAACTTCAGCTTCCAAATCTTGAGAATCTAACTGTTTACAGCAGTCTTTTTAGGTGAGCTTTTAGGGCAGTCTACTCTCTTTTCCACGAGGCCCTGAATGTACCTTATATCAGAACTATCATCTTAGCACTTCTCTACTCATTGCAGCAATTCTGATGTTCTGCAGTTACAAAGAGACTACTTTGGAGGTCTTTCCAAGAGCGAAGGAAAGAGCGCTGTCCTCTAAACCTTGACCAGTTCAGTTCCTGCTTTCATGACCAGTCCTGTTGATTTGGAAGAGTGTCATCAGAGGAATAGAACGCCCAAAGGGAAGAAAAAAAATGGCTTCAACCTCCTCAGTGTGGTTGGGCTGGTCTCCCTTGGATAACTACCTTCTGAATGACTCTGGGAGAAAAATCTATGACACTTACAACCATGCTGGAATATATATCAACCCAGGCAGAACAAATGGGTTTCATTATGAAAACTAAAAAGTAACAGGATACAAGCCTGCATATGAATTACAAAATAACGACATACGTAATAATAAAAGTTTACTGCTGTATTGCAAGGATAGGTGTGAAATAGTAGCTGTAGCATACTATGTACACACTAATAGGAGAAGAGTGTGGCTATGGCTCTAAATACAAGCTGAAGTGGCTTTCAAATATTTACCAATGCTTATAGGTCTGTGGTAGCGTTTCATAAAAAGAGCATTGTGTTGTCCTTTTAAACAGATCATGTAACTGATTATCTTCTTCTGAATTTCAATTGCCTGAAGAGCCGCAGTTGCTGCTGATTTGTGAAAACTGACTTGACTTTCTTTGTATAAATAATTAGCAAACTATTTCCAGATTACTGAATTTATACTTCTGACAGTTTATATTTCCAAACATCACTCTTTCCTTCAAAGATACCAATGTGTTGTAATTGTTTTAACTGACTGTAGCTGTTGTAACTGACTTTTTACCCTTCTGATTCTCTCCCCTGTCAAACTGATGGGTAGTGAACAAGTGGCTGTGTGGTGCTTAGTTGATGGCTGGGGTTAAGCTACAACAGAGATTTAGGATGTGTAGCAGGAAGAAGTCAAATATTTCAAGAGACAAGTACAATGCAAAGCTCTCTGTGCAATGTGTTAAACATTCTAACAAACTTGAATATACGTCTGTCTTTGCTAGCTTTTAAATTGAAACAGGCAAATGAATGTGAAATCACCTGAAATTAACGCCCTTTTCACCACTGTAATTTTTGGAGGTCACAGGCTTTATCAAAGGAAATTGTATGCTATAAAGCATTAAAAAAAAAAAAGACAAAGAAAATTTTAATGAAACGTCTAGGAAGTTGTGATTAGTATCAAATCAAAGTCAAGTTTATCTGTCAGTCCTCAGAGACAGTAGGGAGGAAAAAAAATAAAGGCTCTATCTCATAGATCTAGTGATAGATTTAATTAAATTAGGAACGGCCATTCCCAGCTTGGCAATGGGAGTTAATGTCTGGGTGTTGATGTGACAAGTCCTCCTGTAATATTATCACCAAAGCCATGGATATCAATATCAGTTTATGCCAGGCAAAGACATAATTAGTGAATCAGAGTTGCAGGTTTACCCAGTTGGTATAAAATATGTTGTGATCCTTTGTCATAGATCATGAATCTACTAGTAATTTACTATGTCTTCCGGTACAGTTAATTCAGAGTGACAAGTGGCTATTATGAAGAGAACGATGCAGTACAGTCCTGAGCAACTCTTTATCTAGGAAATAATACCTAGATTAGGTTAGAAATATAATATAATTTAATTCATGATACTGTTTGTTCATTCTCTGAAAGCATTGACTTTTGAAGAGAAGGTTAAAATCACACTAGAAGGTAAAATGCTTCAGTTAGTTACTTAAATACAAACAAGATAAAGTGGTTGTTACAGCAATAGGCACCGATCTCAATAAATTAACATTTTGCCAGAAACTGAGAAATCAAGCTCTGCTACCACATTTTTAAAAGCATTTCTGTGATTTTGTGATCAAAATATTTTTCTTTGAAGTTACCTAATCTCCAGAGTAATTTAGATGGTTTTGATAATTTGAGCATTCAAATTTGCATGTCTGTTGGGCCACAGAATCTGATAGTGGGCAACCAAATAGAAGAAGATTGATCCAAGTTGAACAAATCTGAACAATTTAATATCCATGGAAGAGCTTTTGACCAGATCAACAGGCATCTAACTACTGTGAAAGATAATGAGAAAAAGAGTCCTGAAGATAGGTATTTTTTCCTCCCCTACTTATAGACCTTAAGTGAGGTCTATATCCATGCCTGGTAAGAGTCAAAAAGAGATACGTTATCCACAATCATATGACAATTAATATGACAAAAAGCTTAAGACAAGGTGGTGCATATACTTTCACAGATATGGCAGAAATATAATTTCCAGAAGCTTTTAATTAGTCATATGATAAAATCATAATACATGTACACAGACAGTCAATGACAGTCACTTTTCCTTTTTTCTTGACTTTCTATGCCTTTGCAAATATAATTATTTTTTTTAATACAACTACACAATCAATAAAGATAGTACTTGGTAAGATCACAGTTAAGAATTTTACCAATGCCTTTATTTAATGAATGCAAAAATCTGTTAAAATGGAATTTGTTGGATAGTGTCCCAAATACTTTAGAGTGATTTTTCATGTCATCCAGTGGTTTCTGAATTTGAAGAATTTTGAATGTAAATCGATTCTTAAATATTTCCCATTCCAAGGGAAAAGGTATTTTTTTCCATCTGTTTCATCTACACACTAAATGTAAATGATAAAAGAGAAGGAAAAAAAAGAATATAAAAATAACTATGTTGGAGCATATAATCATTGATTTTTGCATATGTTGTCTTCCTATTCAGCCAAAAAAACATTGCAATGAAACACTCTGTTGACATTTACACATTAAAAATGCTTTTCTTGTCAAAGTTGGCAGCCCAAATAGCTTGTTACACTGCTCCATTTCACAAAAAATATCATAGATACTGTAAGTCAATATACTTTTGACATTAAACTCAGTTTCAGAACCAATGTAGATGACCCCTTCAGTTCTTAAATGTCTTGGTCAAAATCCTGATAATGTGTCAATAATAAGTGAGTTTCCACAAAAGAATGTTCTGTCCCATTCATCTTGATACAAATAATAAAATAAATATGTTATAATATTGCATATCTTGCTGTTTATTGTTGATGCTGAAAATTCCGTCCTTCATAGATAAGCTTGATTATCTTTTTTTTATCAATAGCTGTTGTAACTTTACAATGATTGTGTGCATGCTCATTTTACATTTGGTGTGCAGATAATCATCCACTAAACTTATTTCAGGGATGAGGAAAGGAGGATGCCTATTTACTTAGACTTCTTGATTAACAGCCAGAACATATAGCCTCTACTTTCTGCTCTATCTCAAGTTTTTAATGTGACTTTTGCCCAGTTTCTTGTGTCTGTGCATGCTGTACTTCATCCTTTAAAATAGGGAGAGCGTGGCTTGCTTGCTTTCACTCTTTTTATGTCTTGCCTATTTAAAATGTGATGTCTTGTTACAACATTTGCCACAATGAAGTTCCAGTGTTAGTTTCTGTTGCAAGGTAAATGACAAATATTACCTATCTGCTGTGCGAAATATGGCATAAAATAATGGATTATGTGCACTTTCAAGCCACCATATTGTAGCTACAGGTATACTCTTATTCCCTCTTGCAAATGCTTGAAAAGGTTTACCTTGGAAATTGGCAGGATGAATAATATGAAGAATGGACTATTAGACAGAGCTTCAAATTAGGGATAGCGCTAAGCGTATTGAATTCTTTTCTTTCATAAGAGCACATTAGTGAAGAGTCAATTATTAACTCTGCTACTTGATTTATTCCAACATTTTGAATGTATTAGAGGTCAATGTGTTTAAGGGTTTTTTTTAATTATTATTTCAAGTGGAAATTAGGTTCTCGGAGGGTAAGTAGATTATAATAGATCCCAGCTCCTGGGCCCATGCACTAGTATGTCAGTAGGATTTATTATAACTCATACCTTCAGAGAATAAGAATTACATGTAATTTTCTCTTTTAGTTAACGAGACTGTATGCTGTTCAATAGGTATTTTTGGTGTGATTTGATAGTGAATTTTTACTGAGAGATCCAGGCCTTGGCTTTATTGGTATGGTTTCTTAATTTCCGATCACTTATTTTTGTAACTCTCCAATTTAAAGTCACATTCACAGTTTAATATGCAAATTTATCATGAGGTTCAGTCATACTACATCACTTATCAGAATATTGAGCTGTGCAGGTCCAGTGAAAGCTCATTGAACTGGGTTGCATCTACAAGGGCATCACCAGCAGAGATGAACTCTACTCAGCGCTTGTCAGGCCATGCCTGGAATACTGTGTTCAGTTTTGGTCCCCCCTATACAAAAAAGATGTGGGCAGGCCGGAGAGGGTCCAGAGAAGTGCCATCAAGATGATCAAAGGACTGGTAAGCCTGCCCTATGAGGAAAAGCTGGGAGAACTTGTTGTTCAGCCTTCAGACAAGAAGGCTTAGGGGAGACCTTATCACCATGTTCCAGTACTTAAAAGGGTGGCTAGAAAGAAGATGGAGACTCCTTTTTACAAGGAGTCACATGGAAAAGATGAGGGGTAATGGGTACAAGTTACTCCAGGGGAGATTCTGATTGGACACAAGATGAAAATTTCTCACAGTGAGAACAATCAGCCATTGGAATAATCTCTCCAGGGAAGTGGTGGATTCCCCAACATTGGACATTTTTAGGATTCAGCTGGACAGGGTGCTGGGCCATCTTGTCTAGACTGTGTTTTTACCAAGAAAGGTTGGATCAGAAGATCCTTGAGGTCCCTTCCAACCTGGTATTCTATGATTCTATGAAATGAGTTTACGAGTCAAACAGGTGCATTATGTGCCATAAAAGAGAGGGGAATGAGAGACCACCACTTGCACTGCTGGGACAGAAGCTCAATGTCTAAATGATCCTGACAGTATCTAGAACATATTGCTAAAGAGTGTATTGTTTCTTAAATCTGACTTTTGTAACCTTAAATGACTTCTAAACTCCTCATTTAATTAGAGTGCTATGATGTAGAAAGATTGATTTAATTTATTGACTTATTTGCTATTTAATTTAAAACTGAACTGATATGGTTATTTATTGAAATATCTGGAGGTTTTTTCCTAGATTTAAACAAACACAAATCAAAATAGTTGCAGAATCTATTGTATCTGCCGTCAGAAAATAATATGACTGTTCAGGCATAGGAATGAATCAAATTGTTCCTGTGTCTTATTTAAGCATGAAGTGGGGAGAACACAAAAGCAAAGAAAAATTAGAGTTTTTTCCATCTATAAGTTCTGAAGCAATGTTACTTTTCATTTCTGACAAGTCTGAAATGTATACTGTCCTTACTGTCATTGAGGTAAACAAAGTTGCTTTCTAACTTAGCTGCAAATCATTTTTTGACACAGTCTTAGTGATCCAAGAAACTACGATATCGGAAGATTTAAAAATCTTCTATCTACTGATTGGTTTTGATGTATAAAGGAGAAACTGATTTTTCTTCACAGTTATAAACAATTTTCAGAACACTAAAAAGGCTGGTTTGAGAATCAGTACATTATTAGAAATATTCTGACAATCCATAAGTTAATTTTTTAAGTAAATCTAGATCTGCAACATAAAAGGGCTTTTTTTTTTGTCTTCGATTGAGACAAGAATTCCAACATTAGACTAATTTTCCTGAATCAGAACCTGAATTCAAGAGAAGAGTAGCTAAATTACTGCAAACAAACAGCAAAAAACAAATCCATCATGACAGATCTCACTGAATTTGTTCTCTGGAGACAGCAGTCCCAGATTGTCTTAGTTTAGTAAGAAATGAGATCTGCCTTTAGAAATTCTGATTATATCTTTGGAATTTAACTTTAGCCCTAGAATAGAATTGCATGAAATCTAGGAATCTCAAAAGTCCACTTTCTTTATGAGATTAAATTATTGTTATCCTACAGTTGCTTGAGGCAGTGTACTTCTCTGTACCAAGAATTCTCTGCAGGGAAGAAAGAAGTCTATTGATTCTGACACAATATGTGGGTTTCTCATTACATTGGGTTTGAGTCCTACTAAAAGTATAGGCTAGATCCTCATCTGGTGCTACCTAGTATTAGCTTCAAAGGAAAAAGAAATCTTAAACTCCATCAGGTGAATATCTTTCTTCAGGGTAAGAGTAGTATCTAAGCATCCCAGACACTTCAATTTAAATACTGTAATGTGCTGCAAATGGAAATTTCATCATGTAAGTGGGATCCACAAAGGAAAACACAGGTTGCTACTTGACAATTTTACAAATAATTTAGGCAATTATTTATTGCTGGAGAAGTTAATGTCAAGATTGTTTGGTGAATAAAGTGGTTTCTTGTGTTGTTAGCAGCTTGCATCACAGTTGTCAGCTCAAGCAAAGTGCTGGGGTAATGGTGGTGTTCTTATCAATACTTATTATTTATAGAGACTGTCACTGCAAGTGGTGCATAACAAATGTAGGTCAAGGCAGGTTTTTCCTGGTAAGACTTGTATGAACTCATTAGACAAATCCTGCCAGAGCCAGAAGTTCAAAAAGAGAAAGGAAAATGGAAAAAGAGAGGGAAGGAATAGTCTATAAAATTGTTTATTCAGAGTCTAAATAGCATATATGGACAGGTGAAGTTACGTCTGGTCCTGAATGGGGGCTGGTATCATCACAGGTGATGAAGACAAGAGATGAAGGAACAAACAAGGGCGATGAAGTTTCTTCCCTGTGTCCTGAATTGACTGATGTGTTACAACATGATTTTCTCATTAGCTATAAATAAAAAAAAAAAAAAGAGTGTGTCTTCAGTTTATAGGAACAGGAAAAAAATAAAAATGCTTCCACTAGTGTCTGATGGAAAAAAGAATTAGAGCTATAATTCATCAGCATATTGGTGGTGATTTAGCTTTTTTATTGCTGTTTCCTACAGATAATATTAAGAGTGAACTTTTGGATTCATCAGCTGAAAGCTTTTGGGAACAAAGTTCCCCAGAAGCATTGTTTGGGGTAATCATCAGACTCTATTATCAGAACTCTTTCATAATGAATTCCTGTGCTCCATATAATTTTGAGTTGCTTTTCATGGAAAAATTATTCTTGAAAAAGACTGTGAAATGAAAATATTATTATTATTCTGAAATAATTGCTGAATGATGGTGACTTCATTAAATAGTTTTAACGCAAATTAACTAAAACCAAGTATTTTGGAACTTGTATAACTGCATAATGTCATGTAGATGCAATTCTCAAATGATGTTGCTTGTCATATTCCCTATAAAGATAAATATAGAAGTATAGAAGTGTATAGTAGTAAGACAGGCCATCAGAACAACTATAATTATTAGCAGGATTTTTTTATCCATTATCTTGGGGAAAAAAAAAAGCCAGCAATTTAGAGTAGAATTACTTATAACTGTATTGTGGTCTGAAATTTTTGACTATTGGACTCCACTTTCCTCACAGAGGTGGGTAGATGCTGCCAGAACTCATGGTGTTTAGCGAAAGCATATTTTTTAAGGGAGGGCTGGCCACAGCATATATGAAGGTGATTGTGAGTTTCTTTTCAAAAGGCCCCAGGGAAGCTCGCAAAGGACTTTAAATAATTCACATGGCAAAAATGCACCCAGAGAGCTTAAAGTCAATAAAGCCTCTAGCTCTTTATAGTATTTTATGATTGAGTCTTCGTATATTAATCCAAGCTCTCAGAGGCAAAGACACCATACTCTCAATCTGCTTGGGTGCAAATGTGAGATACCATATGGGACTTAGCCCCAAGAGGGAGGACACAATAAACCCACAGTCAGAAAGCTTAACTAAGAAGTGGGATTGGTTTCTTTAGCATAAATAACACTTTTGCTACCATGAATTTCGTGAGCCTACTTTTCTGATGTGAATAATTTTGACTAGAAAAAGTGTGATAGAGCAGAAATCTGTGTGGGATGGAAGATAAATTTAGGTCTGTAATGAAGGACAGTTTGAATTATGTGTCCATTGTATCAGCTGTTAAAGACATTTTTCTTTGCTGCTGAAAATGCAAAATGCTTCAAAATGTTTTCCACCCAACACTATTTCTTTCACTTCCTGTGGATGTTGTGGGTTTCTTAAGAAAAAAATCTGCAAATAATGTAAAAAGCTTTCAGCAGAGCCCATGGCTGGCTTTCTACAGCCTGTACTCAAGGGAAATGAAATCCAGCTTTGACCAAGCAGTTATTTTTTACTAAAAATATAGTATATTTGCATCAGCAAATGCAAATCAGCGGATGCAAATAATTTACAAGACAGATTTGTTAACATAATTGAAAACAATTGCTTCTGTTTGGGTTAAAATTAATATCCAATTTAACAAACTTTTTCAAATTCACTAAGAAAAGATGCAACTTTCTGACTAATTTGAAAACTAATCATAAGATATGGAGCCTGTTTATCCATGGTTTTCACCATTTTATCTGTACAATCTAGCAAAGCTAGAAACATTGGATCTGTGAACATAGATATAAGGTTTTTATTCTACCACTGTTGATGTCAATCATCCAGATACCACCAAATTTTAGGAGGAAAAAGCAAAGCCCAAGACAGCACCAAGAGTTAGGATGTGGAAAATGTGAACGCTTCTCATTTAGGTTACTGCTTTCTGCTAGAGAATTTCTTAACAGGTGGTACTTGTTTGAATATAAGAGTGACTATTCCAGGCTTATAGGATTCAGGTGAAGAGGCAAGAAAAATGGTGGCATGGTTAAATAAATAAAGGCTTTCAAGAAAGCAGGGTAGAATAAACTTCATATGCAGTTTTGGAGAAAATAACTGCTCTTTTCTGCCTCAGTCTCCAAGTCTGTAACAGTAAGTTAATAATTATTACACTTGCAAGGATGACTGGCTCGGGTTAACTGAAATTTCCAGGAGTGCAAAAGTCTTACTGAATCCTGTACAACTCTTGGTGTTAAAGTCCTAAGGATATACGTCATGCAAAATCTCAGTTGTCTAAACAATATTTGTAAATACCTTCGAGAAAGGCGTCTATGCAAGTTAAAATTATTAATCTTTGAGAAATTTTCCCTTCATGTCTCTAAACCTTTTCTATTGCCTCCCACTTCTACATCTGTCAGCTTTTAGAGTTATCTTGCAGTGTTCTGAAAAAAACTGTGATTTGACCCCTAACTTTCTTGGTTTGAGTTCTTGTCCCCCAAAAAGCAGCACCTTCTAGGCAGAAACATGTTATAGAGGTGTTCCCTTTTAAAGCCTGTCAGTGCTGTTTCTGAATCAGCTGGGAATATTTTTTATCAAGTTAGCAAGGAAATGTGGGCTCAAACCTGAAATGTCCGGGATAGAATCCAGTGTCCTACACTGCATAGTACTACATATCCCAGAAAAAGATGCAAGAATTTCATGGACATGTAATAATCTGTTGTTTACCTTATGTCTTCTGCTAATATCTTATATTCAAAGACTGTGTTAAAACAGCAGGATGGTGCTTAATAACCTTTCAGAACTTATTAGTATTAACTACTATAGCTCTGCATATTTTTGTAGTCTTACCTATGTCCAGTCTTTCTTTCAGTCTATTAAACTTTTGACTTGGAAATGCTTTTGTTTGGCTGTCAGTAATGCTCTGAAATTTGATGTCCTGTGTTAATTAGAGTTCAAGTGTTCTACTCTTGTGCTTGCAGAAAGTGCCATACCTCCTTTTTCAAGTGACCGTTACCCACCACCCTATTCATAATTCCTTTTAATAATTAAATAATAGTCCCTTTTAATAATGGGAAAAATTCATACACTTTGCACCAGGTTCCATTATCCTTGTGTCCTACTTGCTGGTCCGCACTGACGTGGGAGGGTAGGGAAGAGAAAGTCCGAGAACAAGGAGCATAATTTCTTTTAACTTCCCATTGAGCAGTGCCAGGAAGATGTTATAAGCAAAAGAATTATGAATGCCAGAAGCCCAAAATCTTGTTCTTCTGTCCTTAAATTTCAATGTGAATGTAAGATATTGGTGGATCAGGTCCTCAAATCATCTGCCAACAGAGGGTATGAAAGCTGGGAGATGGCATGTTCAGAAGTTGTCACTGGAACTGAGACTTCTCTGTCTGTTTGGCATGTGAATTCGGAAAGCTCTGTCCATCCACCCACCCATCCATTCATATCTCTCATGGTGTCAGCAGGTGCTGAAGTGAGTCATAGCCTGTTTCCCCCTCCAAAGGCGCAGTTGTGTTAATGAAGGATATGAAGAGAGTGCTCTTGGCAGAGGTCCTTAATGGTTGATGTAGACAAAACAGCACAACTCAAAACATAATAAAGTGCAGATATGACTAAGAGTATCCGTAACTGGCAAACGACACAAAGGAAATAATGCTAAGAGAAGTGTACATGATTTGGAGTAAAATTGGGAGGATATCAAGTCAATTTGTTCCCTTTTGGGAATGAAGGCAAACACCATGACTCAGGGATCAGTAAGACTGTAGGATTGAAAACTGATGCTGCCTTTTGCTCCATCTGTATTGGACTCAGTGGCACAGTGTCTGGCTCTCTTCCTCAGAGTCTGGAAAGCCTGAATGATCTGGGTAGAAAGTTAAAAATATTCAGGCTATCCATGAATTTCCCAGAAAACCTACTATCCTGCAGTATAGGGAGGAAAGGAGCCAGGTGATACTGAAATGAAGTGTTTAAATGGCATCAGACTGATAGTTTTGGCGAAGGAATATTGTGTCAAGTCAAGGGAGAGTAGGTTGTGAGAATGTGGTGGCCTTCATCTAAATCTTTCCATAGTCAAGAGACCTTTAAACAAACAAAAAAGAGGATGCTAAAAATGGACCGGTCATGTCTGAATACTCAGGCAAGAAATCTGAGCTGGAAATCCTTTACGTCTGACAAAGTCAAACCCCAAATTATCTATTAAGAACAAATATGTATGGACTGTTGCCAGCAGCATACTCAGAAAGGAAATGTGATGGAGCTGGTCATTCTCAAGAATCTGAACGCAAGGAGAGTTGCTGGAGTCAATATCAGACGCTTATAATTGGAGACCACTGAGAATTACAGGACTCTAAATATTAATTAAAGTTGTATGTAATGAAATTGCTGGGCAGGAATTTATTATAGACAACATAATCTCTCTAAAGAATGACCTAAATTACGTCAAAAATTGTGTTACACTGAGCAATTTTAGCTGAGGAATATTAATTATACATTGCAACAAAACCCACTTATTTCTCAAAACTTGAGAAATACAGTGAAGTACTGTAGCAAGGGATAATTTTTATATTCTCAGTAAAAAGTTAATCACTAATTTAAAATACAGCAACTCTGCAACTAACCCATGATTATTGCCTGATCAGGCGTGTTTTCTGCAAAGAATTTGTGGCCAAGAACAAAATGTGGGAATACATATGGAATCAAAGGAAGCAGTGAACTACAATAGGCATTAGGATGAAAAAACTATGAAACAGGACATCTTAAAAACAGATTTGTCTTCCCTCATGTCTGGGGATAATAGGAAGGGGAGGACTGCTTGGGCTTGTTTAGCAAGTAAAGAGGAGACAAATGTTGATGCAGAAGGTGGTGCAGTAGCTTATGTCAAATGCAAATGGAGGGCAAATGATGATGGCAAGCGGAGAGACAGGCTGTTGCTCTGTTTGGGAAGGGGTAGCCTACTTGTCCAGATACAGCTTGAGAGGTGGAAGTGGAAAAACAGATGTTACTTCTTATGTAGGTAGTGGATAGCTGCTCATTAATGACAGAGGCCTATACTGATGGTATGAAGAAGAAAAATAAGCTGCTGTTCCTTTGTCATGTGTCAGCTGCAAGTTGTTTATTCCTGCTGCAAAAGATGACCGATCTTTCTTTGGTCTTGTAGATGGAATAGAAAACTTGCAAACCCTAATAAATTAGCAAACCAAGGCAACTTATATCATAAGCATTAAAGCAGTTGGCCAAGGGACCCCCTTAATAATGAACGTTTGTTAATAAGCAAGTTTGGATTCCAAATTTTGTAAGATTACTAATTTCAATATTGAAAAGAGCTAAAAGGAATTTATTGGGGAAATTCATGGCATCATCAGTTTATTTATTCTAGATAAAGTAAGATAACTAGTAAAATACAGAAGCAGACTCCAGCAGAACAGGGCTAGAAGAAAAAAAACAATGAGAATAATGTTAGCATACCTTCAAAGAAAGAAGTTTTTGTAAAACAAGACTGTTATAGCAGTCTATATGAACCATATTGAAAAAATGACCAGTCAAATTGCGTGAATGGTGCTTTTCTTCCACAGACAGGTGACTGCATTATTCCTTACCATGGGCATATGTGAGAGCTTTTTGGCTGGCAGGTGAGCTTGACTCATATTTGCTTCCTGATGGAAATGGTATTTATACCCTATCAGTCCCTTCAGGTGTTCTGGTAGACTTATTCCAATTATTCTACCCTTATAACAAATTTGGTGAAATCCTATTGTGTCCCATTTTTCTTGCTGAGAGATGCAGAATGGAATAGTTATTGCTGAATGGTGAGCTACCAACTGGATCTCTATTATAGATAGAAGGAACGTTTTTTTTCTGTCTTCCTATATTTGTCCATTAAGTCTGAGAGGTTCAAAGGAATATTACAGTCAGCTATTCAGCTTGCAAACCTGTGGGAGTGAAATGGGATCATTTATGCTTTTAAAGACTTGTCTTTTTAGGATATCTAAATGGATATCCCAATGGGAACATTATTGCTAAGGTATCCTGAAAAGACAAGAACCCTCAAAGGTGTTTTACAGTTATATCCTGCCAGTGCCATTTTTAATTGCTTCTGCAATTCTTATGCTGAAGCTTATCCAGTGAAACCATATCAAAACTTATGAATATGGCTATTCTTTAAGCCTGTGTATTTGCTCAAAGCATCTAATAAAGCAATGCTGCTCTCATGCGGGCACAAATTTGAAGTACCTTTATTGATTGTAAGTGCTCCAAATTTAAACCTGGACAACTCATTTCACTAATACTAGGACAACACAGGCCAGATTCTCATTTTAAATTCTTTGGGTTTGAGGCATTTATTTTTTTCCTGGTTGATTTCAGTGACAGCGATTTGTCTTGCACAACAGGTAACAGGTACCAGTACTAGAACAGAACCAATAAAAATCAGGGGAGCTTTGATTTCAAAGCATCATCAGGCACTGATACTTTCAGGTCTGTGAACACAGAAGCTATAACACACTCCGAAAAGAGAGAAAGAGAGAGAGAGAGAAAGAAAGCAAGCAAGAAAGAAAGAAAGAAAGAAAAAACAAGCAAGCTTCTAAAAAGCCTCAGAGGTTTGCTGATGATTATGAAAGAAACTGAAGAGAAGGAAGCTTCAATACTGTGTACAATTTCACCTCATTTTGCAAATATCTTTGAGCTTAGTTCAGTGTTTAACTCTATTTCTTTAACAGTGCAATCCTGTGAGATTGCAACATGAAAAATCGGAGGTACAGAGCAATCAGTTTTTATCCTCTTCCTGTCTTTCAAAATGACCAGTGTCAACCTACTGTAGGTGTCTTTACCACTCAATGCAGAATGCTAATTCAGGATGCTGACTTATCTTTTCCTGACTGTTTTTTTATTCAAACATTCAAAACAGTGCTAATTAGTCTGGCTATATAAAAACAAGTGTCTCCAGCTCCATTTATTCCCTATACAAAAATCCTCTTCTTGTCTTGTTTTTAGTGTGTGCATGTGCATATGCATGGTTTTACTTCGAAATAATTGTTCTAATGGCAGAAATGTTCAGTCCAGTAATTCCAAGAGATTATTTCCATTCCCCAGGGTACACAGGTCTGTACATAAATGCCCAAGCATGGAAGTGTAGCTGTGTGGTTGTACATACATGCAAGGGCATGTTTAGCTTTTTGTCTTTTTTTTTTTTTTAAAGGACGTGAAATTATCTTGGTTAGGGATACCATGCTGGTTTAGTTTTTTATTCAGCTTCTTGCCATAGGCAACTCAAGCTGGAAGTTGTTTCTGAATACTTTCCCTGAGCATCCTGACTCTTTTCAACAGCTGTGGGTAAGTATGATGACTGAACACGCTGAGGAAAGGTTTCTTCTTTCCCTCCCTTCTCTCCCTTCCACTCATCCTGTAAGTCTGGGGCAATAGAGAGCACCTTGTTTTATTTATGCTTCAGAAAACTCATTGGAGGATGAGCCTGACCTAGCTACACAGCTGACGGGTGTGGTAGTCAGAGACAAAGATGCTCTCTGAGAATGGTGCTACAGCTCTCCTGCTGTCAAAGTTAGACTGGGTTACAACTGGGGAAGAGAAGATGAAGATTAGAGCAAAATGAGACAGTAGAAGGTGCATAAAGGACAGAGAGAAAATATGAAAAGCAAGATTAAGTAGTTTTCCTATAACCTCAGTCAACCTCTGGAGGTGACTCTCCATTGATGTCTCCATTGGCATACCTCCATTCATGATCAGGCTTCCAGGTTACACTGTTCAAGTTGTTACCTCAGGCAGATGGACCACAGCCATTTGACTTTCTAGCTGAAAGCGAGTTATAAAACTCTCTCCCAATGTCTCTGTTGCCTTCCACATCACTAACTTGGAGGCAGTAGGAATTGTAGGTCTTCTGTTAGGGAATGAAGGGAATGTGAATGAAGGGAAGTGAAATGAAGGTGCAGCAGCCCCGAAGAGCATGGTGAGGGTCAGTTGAAAGTCTAGGCAGATTGTACCACATTTCCACCTGCAGTTACCCAAAAGCCACATTGGCTTTTGAGGATCAGTATGTTTTGGGGATCAGTATCCTTTGAGGATACTGATGATAAATTCAAGACATTTGGCGAAGTGGCTGTAGTGACTCATACTCCCTCCCCCCCCACCTAATGAAAGTCTTTATCACAATCACTTAATATTTTAGGGTTATTTTTAATGGAGATTTGGCAGTCAGTATTTGGTAATCTGCAAGCCTTTCATTTTTAACTGCTCTTTTATACTATTGGGCATTTCTTAAGTATCAGATGAGACATTTTTTCATCTTTTCCTCCAGGTTTGTTGCCTGAACTTGACATTTTGTTTGAACTTTGCTTTTTTTACTGCAATTCTCCCTAAAAATAAATTAGTTCAGAACATTTTTAATGTTATTATTTTTCACTGTATGCCAGGTGCTATATTAACTCTAGCTCTGCCACCATCCTGCTTTTATAGAGCCCTTTTCATCACCTATCTAACACTACAGTTTAATTGGTTTCCAGTCCATTGCACATCTCTCTCTCACTCACAAGCACACACACACACAGGAACCGCACTGACACACGCAGAGCACTTCCCTCCCTACTCAAGATGCAGACTGAATGTAAGAAATCAAAGCGTGCAGCAAGGCTGAGCCTGTTAGAACTAGTGGGCCCAGTAGTGATGGGTATATTGATTTTCTACAACTTCCAGGGAGGTAACAGCAAACATTTTATCACTGACTGTACTGTATGGTCTTCTTAAGTCACTTCTGCACACTGTAGTCTGGGTACACTTTTTGCTGAGCGTGGTACTGCATACTGTGTTTTCATTTTCGAAATTCGGTATCTTGCCTGGAGTCTGAAGAATAATGTCTGCTTCTGCTGGAAATACAACACAGAGTTTGTAAAATATATTTTTCACAGTTCTTACGTGGAATCCACTGTTGTACTACATGATTTTATTTATAATCTTTATTGCAGTTATCCTCAGAATTTATGTGACATAGGACATCACCTTTATTCTCAAATTCACAGTTAAACAACAAGCGCCTGTATCTTAAAAGTTACACAAGCATCTAATTACAGTGGAAAAACACATTTAGCTTTAAGCTTTAAAATGTGGGATTAAATTATATGTTCAAGGGCAAAACAGTAGCCTGTAGCTATAAGCTTAAAGCTATAGCAAACAAGTCCGATTTTGAATTTTCTGCCTTGCCAGTGTCTTAAAGCTGCATTTTTGCAGAACAGAAAATTTCTAAAAATTTTACCTTAAAATCATTTATGTCTTTACACTCCTAAATTTTCTCACATATGTTGGGTTCTCATCTTGCTATTGTTGAAATACTTTATAATGTTAGAAGTAAGGAATCTGGGAACAGAGGCTATGGGAAGGATGCTTTGTTCCTTCGCAGTTCTATCATTTTGCCTAAGCCCCTGCAGCATCTTCCTTTCTAATTCTCCTCTCAGGTGTAATCATTTCTGGAGTTTGTACAGCTCGGCACTTCCCTCTCTTGTTGCTCATCATATCTTATGTGTCCTGAGGCTCACACTGTGACTAATCATTCCATAGTGAGGTTTATATATTAGTGTGCAGGCCCTGGGCACTGTTATGGCATACCTTCAGTCATGCTATTCCCTTTCTGATGCCATGGCTGGGCATATTCATAGGTGACTGTTCCTGCCTGGGTCTGAGCACTGTAGAAGCTTACAGGTTGCTCCTTCCACTTGCACTCACTCCTTTCTTTCAAGGTTATAACTTTTTCTTTTCTAAAACAATAAATCACATCTGGAGCGTTTTGGTTTTGCTTGGTACTATTCCTCTATTATCTTGGCTCCCAGAGCATATTGGATTTAGTGTAAGTATGAGGATATTTTATAATCCTGGGAGTTATGCTCGTCACAGCTTCACTAGCAGCACATCTTCCAGACCAGACAGCTTGAGGGCTGGGGTTTGGAGTGGGCAACAACGTACCACTTCTCCAGACCAAGCATGAGCTCAGTACCTTTATTCCCTTGAAAAAGATACAACCCACAACTGTTAAATCGCAATGGTGAACACCTCAGTATTATTGAAAGGCTCTAATACTAGGTCTGAAAAGCACTGTCAATACCCTTTCTCACTTACTTTGCATGGTTTTGAATCATGTTCCTACTCTACCTCAAAATGGTGCTGAACATGTCTTAGTTCTGTGCCCAGCAAGATCATGGAGCAGATCCTCCTGGAAAGTATGCTAAGGCACATGGAAAATAAGGAGGTGACTGGTGACAGACAACACGGCTTCACTAAGAGCACATCATGCCTGACAAATTTAGTGGCCTTCTACAACGGGGTTACAGCATTGGTGGATAAGGCAAGAGCAACTGATATCTTCTACCTGGACTTGTGCAAGGCATTTGACACTGTCCTGCACAACATCCTTGTCTCTAAATTAGAGAAATATGGATTTGACGGATGGACAACTCAGTGGGTAAGGAACCATCTGGATGGCTGCAGTGAAAGAATTGCACTGAACGGCTCAATGTCCAAGGGGTGAGCAGTGACAAGTGGCGTTCCTCAGGAATTGGTACTGGGACCGGCACTGTTTAACATCTTTGTTGGCAACATGGGTGTTGGGATTGAGTGCATCCTCAGCAAGTTTGTTGATGACACCAAGCTGAGGGAAGGGATGGTGGATGAGAAGTTCAAAAGGAGCCATCAATGTGCTCTTGCAGCCCAGAAAGACAACCGCATCTTGGGCTGCATCAAAGAAGTGTGGCCTGCAGGTTGAGGGAGGTGACTCTGTCCTTCTACTCCACTCTGGTGAGACCCCACCTAGGGTATTGAGTCCAGCTCTGGAGCCCTCAGGACAGGAAAGACATGGATCTGTTGGAGGTGGTCCAGAGGAGGATCACAAAAATGGAACACCTATGCTATGAGGACAGTCTGAGAGAGTTGGGGTTGTTCAGCCTGGAGAAGAGACAACTCCAAGGAGGCTCCCGGGTGACCTTATTGCAGCCTTTCAGTACCTAAAGAAAGCCTACAGAAAAGATGGGGAGGGACTTTTTAGCAGGGCCTGTTGTGATAGAACAAGGGATAACAGTTTTAAACTGAAAGAGGGTAGATTCAGCTTAGATATCAGGAAGAAATTCTTTACTGTGAGGGTGTTGAGACACTGGAACATGTTGCCCAGAGAAGTTGTGGATGCCCCATCCCTGGAAAAGTTCAAGGCCAGGTTGGATGGGGCTCTGAACAACCTGGTCTAGTGGAAGATGTCGTTGCCCATGGCAGGTGTGTTGGCACTAGATGATTTTTAAGGTCCCTTCCAACTCCATGATTCTATGAAAGCTCTTTGGATTAGGCACCTTTTCTTACATGCTGGCAAAATATCAGACAATAGGGATTTTGTTTCTTTGTTGTTATTTTTTTTATGTGTTTGTAATATTGGTTGTTAGTTGGGAAGATGAGCTAGATTGACCAGAAGCCGTAGGACAGGTAGGCTTTTTTCTTTTTGTACACTTCTTACACAGATGTGTGGCATTTCTGTCTCCTGCTTTCATGTTTGTCTTAGTAAATTAAGAATATAACTATAAACCTTAACTTTCTCAGGTGCGTCCGGTGCTGACAGGTGGGTCAGCTTTCATAACCATTTTTAATGGGGCAACTGAATTAAACATGAGTGATCTGAAATCAGTAACAAGATATTTTAGGTATTGGCCTATATCTGCAATGAATATGCACAAAGTCATGGGGAAAAAAAAATCAAGTTTTCTTGTTTATGTCCGGTTTTCTTTCTGCTGGAGGATAAGGCTTTTTTGCAGGTCTACGTAGAGGAGAAGGTGGCACCATACATATAACAAATAACTCAGCTTCTTCCTCCTAGAGAGCAGTTTTGGGCAGCTTGTAAGGGGAAGATGGTTGGACTCAGTAGCACAGAATTTTGGAGAATTTAGCCTTCCAATTTTGGATCACTTAAGCATGCATGCTGCCTTTTCCTTTCATGCAGGGGCAGTCACAAGATGGCTGATTCAGGAAAGTGAAGAAAACTAGCTAATCACTGGATTCCAGTCGAAGGATATGTGGGTTAAAGGAGGACAGTTGTTTCTGCCAAGTACTTGATCAGGAAACAATAACAATTAGAAATGAATTCTTTACTTTTGCAAGCCAAATATTAACACATTTATTACTTTCCAAAATTATCATGAAGAGGCTGCAATAATTGTTATTAATTAATCCATTAAAAGTAATGGAGCACGTTACCTATTGCCTTAATAATTAGTTTTAGTATCATAGAGTGCATCCATATTGCTTTTATGTGCTGAAGTCCACATCCTTGTTCAGTGGTAGTCTAGGCTGGAAATAAAATCCTTTGCCATGAGATGAATTCACTCTGAGAGGCGACTGCGTTAGACCTGATTTATTTTAATAAACACATGGAACAATAGCTGAGAACAAACATTTTTTGTAGCAAATGTAATTACCCAGCAGAGTTTGTCACAGAGAGTAGTTGCCTTTCATTTGTGGCAAAGTGAAAACACCAAGGAAATTTTCATGATGGATTTTTAAGAGGTCAGGTTGTCTATTCTCCCAGCCATGTGTGTAAATGCAGAGAATCCAGAAGAGGAGAGATGGCCAAGACATTGTGTTACTGCTCAGGGACACCCAAATCCTTGGTCTACACCATGGGGTGGGGATGCTTCAGATTTTTCTGTGTCTCAAATCATTTCTTCGTCCATAAAGCTGGGGAATGTGGACACTATATCACTGCCAGGTTGAGGTTTAGTTCATTAACACCCGTCATGAAATCTCAGACATAGATGCGGAGCAAGGGGCATATAAGAATGTGGACAGACCGTTATGCAGAGCTGTTATTTTTCAAGCACAAATTCTCCTCTACCCAACAGTTGGTGAACACACATGTCCTCTCCTTTAAATGTTGTCAAGGTAATAAAGCTACACAGTCACTTGCTGTCAACTGTGATGCAACAGGAGTTTTGTGAGCATTCTTTGAGCTGTTTTAAGGACTACTTCTGGGTTTGGAAGTGCTATTAAATGGGTGACTAGCATTCTACCAGCTGATACACAAGACTTAGTCTTTCATAACCATGCAGGATATAATTATGGTCTCTGACAGGACGTGCAAAGCCTGCAGGTGTTACAGTTAACTCATGAGTTCTTTTTTAGGATAATGGACTTGTGCTTTGTAACTTCTGGAGACAGAGTCTGATAAGAAGGTACCTCAGACAGCTAATGCTAACGTTGCTATTGTACGTAGGTTTTGTACGGATCCTGATGTGAAGAGCTGAGATCTGGTTTGTTTTTTCCTTAAGCAAACTGTTTAACCAACTTTACTAAGACCTACTATTCAGTTCTGTCTCAACTAACACCCACTAATGAGTTACAAGCATCAATTCCATTGATGTATGATTAGGATATTACATGTTAATATGAAATACAAGGTACAGTGTATAGAAAAAGCTTCATAAAGAGATTTACTTATGGTCTGTCCAAGAGTGGGAGAGCTGTTAATATTTTTCTAATGGCTACTCAAGCGCAAGAGATAGCACCTATTTTTCTGAAGGGCCATTATAATTTCCAAGGCAGTAAGGGCAGTCAATACCTGGAAGGAGTGCTGAAATTGCCTCCTAAATAAATTAAGGATCAATAATGGTTGGTGGGAGGAAGGAGGATTTTAATCTAAATGGAACCCCAAGGAGATTTAAGAAAAGGATTGAACACAAAAACTATCACACTTTGCCAAGAAAAGCCTGTTTCCTCAGCAACCTGAGCACACAGAATGGGCAACAGAACATGTCACTGGCCATGGAAGTAAAGCAAATGTCAACAATACGTCAAACCGACAGGGGGAAAGAGAGAGCTTTTGGATTTGATCTTCAGATAATTAGATTAAGCATTCTTAGTTCTCTTAATTTTCTTCTGACCCCTTCACACTGTATCTCCTAATATGTCTTTGTAAACCTTTGTGCTGTGTTATTGATTTGATGCTGGAGGTAAATTTTAATTGCTTTCACCAAAAATGGCTCCAAGTGAGTCGTAAGTTTACTTGGTCGTAAGATTACTATGGTCAGGAAAGGGATAGGTCTACTTTCTCACACAAAGCCCAACACCCTGGCCCCCTTCTGGAGTGTAGATCCACTCAACCCAAGGTGGATAGAAAGAGATGTAGCACAGGATCTGAAGGTGGATATGTCTTCCTGTGATCAGCATTACACCAAAAAATACCCCAACTTTCTGGGTTTGACAACACGTTAGAGAGCATGGCTGTGACCTATAGATCTCAACTAAGTCTGTAACATCTCATGGGAAAACTGAGATGCAGAGAATATAAATATATATTTTCACACACTGCTCCAGAGTGAATGGCCTTGAAATTAAAGACCTTTGTTTTGATCTTCCTCATGGAATAAGAGGTCAAAATCAGTCAGAATATTGCTGAGGTAGATGAAAACACAACAGATACAAACAGGTCACTAGAGAAACACTGAACTTCATAAATTTTGTGCCCACACTCTGAACCATGAAATCTATCCATACCACAAAGCTGTTGGATTAATATAGGGATTTACAGAAATCCTTTTGTAAATATAATCTAATTTAAAATTTGAGAATAAATTCTACCAGGATTTGGACCGAACTTTAGCGTGTACATACTTTAATGAACTTGTATTATGCATACATTCTTTCTGGAATTTGGCATTTTAAATTGCATCTATTGAAATAAAAATCTAAGACAGAGGGTTTTTTGTATGTAAAGTTACAATCACTTTCCTTGCAAGGTTTCTGCCAAACCATTTTGTCTTTACATATTTTAATGTGTCTAAATTAAGAAAATAGTATCTTGATCTTTCAGATTTTTCTTCTTTTCTGCAAAAAAATGTTTCATTTGGAAACGCTCTTTTTAACCAATAGTTAAAAAATTAAAAATGCACTTATTACTGAATAGCAGCGGTAACTGTGTTTGTAACAGAATTTTCTAATGTTAATTTAATTGACTTATCAGGGTTGTAAGTTTTTTTTAATTTTAGATAAACTTATTTAAGCAGAATATTAAGCTTTAAATAAATATTTTCCTAGGTAATTTTTAAAAAAATTACTAGTTCATTTTGACAAAAACCTAATAATTTGTACTCAGATAAAAACTAACACAAAAATTTGTGAAAATAGAGAAATGGCGCTGTTGAGTTGAAAAGTCAGAATTCAACTTCTGAAGGGCAATGAAAAGATGATTTTAACTAAGCAGTTCATCATCATTTCAATTAATCCAAACTTCAATTTTCTCATGAAAATGTTTACCATAAATTTTACCCAGCTTTATCACATATTTATCTTCATTTTTTTATTTTATTCTTTTATTGTTTTAAAGAGGGTTCAGGTGTGCTAAGCAAAACAGATTATGTTACAAAGAAAGCACCAGAATCCAAACCTCTGATGTTAAACACCTTTATCAAGCAGCTATTATTCTGTTGTACAGGTTCGATTTGAGAGTATGCTGTCTGTACTCACAGAAATCACTCAGTGGTGAAATTAAGCGCTACATACATTACAAATTGGTATTTACTTCCAAGGTTTTTAGGTCTGTTTGTGGGAGAAGCAGACACACAGATGCATTCAGATCCATATGAAAAAACCCCTGTAGTATTCTTGTAGTCAACGCAAGAGAGATCACTTTTTGCAAATGCAACAATGCTATTTGGGCAAGCATCCATCCCTTCCCATCAAGAAAATTCAAGAAATTAAAAGGGGGATTAGCAGATCAAAGGCAGAAATTCTTATACCAGTCCTACAAAGTCCCACCAGTACTCTTATTTAGATAGTTCGATTGAGCCAATGAATGGCAGCATAGTGAGATAAATTCTAATGACCAGTTTCAGTCATTCTGCAAAACCAGAACCTAACTAAAGACGACCTCTTAGTGTCTTTATATAGGGCTCACCTTAGCACTAAATTGTGCATTTCATGAGTCTAGTAAATGAATTTTCTTGAGTGATTCCCCTCAATATGCAAGTAAAAATTCTATTGCCCCTCTTGCAAAGCATCCGTAAAAGGAAAGGACGAATCCTCAGACCATCTATGTGTATGAGTGTACCTTTTTTGCATAGTTCTGTATAACACAAAAATCATACAGTCAAAAATAACCACACTCTTGACTTCACACTGACAAATATTCTGACAGCATGCTAAGATTTCTACCAAACATTTTCCTCAGAAATTACAAGTGTTGTCAAAAGTATCTAAAATGAGAAATTTACTATTAGCTTACAATATCAGACATCGTTATTTTTGCCAGAACATTTCCATCCCGTACAAAACTAACACAGAAGTTGCATTAAATCTCTTTCTTCCAGCTTCTAGTTATATATCGAGCTGTTCTTTAGTTTAAAAAATTAGAGGACAAAGATATTGTTTCCACAATCTGAAACTGCCACTTTTCTGGCAGTTTATGATGAATTAGTATAGTACAATATAATGTAGTATAGTATTTATTTTAGCAAGGCACGTGATTTTTCCTCTGCTCTTCCGACATTCTTACAGACCTTGATCTCAGGAAAAGCCAGAAGGGTAGATTCTCAAAGGAAGTCAGGTGTCTTAAGCTATAAATACATATATTTAAGCAATATATAAATAGGAACTTCACTCTGTGCATTCTGGTATCACAACAAACTAGGTGCTTTATTCCCACTGAAAGCAAAAGGGAGAACAGCTTAAAATTTTGCACTTTGTTGAGTGTTTACTGTTTTATATAGGGTTTTTATACATTTGGCAAGGAAAGGTGGGAAAAAAAACACATTGTAATGTGTCTCCACAGCTTAGTGATTAATAGGATGAGTATGAAGGAGTTTGAGGCTGTGACCTGAGGGTTTTGTACATTGTTAGAATGGGTGATAGCTTATGGAGTGTGAACTGCAACATGGAAATCATCTGTCCAAAGGCAGTTCCACAGTTCTGGAGTTTAAGAATCTGGATCACATTTGCAAATTGTTGGATTTTCTCTCTCTTCTCCCTTATTTCTTTTCTCCTTTTTGGCCTAGGGATTGTATCTATACTACTCAAAATAGATTATTCCATCTCCAGTGCCAGTCACCTCTGAGCTGGTGATTAGAGTCCCAGGGGGTGAGAGCTGTAGTTCTGAGCCTCCAATAGGCAGTGGAAGAAACAGGATGCAATTCTCTCATGTTATGGTCATGGCCAGTGAGTAGTCTCTAGACATTGGGGATATTCTCTGGGACTGAGGACAAGATGACTTTCAGAGGTCCCTTTCAACATCAACCATTCTGTGATTCCTTGGAAAGGAAAGAGGCATGCATGTCCCGCTCTTGGAATTGGACATAAGCATTGTAGGCATCTTTCAGAAAAGCTGATAGGGTTTGGAATCTTCAGTGAATGAAAATAACAGATCAGATTCTGCCTCAAATATTGCTTTTCACCAGGACTTGTTTCTCTTCAGCTTTTGCTTTCTTGTTTGCTCTCTTAGAGATTTTTCTGACAGTCCTTCATCTCCCTTCCTTGTAAAAGAAAGCTAGCTATCATCGATTCCTTTACATGGACTAGAATTTAGGTCTTATAATACTAAATATTCGTCCTAAGGATGCCCAATTTCTTATACTCACTCCCTAAGCATCCACTGTTGCACACCACTGCAAACAGCATAATCTATTTGTGCCGTTGGTCTGAGACATCATGGACTCTCTTATTTTCTCACTACTTGTAATACCTCATGTCTTTTTGTGCACTTGAGTCTTACTTTAGGATGCCCCAAAAATGAGAACTTCTTAGTCTAAGGTAGGAGAAAGATAGTGTCTACTCTAAATATAGTAAATACGAATTTATGAATCTTTGAAGTGAAATAAAAGTGATAAAACTAAAACCAGGTTGATTTTGAATTGAGGTGTCAGATACTTTAGAACTCCTAATGACATATCTGCATTTCCATTCAGAAATAGCCTATGAAAAATAAGGTAAACTAAGAGTAATCCCTTCATTAATATTAAGCCCACATAATGATTATAATCAACCCAACTTTGCAATGAAAAGTAGTTAATAAAAATGTTATTTAAAATAAAACGGAGGTCACTATCGATGGGCCATTTTTTAATTATGTATGATAAGGAAAGAATTAATCTTTGTAATAGCGTGGTCTGGTTTTCCCATGAGGACTAGCTACTTTATTGTACACTATTTAAAAAACACAGTGTGATCATGAAGAAATAATGACTAATACAACCAATAGACCCTCTAACGCAGAGTAAAAATACAATACAGGACAAGCATTGGTCTCTGAAGTACAAGGCATTTAAACAGTTGTTAGGTCATTTTATGTCTAATTTTGTAATTCTAATTCTTACTTTGGGTCAGTGATAAGTCAAAATAAATTTTAAGTGTTCTGTAGCTTTCCATACTGAGGCTCAGAATTTAATGCAAGCTCTAGTGAAGATCTCTCTATGCATCAAAGCAGCACAATTAGGGTTGGCATTAATTTCTATCACAAGTCTTTTTTTCTACTCAAAGGCTGCTTCTTGAAAATGGAAACTGAAGGAGGTGTCAACACAAAATGCGATATATCGTTCGGTGGTATTCCCACCCACCCATTATAAACTTCTGTAGCAGATGGAGAGAAAAAAAAAAAAGAAGAAGAAAAAAAAAGGTTAGATATAGTTATCCTTTTTCAAAATACTTCATTCCTTTTTTAAGGATCAAAATTAGAATAATCCGGTAAACCCAGATCCATTTGTTTTCCAGGTGTATATTTCTGAGGTGACTAATAAAGGAGTTCCAACTTACAGAAAGCATAATGATGTTGGTTGCTTTGTTCCTAAATGAAAGAAAAGAAGCAGAGTTATGTATCAAATGCTTTGAGAAGTAGAAAGGAGGAATACCCCTTTTTTTTGCTAGGTATTAACTGAAACCGTAAAATTTTACTCATTTTCAAAAGGAACCTGTTTTTATTTTGGCGTTATCACAGCCAAAACATTGTGATGAAATCTTGATAAATACCACCCCAACATGTACAGATCTCAGGCTGAAACATGACTCATACAGTTTCTCTCCCCACCTACCCTGGAATCTAGAATAAATCATTTAAATTATTGTAGATATACTTCATTGCTAATATTTCAAGCATAGAGAGATCAGTTATACATTGGACTCCCCTAGCATCAGTGTGAACTATTTTTGTGAAACACTTGTGAAAAAAGTGGTTTTGTCCTTGGCAATTTTAAAGTTGTCAGTCTTCAGAAATCCCATTTGTACATCCTAGTAGAGCAAGATGCCTCCATGAAAATTTCTTCATCTTTTCATGTTACTGCTTCTCATTTAGAACTGTCCAGGTGAGATTGTATGATCTGATTGACCAGTCTTATTCCTTAAATCTTCTGGTCCTTGTCACATCTCATTCTTTGCATTTAATAAAGGAAAATGAGCTGTCCTCACGGTATAACCTGCTCGGTTTGCTTTAATGATTTCTTGAGACTCAATAATCTTCATTCTGGGCAAAACCAGAATGAAAACTTCATTGCAGATCTCACCCTATAAATCTTCACTGTGATGTTAGTCCCTTGAATAGGGACCGGCTCCATGACAAACCTCAATTGCCATGAATGAGGATTTGCAGATGAAGGTTCACTGTCATTATCCTGATGCTGAGGTGGTATTGATTTCCTTCACAAGTCTACTTCAGTTTGCAGCTAATGAGGGTTCTGATTAGCCAGTGTATTTCTTACATCCCTGTTCAGTCGATCATTCGCTACCAGTGGAGTGTAAAACATCAGTCAAGTGGCATAAATACATTACGTAATTTGTATTTCATACCCTACTGTGTTAGTTTGGGACAGTCCAGTTTACAAACTCGCTCTTACTTCTGTGATGATGTATTGACCTTATATTAATATAATGAAATGAGAGACATATTGTATATTTGCATTTGTAATATTTCTGGGGAAGTACTAGCTTTGTCAATGCAGTGTATTTAAGCGTCTCACTGAAGTATTAGTGTGAGATTGAAAAAAACCACAAAAGTTCTGCTTCTGTGCCTGTCAATAATTTACAAAACAAACTAGCTTTGATTGCACTTTGACAACGTACTTTCCTTTTGGTTCTCATTAGCATGGAAAAGGAGGAACACCATTACTGGAATCTAAGAACAATTCATTATTTTCCATTATATTTCAAGCTTTTGCACAATTTTAAGAATACAGAACTTTTCTTTCTGTTTAATTGTTAAGTGATATATTTTTTATTCCAAGTACAACAACTAGGTCTGTAAATTCTTTCCCCGTCAACTTGATAAACTGTTTTTCTGCACTAAGCTAGCAAAATTACAGCAATAATTAAATAGAATTGTTTTGATTCCTCCTTATCTTCTGAACAAAAGAAATCCAAAGTATTTTCTATAACTAACAATGACATCTAAATAAAGTTGTCTTTTTTAAAATTCAGAACAAGAAAATAAAGGACTTAAATAAAAAGGGTATTGTAGCTTGGATTTGCCCTGTAATTGCCTAAATGCATTAGAGAAAGCTGGAGAATGAAGAGAAACTTTGGTCTGTTATTTAGACTAGGTGGTGTGACTTGCCATCCACAATTTCTTTTCCTGTTTCTGCCAGAACCTGCCCTGTGACCTTGAACAAGAAATTCCTTTCTATATTTCAGTTTCCTGATCTGTAAAGCTGAAATCTCCCAGGTAGCAGGAAGACAGAGAAATCAGCTAGAACTTAAGGTGTCATTGCATCAACATGAAATTGGATTCCCTATGGTTCCTGCCAATGGAAACAAGGTGCAGCAGTCCGTCCATCCCAAATTAAGATGCTGTTGGTTTATCTTTATTAGTAGACTTTATTAACAGAACAAAATTTTTCCCAAAGGAATAAAGTAGCATGTATTCTCCCTGAAGACAAGTTAGTTGTATTTTACTTTTTTTATTGTAGAAACTGGTATTTAGTGGAGTGTCATCATGGTCTAGGACCAGGATTTCTAGGCACTGTGATAGTCACAAATATTAACGGTAATAACAATAACACATTGTACAGAACATGGCATTTGATGTCCAGAGTCTCTTCAGGTTATCATTCTGTTCTTATACCTCGGCACACTGCCAGATTCAGAATCAGCCCTACTAGAAGGCAACTAGGATAAAGTGCTAAATTATTTCACAGCCAGGTGAAAAGAAGCCATCCTCTTCATCTTCAAACACAATAAAGAGTCAACATCAACAGGTCTGGAGCGCTCCACTTGTGCAATTCTTTGTGGCCCTAGATAAATCCTCTGGGTTCTTTAGGAAAAAAATAATTGGAAATTTTTGCATTCTAACAATCTTTTCTGAACTTGCATGCCTTTTGGGGTTTGACAGAAATGCTTGGCATTTGACAAGACCTGATTCCATATGAACTTGCTTTTTTTTTATTGATTTACCTACATCTTCTACAGACGGAGAACAAGGAACCTTTGCTGTCTTAGCTGCAGAGTCCCAAAGGATTCAGTTTATATATGGGAACCAAATCAGGGCTGGGTGGGAAATGATTTCCTGCTGGGAGAGAGTTTACCATAAAAGCCTACATGGTCTTGGCATCTTCATTCAAATAAGAGCAGTCTTTGTTTTCACAATACTAGTCTAGAATTTCATGCTCTTAGCCAAAGTTAATTACTTGCCCTGCTTGCTGTGATCAGAAATAGTTCTTCACTGTAATTCTCAGCCACTGAAGGTTGGTCTCTATTGCTAAATAAAGGGAAATTTGAACATTCAGACTATGACTGTCCACACTGCAGCATTAAGAGCTCACTTCCCCAGTTCTCAGCTCCCCTAGATGGTCCCCAATCTGCTACAGATCAGGATAACTCTAAGAGTAAAAAAATCTGTACCACTTGGTTTCAAGGTGTGGATCTTTATCATTATAAACTGTGTGTGATCCTACAACACAGGTGGTCATCTTGTTCTATTCCTCCACAGCACAAGGATGACTTGCTCTTGCACTTGTCCACAGCAGCTATTCCAAACATGAAACAATGGTAGACCCTAGAGAAAAGGGAATTTCTCCTCAAATCCGTATAAGTCTCTGTCATCTGATAAAAGTCTAAATGTTTGAGGACAAGAATCTGTATTTGTACTATTTTAACTTGATGATATGGCCAGAGGTGTCAATTTTTTGGTGGGAAAGGGGAAGATATAAATGATGTTGACATGTGCATCCCTCTTTTGTTGTCTGGAGGTCTTTATCTTTTAATTGACTGGTTTTTGAACTTGGAATAATGGAGGTCATAGAAAACTTTTTCTCAGGCCACTGGGTATGGTGGGCTAGTGAGGGATGATTTTGTTGTAGACTGTATGTCCTGATATGGTAACCAAGGTGCCGTTGGTGTAATTAAAGATTTTTTAGAAATTGGCATGAACTTAAGACCAACTAGAGAGATACAGACTTCTTTGTTATGTCAAGAATACTATTAAGTTCCTCACAAAGAAACATTTCATATTGTATTACATGTAGACAATATGATACTTATGGGAAGTTGTTACCTTGCAGCCACCTTTGATAAGGTTAACATAGTGACCTAAGTCCTCAAAATCAGCCATGCCCAGTTGACTGTGGCTGCAGGAGAATATTTAAATATTTGCAGTGCTTCAGTGGCTAGGTACTGATTTTACAGTTCATGTATATCCAGGCCAATATATTGGTCTATTATGTTGTTTCTTGTCTTGCCTATTCATCATTTCATAATAAATTGTGCACCTATGTGGGCTGGTTTTCCATCCCACAGCTCTGCAGTAGAATCTGGTGAACTGCTGAAAAGCTTATTTGCCAAAAAAAAAAAAAAAAAAATGTAGTAGTTTCAGAATAAGTGAAACTAATCACAAATACCCAGTTAATTAATCTGATTGTTTCAGTTTGGTAGCAGGGGAAGGTGTGGAGATAAGGAAATCAAAGGGGTTTATGTCACCACTTTTGTTGAAACACTGGCACAGGCTGTCCAGAGAGGTGGTAGATGCCCCATCCCTGGAAACATTCAAGGTCAGGTTGGACGGGGCTCTGAGAAACCTGATGTAGTTGAAGATGTCCCTGCTCATTGCCGGAGGGTTGGACTAGGTGACCTTTAAAGTCCCCTTCCAACCCAAACCATTCCATGATTCTATGAAATTAAAGGGTGTGAAGCACAACAGTTGTGTTTGGAAGTTTGTCTGGATTTAATTAAAATAATATATAGGTATGCATGGAACATAAGAAAAATAGTTATTTTTTTCTGTGCCACTCCTGCCCTTCTCTTCTTGTATTTGAACTAAAATAAATTATTTGAATAATCCTAATCTGATCTGAATGCTGTGCTGTGGAATTAGCAAAGGGTCTCATACAGTCTTTTCAAGTAAAATCAGCCCTTCCATCACAGTCTGGGCAGGGGCTCACAACATAGCTGTGGGCAAGTTTTTCTCAGCACAACAGTGGGGGCTCCCAGTAAGGAGAGATAGCTGCCAGGCAAAAGCACCATCCATCAAACACAGAGGACCACTGATGGGAATGAAACCGCAGGTTCAATGTGTTGGTATCTTCTTATAAATAACAGACAGTAACAGAACTATGGCATATTTTTGTCCCATCTTAATGCTTCTGCCAAGCATCTGCTGTGAAAATCAACATAACAATGGGTTTCCAGTGGTCAATTCAACGAAAGCTGCAATCACGCTTTGCCTAAGGCTACACAACTTTAGTTTTGCACTCAGTCTAATTATCTGTGGGAGCTGGCCCCACTTAGCTGTTGAGATCTCATGTAATCTCTGCTTTATTTGCTCCTAGCTGTTTTGTGTTGGGTTTTTTATTATATATGTATAGACATTTTTTTTTTCTGAGAAAAGACCCTGGATAAAGAATTCGGTATATACCTACCAGCCTTGTGCTTCCCTTCAGTAACTGTCCTACTGTCTATAACATTTCTATTCTTGAATGCTGTTAAAAAATGTCTCCTAAGGAAGTTGTCTTCCTTTACTTTTATGGAGATCTGTTATAGCAGGTAAAATATGTGAGGTACCAGGAACAAAAAAGATGATCAACCTGAATTTCTGATTATTCTGATTCCCAGTTTGTATGATGTTACTGAATGTTGATTAAATAAGGGTGTTTTTTGTGTTTGGTACAAGGCAAATCATTCCCTGTACACTGCAGCTACACTTTTCTTCCACTTTTAATTATTAAAAAATGGGTTGTTCAGACCTTTTCTCTGTTTATCTACTTAAACAATAAATTAGAGATACGCATGCACAGAAGGAAAACAATCCTTAAGTAAATCTCTGTTAAAGTCATTGCTAGAATGAACTAAAAGGAAGTTCTTCAGGCTGCTACATATGAGCCTTCTGGTATGGAGCCAATAATTACTCATGAGGTAGGACACTGTGCATTGCGAGCAAGCTTTTCTGAAACTGTTTTTATCTGGAAGTCACCATCTATCACTCATCAGACACATAAAAGTTAATCTGTATTTGGCAGAAAATTAAACAATTAATGGCAGGAGAAAGAATAGAGAATTGAGCAAGTGAATGGCGACCCTTGAATTGACTAATGGTCCATCCAGGAACCTCTTCAACAGTCCTTGCTATTAGAAATGGTCCTGCTGGCCCTGTCCAATGAGAAATGTTTTCTCTGCTGGAATTAAGGATGCAGAAAGAAGTTCAACAACAAGCTATTTACACATCACTGCGGCATTGTTAATTAACTCAGTTTCATACAGTGCCCTGCTAAAGAGGTTCAGATCCAGTGTTATACACTTAATGGTGGTCTTCTACCACTGGCAGACTGCAAAGTCACATTTTCAAAGACAATGAGAATTGGATGCCTGACCCAATTTGTGAGCTTTTGTGGTCTTCTGTGGCCTTGATAATCTTACCCCTCAAATATACAAACACCAAACGCATATTCTGGAGGTCAAAACCCAGATACGGGAATGAGACATTCTGGATTCTGTTACTAGTTTAACTTTTTATATGTTATTTTGCAACATGTTATACTGCATAAATCATTCACTGTCTATATCCCATTTTCTCTGTCTGTAAAATAAGAAATATGATATGACAAGCTCCACAAAAGCTGCTGTTTGAAGAACTTTTATTTGGTGCTACAGAATTCATGAAATACCCTGTCATGGTTTGGGCTGGGCTGGCCACTAAAATGAACGACAGAAGCTCTCTTTTACTTTTCTCCCCTTCAGACAAGGGAGAGCATGTCCCTTCAAGGAGAGAAGGATCAGAGAGAAAAGAGACTTATGAGTTTAAAAAGAAACTAAACTACTTTAATGAAAATATTAATAAAATAATAAAAAATAAAATAATGAAATATATATGACATATACAAAATCGTATCAAGCTCCCAGGATGACCATCACATCACCGGCAGGCACTGAGAAAGTCCCAGACTGGACTCAGTGACAGATGGGAACTGGATTCCAGACCTGGATTCAGGAATGCATGCATTTGGATCAGAGGCAGAGGAACCGACGGAGTCCTCCTTGTATGCCAGCCACTGAAGAAAGAGCGCAAAACCTTTGATGCCTCAGCTTTTATACTGAGCATGGGACAGATGGGATGGAATACCCCGTTGGTCAGTTTTGGGTCACCTGTCCTGTCCACTCCTCCACTCAGGTGCTACTCCTCTATGCTTTACCACTTCTGACCCTCCAACATGGCGCATAGAAAAGTTATCTGACCTTGGTTGTTATAGCAATAAGTATAAGCAATAAGTATAAGTCTGCATACCATTACTTGGTATAAATTATAAATAATCAGGTCTTATCATTCTGGAAGTGGACTACTGTTTTGAAAATACACTATTAATTTCAAAGGCTTCAGTTAGAATAGGCTTAGCTGAAGAGTAAAATTACTGAACAGAAAATTGGTTCTGTTTTACCTCAAACCAGGACATACCCACATACGCTTGAACTATCTTGTGGCACCTTGTAGCATACTGAGTGTGCCACATAGGTCCTGTTGCATTTTCCTAAAATCCCCCTTTAGTAGGGGCAGGCTGTACTTGGAAAACCTCAGAATTAAGGGACTGAAGATATAGAAGGAGATTCCTGTGAATTAATTCCCTCTGAGGGAGAATGATTTAAAACATGTGGTTTCCTTTCCTGTATATTTAATTGTAGCAAAGAGAAACATGTGAAATAAAACATGTATAGCTTCTTTAGGTATGTGGTATCCAGGCAGAAGAGAACTGAGAATGGTTTTAGCCATAAGCATTACATTAAGCAGAGAAAATAAAAGCTACTTTGGAAAATAATATCTCCTAGTTTCTTCTTATAAACTTAGTGTTTAGCATTAGGAGAAAGTTGATTTTCCTTTTGTCATGACATGTGGCACCTGATCTGTATGGGGAATACATTTATGGTTATTCAGTGCTTTGTCAGTGGGCTTGTGCTGATTTGGTATTCAAATATCTTTTGAACCAAGTGTTATCTTTCCATTAGTATTAATCGGATTTCTCTCATAGCACCAACAATGAAACTGAGTAATAACTTTGCCAAAAGAAATTTAGAACACTAAATGTCCAAAATTAACTTTCACTTCTTCCTTCTTCTCTTCAGTTCCCACCATGTCATCTCTAATTCTCCCCACATTTGCAGTTACGAAAAACATTGCTTTCTCTCACATTTGATATTTTACTATGTGCTACTTTGTCTCATATCTCATCTAATGGTAAACAACAATACAAAGGTTTGTAAGTAACATTACTCAAAAAACCATGAAAATCTAAAGAGGAACCGTGGTTTTTGTGTCTCTTAAATTACACCTTCTTTTTCTGCTTGCAGATCATGGGTGAAATACAAAATATTTTCCTTGTTTGTCAAGGGGTAAGCAGCTGTAGATTTGACAGCATAAATGAGAACAAACAGGGCCCATCCTTCCCTTGTTATCTCTGCATGTCTTTCAATATTGGATAGGATTTATGATGTGCTGTGATTCCTCATTCACAAGGCTGTTTCAGGAGTGGCCCATAAGGCCAAAGCTGTGATTTGTACTTGTATAGGGGGTTGTGTTTATGATTCAAATGGCAGCAACTAGAAAATCCCACTTCAACGCATGTTTTTTACTAGGTCTATTAAAAAAAGAGAGAAAAAAAAAAAGGAAGTGAGGCCAGGCTAAATCTTTAAAGTGTGCAATCCATGGTGGATGCAGAGTAGCAGACATTACTCTTGCTGAGATAAGGTTGTGGTTATACAGAGCAAGGTGATAGTAAAGACGGTTCATTCAAACTCCACTGAGAACAACTAATCAGCTACATATCATCTAAAGTACCCTGTCTTCTCAGTGAAAGTGGAAGGGATCCAATTAACAGTGGGGGAGGCTTTGCTTCCTACTTTATAGTAGAAGGAAGTAACATACGGAATTAGAGTCTACTGCTAAAGAAGAAAAATTGCAGTAAAGAAGAAAAATTCTGGTATCTTGAACATCTTGGAAAATCTGCCAAAATACAGTCTTCAGGAACTCATTTTGTGGGTTAGAAAACACAGGCAGGCACAAGATGCTACCTTAGGATAGAAAGAAGGATTAACTGATCACCTGAGCTTCTGTTCAACCTCATCTTTTTCCTGGAGACAAGTCTTCAGGGCAGTGGTGACTAGCTGCAGAGATGCCATTCCAGGAAATAAATGCTCCATTGCCACCACAGTGCTTCAACATCTGCACCAAATTCCTTCCGGGCAGTAATGCTTCTAGGTGAGTGTAAAATAACATTTCTTGTTATACTCCTTTATGGTGAGTGGGTCTGTGACTTGGAAGCTTCATAAGGTGCTTTTGTGGACAGAGGGCCTCTGACTTCAGCAGAAAGATTCAGATATTTGACTCATATGGGTATTGAGATACAGATCTCATAGTCAGAAAAAAGGATTGAGTTGAAACTGAAGATTTGGATCACCTCCCTGCCCCCAGGCAGGGTGACCCACAATCAGGTAGGGAAGTATCAGTGGGAGGCAAGGAAGGATGTAAAGTGGGGAGGGTATTATCATTAAATATTGAAATTTAACATTTGAATTATCTGGGTTATCTCTCATGTATCACAGACTAAAACCAGTATTGGCTAGACTGGCTGCACAAGGAGGGGCAAGCCATATAATCTCTACCTCAGTTTTCCTCTCTGTAAGGTAGGAGTGAAATTATTTTCTTAGGCATCCTTTTCTCAGAAAATTAAGTTTTAAATATGTTGTTAAAAAGCATAACAAAACAAAGAGCCTACCAATAACCCTAGGCTGCACAGATTTATTATTTGTCTAAAGAATTTGATGGGTGAAATGGAAAAAAACCCTAACAAATAATAATGTTATTAATGGAGCTTCTCAAAGTATATTTTCTTGGCAATATAGGTATGCCAATAAAGGTTAATTAAAATAGGAGGCAATCACGATCCAATTAAATGGGGTGTATACTAATCTCATGCACTTGCATGACAACCTAAAAAGCATATGACTTGAGGATGACAACTGAAAGCAGGGTATTTTTAGCTAGAATCAATAGAACTTTCTTCCACTCAATTAATTTCTGCATAATATGGAGATGAAACATTTGCTTTTCTTCCCATCATCTCTACAGGAGGAATAAGGCATAAACCCAACATTTTTGGCACAAAAATATGTGTGTGAAAATTTGAGAGTATTTAAGGAAAGAAAAATGCACCTATGAAAGACACAGTAAAGTGTTAGTAATTTTTTTCATTTTCATTCCAGTTTTTCTTGTGGAGGACATACAACATATGCACATATGTATATGTGTGTGTGTGTGTGTGTGTGTAGACAGTGTATATGTGTGTGTATGTATAGATAGGCACACTTGTAGTCCTTTTCAGCAAAAGAAGGAAAACATATGAGAATGAATAATGGAAGACTGTTAAAAAAGTGAGTGTTGTATTCTGGTCTTCTGTCCAGCAATAAATATAAGACTGCATTTGCTGTTTAAATCTTACTATTATAAGAAATTATAAAATGATGTATAAGTATATACATTAAACAATCGCATGTCATGCATACCATCTATAATGTGCACATTCTCCTTAGGTGAAGTGAAATCTGCCTTACAAAGGGCAGATCTGGCTGTCCAATAGAAGCTCTTTATGACAGTGTATATTACATTTTCGGATACTCCACTAGATAGCTGAGCATGACTTTTAGCAGGAGAAGGTAGGGATGATATCCTTCTCTCTTTGGTGTAAGTGATAGTTTGACCTTTAGTTTCATTATGTTTGGAGCATCACTCATAGACATTTGAATGTCATTACACATTTTTGGGTCTGACAGGATATCTTTATCATCTTTTACTGAACAAGTTCTGGTAAGACTTTTGTCAACTGCAGGTACCTATTTCAGACACTAAGGAGAGCAAAGAAAGGTGTAGAATAAAGACAGGGACAGACAGATTAGTATCTATTCAAGCATGAAATGCTAGTCCTAGTCACTCATTAAAACAAAAAAACAAACAAACAAACAAACAAATCTCCAAAATAAAAGCTTTCTGTCCTCATCCTTGATGCAGAGAACATAAGAACAGTTGTAGAGAAGACAAAAATGTATATTTTTCATATGAGATGATTTCACTCTTTGAAGACTGTCTATAATAATCCACTGAGAGCACTACATGGTTGTTAAGGATGTGAAATTATAACTTTTAACATCTGAAGTTCAAAACGCTATAACTTTATGAATAAGCATGCAAACCCAGCACTTTTTTTCAGACACATTCTTCATATTCCAACTTCCCTGATAATAAATGAGCAGCAGGTTTCAGATAGATTCAGACACTCCATCTCCACCTCTTGGCAGGGAAGAATGGTATAAAATGACTTGAAGGGAAGTGGTTAAGATGAGAAAATTTAGAGAATACTGTTCTGCCTTTTTTTTATTTTCCTCTCTCCATAATAGTTTCCATGAGCTAAGTACTGATACCTCAAAATACCTGGGAACCTGCAGGGAAAGAAATGCAAATGAACTACCACGAAAACGGTTGTTTGCTCACATTAAGCTAACGCTTTATAAAGAAGTGGTAATATTTACCGTAAAACATGGTCTTGTTTTAATTTATAGACTTCTTTACATCCATACTCCTGTATCCCTAAGGGCCATAAAGCAAAACATGAACAGAAAACACAAAATGAATAAAATATATCTTGGCTTCATTTGTGTCAAAATCACAATAAAATGAGGAAATATAATTGTCTTAGATGCTGTTTTGCTTTTATTTATAAAGGTTACTGTTTCAGTCTGTTTTAGTTATCATCATAGTGGTTACTAAATTGTGGCAGCACAGAGAATGCTGTATTCCACCTGGACAGACAGATTAGTATCTAGTTCTAAATGGAGGACACATTTTAAAACTAGTTCTATAAATCGTTCTCCAAGTCTATGTTTTTTTGTGGCCTCGCTCCACTGTTATTTTTTGACAAGTGGATTTCCCTTTGATTTCACAGGTCTTAGTGGATAATTCTTTGCAGCTGGATAAAAGGAACTGAAAGTCTCATGTACAGTGCTGTATAAGGCCAACCAGTTTTGCTTCTATATGAATGGCGTATGGAGCTGTGTCTTCCCTAGGGCAGAGCAAAATATGTTGAACCTGATTCAGTTGTTGAAAAACAATAACATTAATTTTTATCAACAAAATGAGTGCAGAATAGGAAAATGGAAAGGCACTGTCAGAAAGCACGCAAAACAATGGCGATATTTTGGTTTTATCACTGCAGCACATCTAAGACTTTCACAATTTTTTCAAAACTCAGTGAAACAAAAAACCCCAAAGTATTTTCGTATTGCTCTTTCTATAACTCTCTTAAGAACCATACAAATCTTGTTACAAAAAAGGCCATAGTTTGGTGCATTGTAATCTGGTCATAGTTTACAGTATGTGGCTTATCGCTGCTTGCTGCCTGTGTTTCTGTGAAACAGTGCCCAGCAAACACAAATAAATTACATCTTGATAAATTCTTTCTGAAGAAAATAGCATACTGAGACATACTGCTACACAATGGAAAAAAAAAGGAAAAAGTTATAAAAATACCTTTGGTACTTTTAATTAACAAACCAACCTTTGTGGTATGTAGAGGTGGTAGCAGAAGATGTAGCAGAAGCATTGTTTAGCACTGGTTGAATGGATTAATTATAAATACATTAATAATGGATAGAACAATCTTATATTACTTACTGATTACGGTCAACGGTATCCTGGGCTAAATCAAAAGGAATGTGGCCAGCAGGTCGAGGCAGGTGATTCTGCCTCTCTGCTCCACTCTGGTGAGACCCCACCTAGGGTATTGAGTCCAGCTCTGGAGCCCTCAGTACAGGAAAGACATGGATCTGTTGGAGGTGGTCCAGAGGAGGATCACAAAAATGGAACACCTATGCTATGAGGACAGTCTGAGAGAGTTGGGGTTGTTCAGCCTGGAGAAGAGAAGGCTCTGGGGACACCTTATTGTGGCCTTTCAGTACTAAAAGGGGCCTACACGAATGACGGGGACGGACTTTTTAGCAGGGCCTGTTGTGACAGGACAAGGGATAATGGTTTTAAACTGAAAGAGGGTAGATTCAGATTTGATATTAGGAAGAAACTCTTTACTGTGGGGGTGGTGAAACACTAGAACAGGTTGCCCAGAGAGGTGGTAGATGTCCCCTCCCTGGAAGTGTTCAAGGCCAGGTTGGATGGGGCTTTGAGCAACGTGGTCTAGTGGAAGATGTCCCTGCTCATTGCAGGGGGGGTTGGACTAGATGACCTTTAAAGGTCCCTTCCAACCCAAACTATTCTTTGATTTTGATTTTTCATAGCATAAAACTGTTGGGGTTACTAAACCTGTGTTTTTATTTGTTTTTTGTTTGTTGGGTTCTTTCTAAATTATTGCAGGTAAAGTAAATCATAGAATTGCCGAGATTGGAAGGGACCTTTCAGATCATCTAGTCCTCCTCCTGGCCCCAGACTGAACTATGTTTTCTTCCTTTAAAAACATTAATTAGGATGGGAGTGTATTATAGACAGTGTTATTTCCTAAGCATAGACAACTTTGATCAGTTATTCAAGGAAGATAATAATGTGATCACAAAAGCCTGTTGTGCCATAAGTAAACTAAACATATATTGTATGTTAACTGCATATTGTTTCAAAGCAGCTTGTGAAATATTAGAGGTTTACCCTTATTTTACAGATGATTATGTATAAAAAAGAGAAGGGAAATGATCTCAGATAATTCAGCTAGACAGAGTAATAGTCCACATAAGTCTGGGAAAAGATGCCTCTTTATCATTAAAGTTCATCTGCTTCCCTTGGAATGGCTGGGTGAAACTGGTGAAAGGGGAAGCAGCCCAGATCTCTCCTTTGTCCCGTGCACTGAAGACAGTATGTGCCTTGCAATACAACAAACAAAAAGACAAATGCAGTTATGTCAACTTACTCAATTTGTGCAGTTTTTGTTCAAAGGGTGAAGTTATGGATGAATTTAATTAGAATAATTTTCCAAATTTTAAAGCTAGTGTTACTATGCTGTACTGGTTTGGAGAAGACAATAGGGTTTTTAATCATTTAACTGATGTAGTGCAGATCTGGGAATAAAAAATACACTTTTTCTGAGCATCAGACCCATCAGCAGATAACACAAAAGTCCTAATGCCTTAAGTTTATAGATCAGCAAGCACAAAGAAGGAGAAATTTCCCATTCAAGTACACGTCAGAAAGTTTGCTTAACAGAATGTTTTCTCTTCCTTGCATTATGTTTGGGTTCAGTGAATAACAGTATATTTCCATTTGCACTGCTGATTTGGAGGAATTCAGCTATACCACAAAAGATTACTTTAAGAGCCTTTTTCACAACAAGGAATCAACTGTTCCACCACTAATTTTTTTTTTTTTTAAACCTCAATGTTTTCTCATAATTGGAGAGATATTGAAACTTCTAAAATTTACCCAGCGGGCTGTTAGATATATAAACTCACAGGTTTCTCATAAGAAATGTGTTACATGTGTTCAATTACCTAGAATGACCTTTAGGATTTGCAGAAATGCATTGCAACATGCAGGGTGGTTTGCTGCTGAATTATTTTATCTTTTGTAATAGCATCAGAAACATCTGATTGTACAGTGCAGATGTAATGCTGACATTTATCAATCTCTCTTTAATCAAAGGATTATGTGGTGCTTAGGAAAGGCCTAGTGAACTACCTCGAATCTCATCTGGGCTGCACATAGGGGATTTAAGACAGGAAGGAAAATTTTACAGGATCTCAAATATGCCTAGAACCATGAAAAGTTAAATGCATCTGATCCTGTGTCAACATCTGTTCATGTTAGTTGAATCTGTTCATGTTAGCTTTTAAAGTCATTTCACATATCACCTCTGATCTCTTATGGACGAGAAATGCATAAAAGTCCTTTGTGCTGTAAAACACTCATTTCATATCTCTATTAGCTGTTATTTGCCATAGACTCACTTGGTGTCCTGTCCTTGATTATTATACTGATATATCAAATAGCTGTAATGTGAAGCAGAATGATGCAACTAAAGGCATTCATAACCATTTGCTGTGGTTTTGTTCCTGCTTCATTCATAGTGCAAGAAATGAGGGCGTAAAAGCAGAGAGAAGGGTAAAAAATAAGTTATGGAACTCCCTGCTCTAGAGCATTGTACCACAAAATTTCAGCAAGTCTAAACACTGAAATATAGGGACTCATTTTTTGTAGGACAATATTTTTTACTGTATTTATAATTATGGCATTCAAACAATAATGCAAATAATATGACTATATAACAGAGCCCTAATTTTTTTTTTTTTGCATTGTTTACATTCCATACATAGAATGGTTTATGAAAGGCAGGTCCTGCTTGATTAATCTGATGTCCTTCTATGACAAGGTGACCCACTTAGTGGATGAGAGAAAAGTTTACCCATGTGGAGGGGTTGCACCTGTGGGGAGGAGTGGACAGGTCAGGTGGCCCAAAACTGCCCAATAGGGTATTCCATCCCATCTGCCTCATGCTCAGTATAAAAGCTGAGGGAGCAAAGGGTTGGGCTCTTCTTCAATGGCTCTCTTTCTTCAATGACTAACATCTGAGGATTTTTTATCCCAATCCATTGGTTCCTGAATCAAGATCCAAAAATGAGTTCCCATTCAGCACTGAGTCCAGTCTGGAACTTCCCCAGTGCCTGCCAGTGACAGCTCACTGGGAGCTTGATACGGTTTTGTATATATTTGTATATATTCTATCTATTTTGTTATTTCCTTTTTATTTTATTGTTAATAGTTCATTAGTTTAATTTTTCTAAACTCATAAATGTCTTTATGTCTCTACTTCCTCTACTTGGAACGAGCGGTGGGGGAGTGGATCTGTCATCTTGTCATTGGCCAACCCAGCCCAAACCGCAAGAGGGGATCAGGTGCACTCTCAATACATTTGTAGACAACACCAAGTTAGGTGTGAGTGTCAACCTGCTTGATGGTAGAAAAGCTTTGCAGAGGGATCTGGACAGGCTGGATCTATGGGCCGAGGCCACATGCAATAAGGCCAAGTGCTGGGTCCTGAACTTGGGTCACAACAATCCTGTGCAGTGCTGCAGGCCTGGGGGGAGAGTGGCTGGAAATCTGTCCAGTGGAAAAGGACCTGGGGTGTTGGTCGGCAGCCAGCTGAATATGAGCCAGCAGTGTGCCCAGGTGGCCAAGAAGGCCAACAGCATCCTGGCCTGTATCAGAAATAGTATGGTGAGCAGGACTAAGGAAGTGATCATTCCTCTGTACTCGGCACTGGTGAGGTTGCACCTTGAGTACTAACTTCAGTTTTGGGCCCCTCACTACAAGACACTGAGGTGCTGAAGCATGTCCAGAGAAGGGCAACGAAGCTGGTGAGGGGTCTAGAGCACAAGTCTTATGAGGGGCAGCTGAGGGAACTGGAGTTGTTTAGCCTGGAGAAAATGAGGCTGAGTGGAGACCTTATTGCTCTCTACAACTACCTGAAAGGAGGTTGTAGCGAGGTGGGTGTCAGTATCTTTTCCCAAGTAACAAGTGATAGGACCAGAGGAAATGCCCTCAAGTTGTGTCAGGGGAGGTTTAGGTTGTGTATTAGGAGAAATTTCTTCACTGAAAGGGTTGTCATGCACTGGGAGGGGCTGTCCAGGGAAGTGGTTGAGTCATCATCCCTGGATGTATTTAAAAGTAAATGTGGTGCTTAGGGATGTGATTTAGTGGTGGTTTTGGCTGTGTTAGCTTAATGGTTGCACTTGATGAAAGGCCTTTTCTAACCCAAACCATTCTATGATTCTAAGTTAGCTGACCCTTGAAACAAGTAGAATTTCTTCCATCTTGAAAAACTCTCCTTTTTCTAAGAATTTAATAAAAATGAACATTCAAACCCAAAACCATCTAGAATTAGCTTTCTGGATGAAGAGGCAAGGTTTTCTTCACAAAAACACTTCCCTTGACCTGCTGGCCATGCTTCTTTTTATACAGCCCAGGGTACAATTTGCTTTCTGGACTGCAAGCACAAATTGCCAGCTCATGTCCAATTTTTAATCTACCAATATCCCCAAGTTGTTCTCTGCAGGGCTGCTCTCAATCTGTTCATCTCCCAGTCTGTATAGATACTGTTAATTGCCTTGACCCAGGTGCAAGATCTTGCACTTGGCCTTGTTGAACTTCATGAGGTTCATATGGGCCCATTTGTCCAGCCTGTTAAAGTGCCTCTGGATGGCATCCCTTCCCTCTAGAGTATCAACCACACCACTCAGCTTGGTGTCATCTGCAGACTTGCTGAGGATGCACTCAATCCACTATGTCATTAATAAAGATATTGAACACTATCGGTCACAATATGGACCCTTGAGGGACACCACTTGTTATTGATCTGATGCAGCCTTTGACTGCAACTCTTCAAATGCGGATGTTCAGCCAATTCCTTATCCATTGAGCAGTCCATACGTCAAACCCATATCTCTGCAATTTAGCAACACAGATGTTGTCTGGGATCATGTCAAGGGCATTGAAAGAGATTCAGAGAGATTTCAAATAAACACCCTGAGACATTTAGAGATGTGGAAGGCTTGGAGAATGCAGCTGGTTTTGGATATGTACCTAAATTAAGAGTAGTTGTAGGCACTTTCAGTCCACAAATTTTAAAAAACTTCCCTAGCATTAATGATACCATCCTTGCATAGGTTGCAAGGGAGTATATTTTCTTATATTTATTTTACAAATAGGGAAAACAAAGGGACAGAATGTGATTTTGCAGTAAGCCAAGTATCCTCGACTCCCACTGATTTCAAGGGGGAAGACTGCAGAATTGAGCTTGAAGGATCAACGTTACAAAAGACCCCTAGGCTGGATTTTTTTGAAGTGTTTATAGCCTTACATGAAGGCTAGAAACGAAGCACTTTTGAATGCCTGTCCCCAGTTGTTTGTAATAAAACACTTTCAGAATGTCTCATTTAAAGGATTTGCCCACAGGAATGTGGCCAGCTTTTAGTTAAGGGTAAACTAAAGCTGGATCTCTCAGTTGCTTCCTGTGCTCTTAGCCGCAATAGCATCCGTTTTATGTTTTTTTTTTTTCCTTACCAAGTCAGACCTTTTGCATGACCCTAGAAAAATACCCATGGAGAGGTGATCAAAGAAGAACAGTGAGAAAAGCAGCATGTGTTTGTTTTTTTTTAATTCCACGCCTGCATGCTGATTTCAAAACAATGTGAAAACATGTTTCAACAAAATCTCTTGGGGAGAAATAAGTAGCATAAAATGTATTGAGAAGATACCCATTCATCAAGATGTTGATGAGAAGACTTTTTTTTTCCATTGGGGAATCCGTAATTTCTAAAATTGAAAAATAAAGAGAGGAAACTGTTATTGATGGAGATTGTATTTCTGTCTTTGATTGATTGAATGTTCTTAGTGGTTTTACAGATGTGAATTTTACTAGCCCTAAGAGATGCTGGAAGCTAAAATTATTTCTAGTTAAGTATAGCGCTTAGTTGCATGTATTTAATGATTTTTAAATGAAGATTTCAGACTGTCTGTACTTTAAGCCTCAGTATTCTCTAATATTATGGGGCAGGTAAAGCAAATACTTCTGGACCTCTAACTCTTCCTCAAATCATTCATGTTAATTTTTAAGTTGATTAAATAATTCTGTAATCTGTATACAGTTTTGAATTTCTTCATGTCTTCTCCCTGTTCAGCTTGCATTGCTCCAGACGATGGATTAATTTTAAATATTTATAGTGTATTATGATGCTACTGAGAAGCCCAGCTGGGGTAAGGTCCCCCAGAGTCAGGTTGGTATGTCATGTTCCTGCTCTACTGAGCTTCTATGACAAAATACTAGGTTCACTCACTTGGAGACCTCTCTGAGTGTAGCTTAACTGACATTTAATGGACCCTAATAAAAAATCAAAGCACGGGAAAATTTAGTTTGCAGTGATTAGTTTAGTTTACTCCCACTGAAGTGCCTTGACATTTTTGCGTGCTGCTGTGCATCCTGTAAGACTGAACATACACATTGGTAGCAGCAAGATATGTCCCCTCTCTAACAATGCAGGAATTTCTCACACAGAAAAAAAACTGTGATGTTTTTTGCATAGTTCCCAGTTACATAATTTTTTTTTTCAATTTAGAGAGTTATTGTTTTTATTTTTAGTTAAATGATCCTTATTTTTCTTGGTTTGGTTTTCATGATCTACTTCCCTTTTATTTCACAGTGATGCACTGAAAGTAAATTTACTGTCAAAATAGTAACACTCCTCACTGTTAACTGAAACTGGAATATAATAATGCAAAATAGCAAGGTAAGAATAAAGGGTATATATGTAGAAGGAAGGGGCCAAAGTTTACTATGCTGTCTATTAACATAGCACTGCACCTAGGCATGTTACTCAATAGTAGAGAAAGGAAAAATATTTTTCTTTTCCATGAACATTAGTGATATCATAAAAACAAAAATCCTTTCTGCATTGAGATGAAAACAAGAAATTTAATGATTTAATTTGAAGAAATAAGAAAAAATATGTACCATCCGAGATAAACTTCTCTCTACTCTGGATATCTGTCCTGGAATAGATAGGTCCGAGTTAAAATAAGTTTTGAGTTGCAGTTTTTATAGCCCATGATGTTAGCATGCAAAATCCCAAATTACTGCTAAATCGGGTTTCTTTGTTTCTTTTTCTTTATATATATATTTGTGTGAATACATTTTGACACATTTATATCAGTGTCTATAGATAAGAAATAAATGCACTGACGTATAAAATATATATTTCTATGCATGTATAGATTTATATAAGAAATGAACATTTTGACAAAAAAAATGTATCTAGGTCTAAAATGCTTTTCTTAAGTAGAGTTCCATGGAAACTGGTGTTTTCTTGTGAAATATGTTCTTCTTCTTAAAAGAATTGCAAAGAATTGTAAACGAGGTTTTTTACCAAACTTATCTGAAAGACATGACCTAACTTCATAAAAATGAGAAGAATGTATAGGCAGGAGGCATAAGCACATGAGAAATAAGGCAGAACTTTACCTTGTCTTCATAGACCTATTAATGAGTAATAAGCAATTAGCAAGAGAAAAAAAATCTAGTTGGAAACCAGATATCTTACAAGGACTAAGCCACTGTGCCTTCCAACTGCAGTTGTAATCTGTTCTTATGCAAGTAATTTAGTAAGACATCATCTGCTGAGTGAGGACATGCTGTAACAGGAGAGGTCTCGATATGTGAGATCTTAAAACCAAATGAAATGTGAAGAATAGTCGGTACCAAGAAGCTTGCATTTGCAATGATCTAATGGCTTGAAGTTGAAAAGCACATGCCTTTCCTGGAAGAAAAGCGTTATAATATTTATATTAAAAGCCCCATAATATTTATAAGTGACTTAGCGGGTGCCTTATGGTGTTACAGAATAAGGCAGCTAAGTGTGAGGCTAATCAGGAACAAAATGCCAGTGGTCTAACATATCTGAGACAGAGACATGATAGAGATAGCTGGCAGACAGGGATATATTCAAGTGTGGCATTCAGATTCTTGTCATTTAAGGTATGTATATACAGTCTGTGATGATAATATATTGACCAAAGTTTGAACGTATCAAAGACAGTCAATGTGGACGTAACATCTTACCTGTTCACTGAAGATGTTTTGGATACCTCTGGTCTGGGCAGGTGGGTCTTTTTGGCCATTTTATGTGCTGCTGGAAACTGCCTCTTTTAAATTTATTTCATCTGTTTTTTCTCCGGAAAGCATTTTCTTGACCCAAGTGTCACATTCAGTCTGCCTTCTGCACGTGCTTTGGTCAGCCCAGAAGCAGATAAGAGATTTACAGCATTGTTCATTTTGGAGGGCACTGAGTGATAATAACAGTTGTTTATTCAAATATATAAAATGCATCAAATGCTGTTTTGGTATTAAAGGTATTTTATCTAATAAAAGTGATCATCTCTGGTCACAAAGCAACTCAGTATGAACTCTGACATGTGAAACTTTCCTAGTTGTGTGTTTGTTTATCAGTAACTAGAATATTACTGAAAGGTAAACATTTGAAAGGTTCTGGGGATTTGGTTTAATCAGCCACTTTGTTCCCTAGTCTTATTCCTAATGTTTGGCTACAATATAGATATAACAGCCCTATCTAATTTCTTCTTCTTAGTGATAAGAAACTTTTGATTCTAGCTTTCTCGTGGCACCACAGAACTTAGACCATAAAACTTAAACTCCTGGAATCTAAACTCCTGGGGCATGCTTGCAACTAGTAAAACCACATGCTTTGTTAGCAACACAGTTTTCTTCTTATGGGTATACTCAGAATATCTTTGACAGGGATTTTTTTCTCTTGTTGTTGTAAGTTTAAAAGTTCATGGTTACCAATACCTGCTCTGTATGCAGAGAAGTCACATAGAGTCATGAGTCATTCTAAATATTTCTTTTGAGGTTAACGTAAGTGAATTGCTTTTCAGGTGGAATTCATCAGGTTCCCAGAACGTGTTCTTGTCTACAGTCTTCCTGCTGCATTGTATTGCTCGTCTTCAAAATGTTAACTGTCTTGATTTGCATTTGCATGAATTGGTTGAACCCTTGATCTTGTTTGCATGCATAACCGTTCCATTTTATCCTCCCTTTTTTTCATTGTAGTTCTTAGTTCATGTTGCTTTCAAAGCCATTGTTATATGTGCTAAATTTTCAAATCATTTTACATATATTTTCCATAACATCTTTTTCTATTGTCACATGAGTTGTGATAAAAATGTTGGCTGTATTCTCTTTCCTTCTAATTTTGTACTCTGCTCACCTTTTGAAATCTCCAGTTGCATCTTCTGACGGAGACTGAGTGAAATGCTGTCTTAATTTAGAAAATTATTCCATGCAGTAGCTATCAAACCATTTTTTCCAGGCAAAAAAAAGAAAATAAATCAAAGGAACTCATATTTTTGTCAAATTGTGTTCTAAGCAAAATTTTCAGTGGTACCATTATATTGATCTGTGTGGGAGATTTCAGGAAAAAGGGTCCTCATTTTTAGTAAAACAGGCATTTTCTGTTCTCCACTATGCCAATCTCCTTAGAGATTAGTGAAATTATTTAAATAGGTACATTTTAGGAATAACTCATATATTGATAAAGTATTTTTCATCTGTATTTTTCTGTATAAATTGGAGATTGTACTGTGCTGACTTGTTGAAATAAGAGTGACTAGAAGGTTCACCCACATGCATATATATGCATGTGCATATACATGCATATATGCGTGTTTTATGGCAGAAGAACGAAGTTTGGGGCGTTTTTTTGGTGGGCAGTGAAATCACCGTTCCAAGCTCAGACAACTAAACTAAAACATCTCTTGGCAACTTGCCAATGTGATCTAGTGTATTTTTACTCTTTGAGATGCTAAGTGCTACCTACTCTTACTGATAATTCCCCACTGGAAAGTAGGCCATGTGTGCAAGTGCTTAATGCAAATATAATTGCAAATTTTGATGCCCATTCAAAGTAAACACTGGGGACTTATCAACAGGTCTTTATACCATCTGCCCCACCCGAACATGTTATAAACTAGGAGTGTTGCTATCCTAGTCTATCTCTATAAACGCAAACACAATCAGCAGACCAGTCACATCATAAGTGATCTGAACTGTGTCACGCAGGCACCACTTCTCCAGCATCCACCATCTACAAAAAGCCTGTGATGAATAAAAGCCTAACTAATTCCTTACACTTAGGGGTGGAGGGGAATTCAGTACTGTGAGCATCAAGTTGACACCATATGAGACAAACCTGGACTTGGAATCACTTTGCAGAGAAGATCGAGATGGTTCATTCTGATTTAGATGTAGTCTGGAACCAATATAATGACATTCAGGTCATGCTGTGCCAGACAAACATAGCTCTCTTTTGGACTAGACTATGTTTGATTGTTATCAACATCTGTGATTCATCATTAAATGAATTCTTAATGCAAAAGTCAGTGTTGAAACTACCTATGGTCCCTAAAACTCTCTATCTTACCTGCTACTTCTCTGTACCACTTTACCTTTCTCTGGCTTTCCTTTCATTTAGTGACACTGCAAAGCAAGAAGGAAGATAAATTATCTTCAGTGGCTTATATATCTAAGATACAGGGCCTTGTATAAAAATTATAGTGGATGTATACGTGATTGATTAGAGCATGTTGTTTGTATTGTATTTGGAAATGAAAATGTAGGAAGAAGGGGGTTTCAATAGCAAAGTGGAAATGGTTGTCATCAGGATTAATGTTAAATGATCATTCATGTCTGCCTTATCTCACACTAAGTTTTCTTTAGTGGAATTTTAATAATGTAGACTTTATTGTGCATTACGGTGATAAGATCCTGCCAATGTTTAGTTGAGCTGGTTAATTTACAGGAGCTAATTTAAAAGGAAGCTATTGTATTAGGGAATCTGTCCTGTTGGATTGATAACTCAGCTTTTAGGATATTATTTCCACAGGAAACAGATCTTCATCTTTTCTCCTCATCTGTGCCCTTGCTTTCCAGCTTCTAATTATTCAAGTGTGAAGGGAATTTCCTTTGTTTGTAGACACAAACATCTTCACCATGTGATTTATGAGGTCGCCTGTAAAGTGAACTTATTATTTTGGCTTGTTAGTATTTCTATAGAATTTTGCAATATATTAAGTTTTCATGTAGAGATAAATATAAACTCTGTCTGTTATAATTCTCTCTTGGAGAGAGGTTTTTCCCCTGAAAACATTTAATGTATTTACTCACAAGTTTTATCATTAAATATAATCATTTAGCATACAACTCATGCATGCTTATAACACATCACAAACACTTTTCTCACCACTGAAATTGAACCACTGAAGTTGAATGTGGCAACTATTTAACAATTCTCATCTGCGCGATGTGAGAGTTTAAACAGAAAATGACCTTACTACTTTCCCAACTTTAATGCATATTCAAACATTTTCTGTCAGCTGTCATTTAGTTTCATAAATTCTTTTGTGTGAGGCACAGACTGCCATCTCTGTTGCCACTCTGAACAGAACCCTGGTATCTTCTTGAAAGATTTTATTCTATATTGGCTTTCATGCAGTTCTCAGAACTGAAATTTCAAATAATCCATTGAAAAATGTGACTGACAAAATTAAATTATCTGGCTGGTTCCTGTAGCCAAATCGCATCTACTCATCAGCCACAGTGAAAGATGTAAATAACATTTAGCAGTAAGGGGTTTCAAATCCTCACTTGTCTTTTGTGCTCACTTTCTGCACGCATCCAGACAACAAAGTTTTACTGCCACAACTGTCTACAGCAAATGAAACTCAAAGCCTTATACGAGTATCTGCAGAAGGTGAGATTTAAATCTGCACGGGAAGACATCCTGTGGGAAGTGCTTCTGTGTTCATCCATTCAAAGAACAGGAAGATAGGAAACATGGCATATTTTCTAATCGAAAGTGATGAGCAACACATGTTGAATCTCAAGTCCCTGGGGTAAAATACTGGAAGATGACAATGGTGAAATAATTTCATACAGCATCCAATCTGATACTCATTAAAATAAATCAAAAGAGAATTTGAAATTGGACTAGGCCTATAGGTCTCAGTTTAGTAAGGTACTCAAGCATGTCTTCAAGGAGGCTAAGCATGAATTTAAAGTTATGCACATGTTTAAATGCCAAGTTGCTTTGGGGCCAGAATTAAGGAAATTAAGGAAAATAAGGAAATAAATGAAGGAACCTGTAACTTGCCCTCTGGGGCGGAGAGGGGAAGACTAAATTTTCTTGATATATTTTCAATGTTTAAGAAAACATCCTCCATTTTAATAGAGATATTCAAAGAAAATTTTCTACATAGTTTTCATTGGCATAATTTAAACTGTTTACCTTTTTGAAGTGGCAGAATACTAGATGCCATCAGATAATTTCTCCAAATCCTTCTGTTTCTTTGCAAGTGATTGTTCTCTATTACTGAAGCATGCTTTTGTGAAAAGATGAGAGTTATAAACCTTGTTTTCCCTCTTTCCCCTTAGAAATATGGAGTAAAGCTCTTCAACAAAAGTCTACCCAAACAAATATACTTAAAAACTTCATATCGCATAACTCCATGCTCCATCTGAAGATAAAACTATTCAGAATATGTCCACCAAACTTTTTTTTTCCCCAGAGCCTTGTGTTTTTCTTTGAAACATTTTTGTTAAAATATTAGCGAAATCTGGCAGTTTTGTTTCCATAAGTTAGAGCTATGTGTTATAGCTGTAGATAAATTTTGCTGTCCTTCGTAGGTTAAATATGACTGTACTCTGAATAGAATTGTAGTTGTGCTGAGTGTAACTACTGGCACGGCCAACATCAGTAGATGCGATGTTGTTTGTACATACTTTAGGAAGACATATTCAAAAACATTTCAGATGAGTTTTGCATCTGAGGAATATCAAAGCTACATTTTGTCTGGAATACATTGTTGAACTTATATTTTAAATTACCTAAACATGAATAAAAAATGCATATACAAAACTAGAAGAAAATGGAACTTTACTGGTAATAACATAAGGAATGGGCAGAGGCGATGGATTGTGTTAATACTGTAATTTTAATTTGAATTTCTAGTCTTCTCTGATTGCAAATCACTGCTTACTTTAGTACTTTAATGTCTCTCTACATGAAATTTGCCGATTTCCAGGTTGCTCATCAAAGAAATCATATTTACTCTCAGAAATATGGAATGTACATTATTGGAATGTTTCATCTTGCTTTGTTATCAACTTTGTCATGGAATGAAAGAAATTTCATTTCAGATTTTATTCAAAACAGAAATTATTGATACTTTATCTGCTGTTGTCACCACAGTTAATGAATCTTTCATTTTTCAATTCTGAAATCTTAAATTTGATACCTTACCTCTCAGACATTTAATAACAACCTAGTCCTTAATAAACTTTAAGTTGAAAAATAACATCATGAATCTCAGCTCATTAACTTTTCTCTAACACGCTTCCTTTGTAACTTATCATTTTGTGGATGTGCACATCCAAATATTATAAACCAAATTTCATACCTCCGTAAAGCACTGAAATAAATGGCTTTATACTGGCATAAAAATCCAGAGATGAAGTGGGCTCTGATCCTGCTTATTTTGTTCTCTTGGGAAATAAGAAAGGAAGACAAAGACAAGTAAAACATCAAGAAGAAGATCAAATGTGAGACAACATAAATGGCCTGAAATTGATTCCTTTTACTTTGGTGACATTTCATTAACTTCAGTGAAGTTTTGGAGGGTTTTTATAGAAAGGCAAGTGAGAAGAGAATAGGGAGAAAGGAAAGAAAGACTTTTCTTGCAGACCCCAATGGCTTGATTTGCTGACCTGGGATTTTATATAGGGAAGAACAATACAGTACTTTCAACTCTCAGAATAACCTTGTCTCGCATCTCTTTATTCACATGTGACTTTGCAGGTCATTTGTATCAAGAATTTCTGGGAAAGATCCTAGCCATGCAGCAGTTCAGAAAAAAGACTCATGGATAAAACTGCTAATCACAACTCTGGTGTTTTTAAATGAAAGTTCTCTTCAGCTTTCTTACTAGTCGCAATAACAGGCTGTGACTACTTGATTATTCATAAATGTTCCAGGAAGATGGTTCATCTCAGGAAAGCAAATACATTGTGTTTTCTATCTACTAGTGACTATTTTTTTAGTTACTTCAACCAGAACAAAATGTACAGACACATAGTCACCATGAAGTGAAGCTTCTTAATTAAGATTAAGCAACAAATAGCAGTCTGTATTTCAAATATTTCCCGTTCCAAATATTCAATGGGGAAAAGTGAATACTAAAACATTTCCTGACTTCAAAATCAGGTTGCAACCAGAATTAGACCAAAAGTTCCTGTTATTTTTATCATTGTACAGTTTAGTACTTCTGGTTTAGGAGAACCATGAAAATTTGGCGTGGGAGTCAGCTTGGAGATTCTGATGCATCTAAATGTAGATGCCTATATGTGAGTGTCTTGAGTGAATTGCTGAAAACCATCTATCTGGCGCTATTTCAAACACAGTAGTAGATCTGTGGCATCTCCACAAGTTTGGAAGATGTGACACATGACCAGTGAAAAACATGCGTCCTCTGCACTGGTGGTTGCAGGCCATGTAGGATGTCCTAGAGTGTCTCAAAGGACACTAGATGCTTTTCTCAAATGAATTAAACCATAAGCTCCCATGGTAGCCAGTGGAGGTCAGATAAAGGACTGTTCAGTAGACACCTTCACCGAATAGCTCTTAAGGCTCTGTTAAGTTCACAGCTAGGGCAGATCTAATCAGTACTATAGTTACCTACATGTACAGAGGTAAATTCAGGTGTTCTAGTGTGAGTGCTGGGCCCTACTTTTACTGAACAAACCAATGTCATGGCAGTCAAGAGAACCACTCCGCTGTAGTAAATTTAGAATTGCTCCGTGATTGTAGAACAGCTGATAACAAAACATGAATAAATCACTGTGGCTTGAAAATAAACCAATAAAATGCCCTGTAAGTCAGGCTTTGTACTGTGTACTGCACTTAAGAACTTGTCTGGTATCGATACTTACGTACAGCTGGTGCTCTTGTTCTTTAAAATCTGACAATTTTCTTTTCTTTTTAAAATAAATTTAAAGAAACCTTCATGACAGTCATTCCACATCAGTATGAAAGCAAGTTTTATAGTCCACTAAAATCCATGAAAATCTGTATTCCCTACAGAAACATTGATGCAGCTGCTGCATGGTGTGAACAGCAGTACCCTAAGGTATGCCTATATTATTTTGCGAATGATGCATGCTGTGAAGGGTGTTTGAGCACAAAGCTGCCAGATGCTCTCTGTGACTTGCATATTTGTAGGTCATTTGTGCATTTTGATGGCTGAGGTGTAAATGATAAAATTATGGAGTAAAAAAAAAAAAAAAAATCTGTTTCAGGACTGAAATTTGCTTTGTGACTGCAATGATACAGTATTAGAGCAACTTTTAACGCAACTACATTTAATTCAGAAGTAGACTTGTGTCATGATTCCACCTGTTGTCAGCTGCTGATAATGCAGTTTTCTCTCCCACACTTTCAGTGGTTGCAATTGTGAAGAAAATGTGCTTATGTGCATTTATCGCTCTCATGCATAACTTCCAGCTCTATTCATCCAGGAGGGATTTTGATCGTTGTGGTTTGTGAGATGAGTGCTACGCGGAAAGGACCAAATTCTTCTTAGTCTTAAAAAAAATGCAAATGTGATGTTATCAATCATTATGGTGTTACCTAGAGACCTCACTAATGTTTCATCCCTTGTGCTATTCTCCTGTCAGAGTAAAGAGGAACTCCCAAAGGTCTTCTAGGTTAAATTCACAGTGAAAAAGATTGAGGTGAAAGGGAACACTGAGACAGAGATGTTCACAGCAAATACTCCTATATGATATGGAATATGTTGATCAATCACCCGAAGACAGTCCTGATTGATAGAAAATTTAGAGATGACCCAAAGATTTGTATTATATTAAATAAAAAGGGACTGCACCAGTCACATGAAGAAGTTTGTTTTACTTGGTAACTTTGGATCTCTCAAATAAAGTATGTGTCAGCACAGCCGAATAAAGCAATAGAAATGGTGGAACAATGAATACCAGTCATGCAGAGTGGGAGACTGCGTGCTGGAAATTTATAAGGAGGTATAAGGATTTAAGAGTTATACAAGTCAAGAAAATCAAGCTTTTTATGCAACAATGAGACTGTGATTCTTGATGTATCAAGCAGGAATTAGTTCATTAAAAATTAAAGTTAACAGTATCCTTGCATGTGGCATCTGTGAGTCCAGTATTGGAATACTGTGTATTCAGTGAGTGCCTGGTGATTTTAGTGGGATATTAAAAAGATAAAAAATGTGCAGACAAGAGGCACAAGTAAAGGTTCTCAAAGACTCAAGAAATGCCACAGAGTGATAAATGTTTGGTCTGTCACAAGGAGATTGAGATGTGCCTTCATTAGAGCACATAAATACTTTTACTGAAGAAAATGCCAAGTATTAAAGGACCTTTACTCTAATCAGGTATAATGGTTGCAATTTAGAAATAGATTAATACAAATTCAAAACAAAGCACAAATCCTTAACATGGAAAATAATTGCATAAAACTACAAAAACTTCTCAGTTTCCTGAAATCCTCAAAATTGTATAGGTGTATGAAATAAAAAGTGACTATTGTCAGTCAAACGATAATTCAATGACATTAAGTGGTCTGTGATATATAAGAATCTGACTGGGTGATCTAATAACTAGAAACTTGTAAAGCTATGAAAAGAGTTTGGGTGGGCTTTTCCAGGATACTATGAAGTAGAGGAACCAGGAAGTCTGACCACGGAGGAATGCTGAGAAATATGGAAGATATCAGGGTGGACCACAGAGAAAATTGTTAGCATAAGCAAAGTTTGAGGCAGGCTGAAACAAGCATGTATATCCCTAAGAATATAAAAGCAGCTTTGAACTTGATCCCAAAGCCAAAGTGCTGCTATAGGAGTAACAGAAAGTGTTGCTGAATGCTCACACACAGAGGGACTATTGACCCTGCCAGTTTCTTTGCTTTCTTTGTACATATCACTTCTAGCAATCTTAATTTTGCTTTCTTTCAGGAGCAAAGATAGGTTCAAGAAACCAGAATAGATGGTTCTCTGAGACTTAGATGACATTTATATAGCTTTATGTCATGCATCTGTAATACTACCAGGGGGAGGACTGCAGTTTCCATGTCCAAATGCAATAGTCTATTAGTATATGTCATAAAAAAATACTCTCTAGAAGTACTAAGTTAAAAAAGAAAATAAATGAAAAAGATTTTGAATATTAAACGTGAAAATCATATTACCTAGGGCATGGCAAAATATATTAGGAAACCAAAATTCGAAGCTCTCGGAGAATAGCTTGTTTATCATGTTTCCAACCCAGTTTATGGATCAGATAGTTATGGATAGGTTCAACTGGGCTCAAATGGTTTTGCATGCTAACATCAGTAAATCTTCAACCTTCTCAGATTCAATTATATCATTAATCGTAGTTAGGGATAGGCAAACATGAAAAGCTGCAGCCTACTCATTCTGTCTGAGTGTATTCAGATATGCATTCAGATTAATTTTTGGTTAATTTATCCTTCTTTCTATAGCTTATGAGTACTTATTTATGATTTGTAAAAGACAGCACAGTGAGGAGATGTTAATGCAGTCTTTCCAAAGTAAAGACACCACTTAGCCAAATATTTAGCAAGAGCTACATAATATTTTATGCTTGCAATTAGCTTTTGGGGTCATTTTCCATATCAGTGGGAGTCTCGTTTGACAAATTATCCACTACCATTAAGCCTTTTTTTCTTATATTTATAGACTCTAAAGCCAGAATGCTCTGCTCATAACATTTTATTCAGTGATGCCTATATTAATTCCCTAAAAACTTCTGGTTACACTTGCAAATATCACTTACAAAGGCTTCTAATCTTGATTTGGAGACTTTAGCTGATGGAACTTACCATGTTCTTAGATAAACTTCTGAAATGGTTAATTAACCTTCTTCTTAAAATGTGCAACTCATTTCTTATGTAAATTTGTCTATCTTTGGGCCCCAGAGAGAACATTTTGTTTGTTCAGTGGTTTCTATTGTCAGTGTAGACATTTCCCCTTCATCCATATGGTGCATATCCATAAAACGTGATCAGACTGAGATCACTCAGCACTTCCCTGTAGGATATTTGTGTGTAGATTATAATCCTGCATATGATGGGGGAATTGTAAGGCTTGGTTCTTTTCTTTAGGGCAATTTAGTCTTTTTTTGCATAGCTGCTTCTGCAGTAATACTGTTCACTATGGTAGTCAAGGTAATGATGATTTCTGATGGTGAAAATTTTGCTTAAAAATCCCTTGCTTCATAAGCTTTCCTGTACAGTTGATGGCATTTCTTATCAACCATAAAGAGAAAAAGACAAAAGAGCTCAACTTCCAGGTTTTAGACATTCTTTTCCCTTGTCACTACATTTGAGAGTAAAGTTGTCTGAAGTAGATACTGCCTTAAGTATGGTATATTCCAAAGCTCCTCTACTTTTCTAATTAACCCAGGCTATATTCTTTTTTTTCCAGATTCATCCCACAGTATCACCAGAGAGCTCAAAATCTATTATTGTCATGCCTGGATGAACAGGGAGCTCCTGGACACACTGTCACACAAAAAGAAACTTTATAAGGAGTGGAAGAAAGGACAGCTGGAATGGGGGGCATATAAGGAAGCTGTCCAAACAGCAAGAGACCTAGTGAGAAAAGCTAAAGCTCAGTTAGAATTAAATCTAGCCAAGGAGATCAAGGGAAACAGCAAAAATTTCTATAGGTACATTAATAGTAAGAAGAAGACTAGGGAGGGTGTGGGCCCCCTCAGAAAGGAAACGGGGGAGCTGGTGACAAGTGATATGGAGAAGGCTGAGGTTCTCAACAACTTCTTTTCCTCAGTCTTTACTGGCAAGGGCTCCAGCCACACTCCCGGAGTCACAGAAGACAATGGCAGGGGTTGGACAGAACTGCCCATCGTAAGTGAAGATCAGGTTCATGACCATCTGATGAACCTGAAAGTGAACAAGTCCATGGGACCTGATGGGATACACCCATGGGTACTGAAGGAACTGGCGGATGAGGTTGCTAAACCGCTCTCTATTATATTCCAAAAGTCATGGCAGTCTGGTGAAGTCCCCACTGACTGGAAAAGGGGAAACATAATCCCCATTTTCAAAAAGGGAAAGAAGGAGGAACCAGGGAACTATAGGCCAGTCAGTCTCACCTCCGTGCCTGGTAAGATTATGGAGCAGATCCTCCTGGAGGCACTGCTGAGGCAGAAGAATAACGAAGAGGTGATAGGGTACAATCAACACGGCTTCACCAAGGGCAAATCGTGCCTGACAAACCTGGTGGCCTTCTATGAGAAGGTCACAACATCAATAGACAAGGGGAGAGCAACTGACGTCATTTACCTGGACCTGAGCAAAGCCTTTGACACTGTCCCGCATGACATCCTGGTCTCCAAGCTGATAAAATATGGGTTTGATGGACTGACAATTCAGTGGATAAAGAACTGGCTTGACGGCCGCACCCAAAGAGTGGCTGTCAATGGGTCCATGTCCAAGTGGAGGCCAGTGACAAGTGGAGTCCCTCAAGGATCAGTACTGGGACCGGTCTTGTTTAACATCTTCGTCAGCGACATGGACAGTGGCATAGAGTGCACCCTCAGCAAGTTTGCCGACGACACCAAGCTGTGTGGGGCGGCTGACACGCTGGAGGGAAGGGATGCCATCCAGAGGGACCTTGACAGGCTGGAGAGGTGGGCCCATGCCAACCTCATGAAGTTCAACAAGACCAAGTGCAAGGTCCTCCATCTGGGTCGGGGCAATCCCAAGCACCGATATAGGCTGGGCAGTGACTGGCTTGAGAGCAGCCCTGAAGAAAAGGACTTGGGGGTGCTCGTGGATGAGAGGCCCAACATGAGCCATCAGTGTGCACTAGCAGCCCAGAAAACCAATCGTATCCTGGGCTGCATGAGGAGAAGCGTGGCCAGCAGTTCGAGGGAGGTGATTCTCCCCCTCTACTCCACTCTCGAGAGACCTCACCTGGAGTACTGCGTCCAATTCTGGAGCCCCTACTACAAGAAAGATATGGACATGCTGGAACACATCCAGAGAAGGGCCACAAGGATGATCAGAGGGCTGGAGCACCTCTCCTATGAGGACAGACTGAGACAGTTGGGGTTGTTCAGCCTGGAGAAAAGAAGGCTCCGAGGAGACCTTATAGTGGCCTACCAGTATCTTAAGGGGGCCTACAAGAAAGCTGGTGAGGGACTTTTTAGGATGTCGGGTAATGGTAGGACTAGACAGGATGGATTAAAACTAGAGATGGGACAATTCAGACTGAACGTTAGGAAGAAGTTCTTCACCGTGAGGGTGGTGAGACACTGGAACAGGTTGCCCAGGGAAGTTGTCAATGCCCCATCCCTGGAAGTGTTCAAGACCAGGCTGGATGAGGCTCTGAGCAACCTGGTCTAGTGGGAGGTGTCCCTGCCCATGGCAGAGGGGTTGGAACTAGATGATCTTTAAGGTCCCTTCCAACCCTAACAATTCTATGATTCTAGTCAATAAACCATAGCGATGTATGGAATAGGCTTTGCATACAAGAAGCTGAGTATTCTTAATACTTTTTGGCAAACGCATTCTTAATTGTTAGGTAAACGGTTGAAAGTTAGCGGCACTCTAATTTTTATGCACTTTAGACATTTTTGTTTCAATGAGATATATTTTGGTTGAGCACATGTGTGGTGGTAGTCCTGACTCTTGTGCATTTACACCAATGTGGCTACAGGAGTATGAATAAATATACTTTTGAACTTGTTTACGTTACACGTGTATGTTTACATTAGTAAAGACAAGTAGGCCCGCAGTATACAATGTGAAATAGTAAGGATTTTTGCTTATGGTTGCATTGCATTCATTGAATTAGAGGAACTAAACAAACAAAGAAAAAATTGAAAGAAGCAAGTATTTCAGGTCAGAAGAAAACTTTATGATTAAATTTGTGGATGCCACAAGCTAAAGCATGTCCATTTCAGCACATTCCTGCCTGCAGCCTTTAAATTGCTTTTAGATAACCTAAACCATGAATTGTTTCTAAATAGAAACGTTTCAAATGATAAATTCCACAAATTCTAAGACTAATTTCAATTTAGCTACCTACCAAGGTTAAGCCAAAAACATTAATTATATAAATTTTTTAAAAGACTTTCTCCTTGTTTCCACGCTGAACTAACCTAACGCTCTCTGTACAGTGGACTAGATTTTTATTTTTTTTCCTTCAGAAATATCACTGAGGAGACACATTTTGTTCAGCTGTGGGGGACTTAATTTCTCTTTCTCCTTTTTTTGTCAATAATCTTAAAATATACACCTCGATTCCCAGCTGCTCCTCTTGTTGGTCATATCTACACTGGAGACAAGGAAGTGTTTCTCAGCTCCTGGGTGCCTGTCCAGATCATGCCTTGTATGTCCTAAGAATATCCCAGGATGACATGCAGCGATGCACTATTATCATTGCTCTCCTCCAATGGTTAACAGGCAGAAAGCAGCCTCTGCGATAAAGTCTGCAGACTATTGGCTGCAAAAAACACTTAATAGCTAGGAAGAAATCAAAAAAGTGAATAAGTTAAATGGGGAAAACTTGACTTTGTTTTATTTTGGATTATGGAAATTATATTTTTTCTAGTTGTCTTTTTTCTTCTAACTGCAATAAATGACTCCCCTTGTAGAATGAAGAGCAATTATCTCAAACCACTGCATGGTGGGAGAAGGTATACAAGGATAGGAGGTATCAAATATTACTGCTGTGTAGACCTTTTAGTGTCAATTTATTGCTTTTGGGTTTTTTGACTCATGAATTAGTTAATAACTTATACAGTACCTATTTACACACAGAAATGTACTTCCTGCCATTCCTTACTGCAAGATATATTTAATTCTAGGATTAAAAATCATGTTGGTGAATGATTTTATGTAAATGTAGAATTAATTTGCATTGTTAAATTGATTTTTTTTCCTACCAAAACAGAAGGAAGGAGTATAACAGAATAAATAAAAATGAACAGTAGCTTATAATTCCATAATGGATATTTACAAATTGGAGGGTTATGCCATTTCTTACTGAAAGGTTATTGGTCTTTCTATAATTCAAAAAAAAGTAAAGGAACCATTTGCTTTAAGCTTTATAAAATAAGTATCCTACTAACGTCCAAGCTATGAATTTTGGTCTTGGTCTTTTGCTGTACAATTTATTACATATGTTTATTGCATCCTTATGGAATCACTTTTCTCTCATGTAGCAGAGACTTTGTTAGTTTGTTAGTTATCTGGATGTTGTTACCTACTGCTTGCAATAATTAGAAAATATCTAAACTTTTCAGAGAGAAGAGATGGGCAAAATTTAAAGAAAAACTATTTTTATCTCAGTTTATACTGTATGTCAGTTCATCTGCTCCCAGGGTCAGAAGGGTAAAAAGTACAAAGCTGTGGACAGAAGGAATAAGATAACATCTACTATATAGGTTGAATACCAGCATCAGTCAGGGTCAGTGTTCCAGAAAAAAACAGTAGCAAATATATTGTTGGAGACAATCTATTTCCCTGGAGGTAGGGGCAAAATTTTAGCTTTATATATGTTTCTTCAGGTTCTGTATTTTATGTTTTTGGCAGCAGAATAATTGATTGTACAGAGCTGTGGTCCAGGAGGTCTAAGAGAAGTGTTATTTTTTTAGGTCTCATGTAAGAAATTATTGGCCTGTCCATTGCTGATTGAAATGTTTCCAATACGCATACTCAGATTGTCAACATTAAGATGGTTTAAATTACACTGAAAAAGATCAGTGTACCAGAGAGAAAAAAGGGCCTGCCTCTCCACATCCCTGAGAGCATCTTAGTTTGGCACCAAAAATCACAGTGACTCCCAAGATAATTGTGAAAATCTAATTATTTTTATTATTTCATGAATTTCAAAACTTTTATATTTATCAAGGGGCGAACTCATTGATAATTTCTGTCAGCAGTCTTTAAACATTCACAGAATTTCTCTTAATTCCACTCTTTAAAGCCTGATTTGTTCAATGACTTCCTGCAAATCCTCAGCTTATTTCTATCAACCATTTAATAACTCTTCTTCCACTTTCCTCTGAAAGAAAGTATATGAATAATACTGTTCCCAAAATAGTATTTCTATCAACGTCAATCCCGATGGGTCATGTGAAAATACGAACATATTCCAACAAGACTGAATGTTATTTTCCGTGAAATTTTATAAAATATATTTGTAGTTTTTGCATGCAGTTTTCACAGTGTCAAATTTTACTGTGTTAAATAGTAACACTCATAGTTTTGTAAGTTTAGTGAAATAATTACCCACAGTTTCAAACTGTAAAAATATAGGTACCTTCATGTGATTATTATCACTACTTTACTATGCTCCTGTTTTTCATAGACAGAAAGTTATTTTAGTATATGAGGCATTTTTACATTTTTATAGTGAAATGTTAAAGATTTAGGTGTTACCGTCAATAGATCCCTTTGAAATGTCTTACACAAGCATGGTAAATAAAATTAATAGGTAAAGATAAAACTGTGGTTTTTGAACATAATCACCACACATCTTTATCACACTGAAAAGCTATTCCCCAAAGGTCCTCCTAGATAAAATCATATATTATTATTGTTGTTGTTGTTGTTGTTCACTTTATTCCTATTTCTGTGTACCTGGACAAAGGTTTAGCATTCCCTAGGAGAAACGAATCTGTGCAGTACAATACAAATAACCATCATCAATTACAGCTTGAAGGTGACTCTATCTGAAATTAATTGATCATTCCTGATCAATGTCTAATAGATCCAAATCACCAAGATAAAGGCTGAATGCACGCAGAAAACTAATGACATACTTTGCCCTTACTAAGACCTCCCTAGACCAGATCAAATACCCAGTGACGGAGAAAAACTTGCACTTTTCTAGTCCTAGCATCCTTTTCACAGAGAACTTACTTCTTCAGAACTGTCAATCCGGTAGCTCTAACTAGAATTTAGCTCACTTAGAAGAAATACATATTACTCATTTTTAATTCATTATCCTACATTTCAGCTATGAGCTTTTAGACTGCTTCACTGTAGTTAAATTACTTCTCTTTCTTTCTAATATCTCACTTCCCCAGCTATTCACCCACTGCTAGTTTTATTTCTTTATAATGCCATAGGTGCACTGTTTTCATCTACAGTGTTCTTAAGAACATTAGTTTGCAAAAGGCTCCTTGCAAGACAGAATTATACAGATAAAAAAGAAGTCAGAAGCACTTACAGGAAGAAGAGATTACACTAGATATCTTCATCCTGACACTTGAGTGTTACATTCTTAAAATATTAGTAGAACATGGGACGTCAACAAAATAGTGAAATATTTGTGTTATATTAACACAAAAAGATGCGTAGATGCATAAAGGAAGACTCAAAACCAGAAATGACAGTGTGGGTTAGGAAAAAAAATCTAGTAAGGCAGTAATACTATAATGTGGAGAAAACAGTATTGTACTTTATAACAGATGAAAGCTTCTGTCTATTGTATGAAAGAGATAAAATAGAAAAGCAATAAGTACTGCATAATCTAAACTCATTGTTCAAGCCATACACTGCTCATTCTCTGGCGGCAGTCCAAGGATAAGCATCAGTGGTATGTATGTACAGGCTGCTTTCATAAATATTTAAAAAATACTATACTGAGTCAGTGCAGTAAATAATACAATTGATTAAAATAAATAGAATATGTGAATTAAGGCCACTTGCTAGTGCAAAGAATAGAGTCATAAATCTACTCCTGCTCAGCCCTGGGATTGGCAGACTCAGATTTTTCCCACTCAGAGAAACATTAACTGAAATATGTAAAGAGAAAACAGCTCAAACCTGTGACCCTCTCATGTACTTCTTCTGGTTCAATAATACTTTACAGGGGCAACTAAGAACAAACCAAAAAATCGTTCCCCAAGTAAGCACTTCCACATTTGGTCCTAATCTGTTTCTTGTCTTGTAATGTTTAAGAAATATTGAAAACTATTTCTGTGACACATGAAACTTTTATCAGATATGCAACTAAATGAAGCATAATGTATTGTTTGTCTACTAGTTCTACTACTGGTAGGGTTAAACTGTCTATTTTATGATGGAAACTGTGGGATTTTTTAAGCATTGGCCAGTATCTCAGTGCAAAAGTAGAGAGAATGTAATAAAGAATAAACATCTAAATAAATATTTTATTTGATTCACATGAATTTTCTCCTGTGCATAACTTCACAAAAACAGCAAATGAAAATGTTGCATGCTGAGATTATTCAAATATTCCACAGGAAGATGAGCAGAGGGTCTTCAGAGGCAAAGAATTTCACCAGTTAATCATTCTTTGAGAAAAAAATCCACTATTTCAAAGTGATTTTGCTGGAACGATATCCACACTCCTTAATTTTAATAACTGCAGATGACGTTTACCATATTTCCTAAAGTCCCTACTTCCAAAACATATCCTACAAGCTAGTTACTCTCTACTGGGAACAAAAAATACATCCTCTAAGGTTTGTGTAACATAGAATCATGGAATGGGTTGGGTTGGAAGGGACCTTAAAGATCATCTAGTTCCAACCACCCTGTCATGGCCAGGGACACCTTCCAATAGACCAGGTTGCTCAAAGCACCATCCAGCCTGGCCTGGAACACTTCCAGGGAGGGAGCATACACAACTTCCCTGTGCAACCTGTTCCAGTGTCTCATCACCCTCACAGTAAAGCATTTCTTCCTAATATCTAATCTAAATCTACCCTCTTTCAGTTTAAAACTGTTACCCCTTGTCCTATCACTGCAGTCCCTGATAGAGTCCCTCCCCAGCTTTCTTGTTGCGCCCCCTTTAAGTACTGGAAGGCTGCTATAAGCTCTCCCCTCTCCAGGCTGAACAACCCCAACTCTCTCAGACTGTCTTCATAGGCTCCAGCCCTCTGATCATCTTTGTGGCCCTCCTCTGGACTTCTGCCAATAGGTCCATGTCCTTCTTACGATGGGGGCTCCAGAGCTGGATGCAGTATTCCAGGTGGAGTCTCACAAGAGTCGAGTAGAGAGGGAGAATCATCTCCCTTTACCTGCTGGCCATGCTCTTTTGATTTAGCCCAGGAGGTGGTTGGCTTTCTGGGCTCCGAGCACACATTGCCGTCTCATGTTGAGCTTCTCATCCACCAGCACCCCCAAGTCTTTCTCCTCCCGGCTGCTCTCAATCCATTCTCCTTCCACCCTGAATTTCTGCTTGGGATTGCCCCAACCCACTTGCAGGACCATGCACTTGGCCTTGTTGAACTTCATGAGATTCTCATGGGCCCACCTCTCAAGCCTGCCAAGGTCACTCTAGATGGCATCCCTTCCCTCCAGCATGTGGACCACACCACACATCTTATTTTCATTGGCAAACTTGCTGAGAGTGTGCTCAATCCCACTGTCCATGTCCCTGACAAAGATGTTAAACACAGCCGGTCCCAATATGGACCTCTGAGGGACACCACTCATCACTGGTCTCCACTTGAACATCAAGCTGTTCACCACAACTCCTTGAGTGCGACTATCCAGCCAGTTCCTTATCCATCGAGTGGTCTATCTGTCAAATCCATGTCTCTCCAATTTAGAGACAAGGATGTCATGCAGGACAGTGCCAAATGCTTTGCACAAGTCCAGGTAGATGTCAGTTGCTCTTCCCTTATCCAGCAACACACTAACACCGTCGCAGAAGGCCACCAAATTTGTCAGGCATGATTTGCCCTTAGTGAAGCCACGTTGGCTGTCACCAGTCACCTCCTTATTTTCCATGTGCCTTAGCTTACTTTCCAGGAGGATCTGCTCCATGATCTTGCCGGGCACAGAGGTGAGACTGATGGGCCTGTTGTCCCCCGGGTCTTCTTTTTTTCCTTTTTAAAAATGGGAGTTATATTTCCCCTTTTCCAGCCAGTGGGAACTCCACCGGACTGTCATGACTTCTCAAATAGGATGGATAGTGGCTTAGCAAATTGATCTGCTGGTTCCCTCAGGACCCGCTGATGCATCTTATCGGGTCCCATGGACCTGTGCACCTTCAGGTTCCTTAGAAGGTCTCAAACCTGATCTTCTCCTAGTGTGAGCTATCATTATCACCAGTACTAAATGTCAGTTGCTATTTTAGGTATGACGGAACAGTGCTTCTACAGATAACTGTATTCCTTACCACAGTTCCTTAATTTAACTACTGATGATGAAATATCTTAAATAGAATTAACCCTTCTTCTGTTGCTGTATTAATATAGGGTGAAAGGAAAAAAAAAATGGGCAGTTGTTCTCATCATTATAATAAGCAGAATATACAAGGAAAAAAAAATGCTTTTGATTAGTAACAGGATACTGTATCTATGAACAGACTTCTAACAGATACTCCACACCTGCTGATTTTTTTTTTCCTCCCCACCAGGGTGATTCCTGTATCAAGCTCATAACAACTTGTAAGTGTACTAATGCGTTTCTTCTAGAAAATGACTGATTCCAAAATGTCAAGTGATGAAAAATCCACTGTGCTCCTAAGTGTAATGTTCCAATGGTTAATTACATTCATCATTAAAAATGTTTCCCTTGTTTATGTTCTGAATATGTCTACCTTCAGCTTCCAGCCATAGCATCTCATTATACTTTTGTCTGCTAGATCAAAGAGGTCTCTTCGCTCGGAAATCTTTTGTGTTAATACTTATCATCCATAATTCTATAAGTTGAATTTTGATGTTATTGAAGTTGATTTGATTTTTCATAACCTTTTTGACTCTTACACTAAGTGAATACAGGAATGTAAAGTAGAAGTGCCTGACATATTTCATATTGTTTTATTTTAGTTTTTGCATCTGTTTGACAATCTGAATGACTATTGAAAATTTGGGGGGTTTATAAGTGTCCTTGTCAAAAGAGTTGTTTTTCTAAAATATTTTACAATACCTGCAAGACTTTTTGTTATTGCCATAGCCAATAATCTTGCCATGGGATAATGTTTAAAATCATCCTTTTTTCTGCCTGAAGTGATATTACACTGTGAGAAAGAGATGCACTTCAGAAAAAAAAATAAATAGTCAATCCTTGAGACTTGGTATATAAACAGGATACGGAAAATATTTTAAAGTTAAACCATATTATGAAATTTAGCAGTCAGTATAATTTTAATTTTAAGAAACTGCTTTAAAGCAACTTCACATTCACCCACTTCTTTGTTGTTATTTCTTCAATAAAAATTGATAACACATTCTTGTCCATGCAGAATTATTGTATTGACAGAGGAAATTTAACTCCATGCATGATTAATGACCAAGGTAGCACTCTATCAAACATGCAACATTCACTGGGATATTCGATGCATCTGACAGCCCAAGAATGATTATTCTTTAGAGGAACAGAAAGCAGGCTGAGTCAAAATTACAGTTACCAGTGCATCCTGCTGCATCAATAAAGTGGCACACCACAACAAATGGGATTCTTGACCTCATCACTTAGAGCGGAGCAGATCATTTGTATAAACAAGTTATTTAGATGCTTAGACAGTTTTCTTTAATGTACTTTGCCGTTGATTAATAAGTCCTCCCTCCGCCTTTTGCACAACAAGTTAGAGAGTGTTTGAGAAAGGAGAGAAGCAAAGCACAGTCTTGACGATGAAGCAATACACTGGAAATTCTGATTCTGTACAGATCTTTTCTACAGATCTTTTGTTCTAAATTGGGGAAATGACATATTTGCTAAAGCTTCATCTCAAGAAAGAATCATGCATAAGTATACCTGTAGGTACCATGTGTAAGCATTCCAAAAGCCCAGAAATACCAACTGCATTTTCATGGCAGACCTTTTGTATGTGTTATCATGAGATTTGTGCTAATTTTTAAACCAACACAGACGGTATTTTCTCCCCTAACTACAGATATCCTTTCTCCTAGCAGACTATTAAATAGTTTTCATCATACTTTAGGTATTTTTTCTCTTTTCTGCATCTTATTTTGGTATTTGAAAATATGGGAGAAAACAGAGCAGTTTCAGTTACAGCCAGGGAGCTTTTGTGGAATGTTATGTGTTTTCATTGGAAAATGAGAATTTGCTATAAATGCAACATTTTATTGAAGCATTGATTTAAGCTAATGTTCTCCAAAACAACAAGTTTTCTATGCCCATCTGTTTAACTTATAAGGAATGAATTTTCAAAGGTCATTCTAGGTATCCTAGTATTTCAAGTTGTCTTCAGTTTCTGAACTATAATGCAGGGAAATTATTCAAATGCATGTTGCCTGATTTCTAGGTTATTTCCATTATGTAGGGAAAGTCTCTAACTCGAGAGGACTCTGTATAAGCTAGCTACAGAATCTCCATGCATCAGGCAGCCTGTCTCTGTTTCTTTTTATGAAAATAACAAAACCCTGAATTTATTTTACTTTTTCAAAGCAATTTGTAGGTTTTGATTGTTTTGGTTTTTTAAGAAATTTTTACTCTATGTTTAGAACAAACATATTTAAATAATTTCTGATTTTGTGTAGAGAAATAAATACAACATTAATGAGGTAAATAAAACTCTTTTTTCTCTTTACAGTCTTTATTTCTGTCCTTTTCTTTAGTCTTAGATTTCAGAAGGTCTGGTTAATTCTCTTACTTTTGTCTTTCTTGTTGTTTCTTGGCACCATTGAAAGTCGAAAGAGGACACTGCTGAGCAAAACACTAAAATATGTGCTTAAACTTCAGTTCCAGCTAGAGAGAGACAGATCTTAGACATCTGTCAGTAATATCTGTCAGATTAATTAATTACAAATTAAAAAATCAGATCATTTACCTTAGACATTCGAAGGCATGTTGGGAGTCTCTTTAGATCCACATTTCCTAAAAGAGCTGTAAGAACAAGTAGACTGCATTCTACAGTCATATATTAAGTATTATTTTTCTTTTTTTTTTTTAGGTTTTACTTATTTTTATATTTTGCTTATTTTATGGTATGGTAGCAGTTATATTAAAGCAAGACGGAAACATTTTGAATTTTTTCCTTCTTCGCAATTGTTGGATCATATGTGAAGAAATACTGATATGCAATTTAAGTACTCCAACTCATCTGGACTTTCATATTCTCCTCCAATAGTTTACCTTTCCTCCCACAAACCATACAATGTGTTATAAATCCCTCAGCAAAAATTCTCACTCCACTCCTCCAGTGTATAATTTTCAAGGAAACATCTCCTCACTCATTAGAAGTCTTATGATTAAACAATGAACCAAACCAACCGGAATTTGTTCAGTGCTTCACAGCAAGACAGGAGGAGAAAAAAAAGATGCTACTCTTTGTTGAAGGAAGAAAAATGACTTCTGGAAAAGGCAGTCCATATAGTGGTCCACTTTTCTGCAGTAAAGTCTGTCCATACTTCCCCACTTGGACAAAGCAAAGCTCTCTTTGCTCCTAAGAGCATAAGATAACTTGCATCTACAGCTAATGGACTCAGAAGGATCTTACTAATTATGGTGGTTGGCAGAGCTGTGGAAATCAAAAATATCACCTTTTGCAACTCCTTTCCTCCATCTCTAAGAGGGCAGCGAAACAGGGGAAGAGAAACTAAGCAGTGTTGGGCTGCTCAGTGTTGCGCTGAATTGTTGCTGTCTTTGCTGCAATCCATCCTTCTGCCCTAGGAGGAGGCGAATGAGTGACTGACGTGTGGCTAGCAAGGGGCTGGGCTGACTGATAGTTATTCTGTTTTGCTGCTCTATCTTTTTTCTTTGTCACTGTTTACACAACCTATGCCTGACACTGGACTAAACAACATTGACCCTTAGTGTTCTGCATAAATATGCAGCTCTTTATCAAACTCTTTGAGACATGCATTGATCTTCACATCATCACAAATGTCTATGTTTTACCAAGCAGTAACATCACCTGTTTAGTATAGCTCTTTCTCTTTTCTAGTAGTCATGTTTCCTCACTGTGTTGCAGCTAAATAATGACAGAGTCTAAATATTATGATTGTTATTTGTATGATTGATATTCATTTGCACAATATTCATTGTACTATTGGAGTTGCGGGTCAGTATTGTGGTCCCTGACTTATGCAGCTTTCAGCACAGGAGGGGCATTGCTTTTCTGGAATTGTCATTATTCTTCTCTGTAATCTTCTTCTCATCAAGAAACTGCTGTGTTTCATATGTTCCTGGTGATGTAAGCAGAAAGGAGCTTAGACCAACACCTAGATGAAAACACAGCTTGATTTTGCAGTTAATAATATGACTGTGACTGAAACCAGAAGGAGAATCCTCGCTCCTTCTTTAGGCAAATCTCTTATTACAGTATGAGTGAATCTGTTAATTCATTTGCTACAAAGAGCAGAAGATATCTGTCAGCACAGATGAGTTACTGCAGTACCCACCCATTTTAACTAAGAATGTATAAATTAATATTTCTGATTTAGTTATGCAATCTTTGTTGACAAGTGCTGTCTCCTTTCTGATGAGTACCTGTCTAAGCAGGGATGTAGTAAACATAATCTTGCTGTCTGGTTGCAGTTTAACAGTATATGACCGATTCACTGTGACTACAGGCAAAGGAGAGAGTGCTATCAATACTACACTAAAATTATTTGCATCTAAAGTATAGTCTTCCCATCCTTCTCACAGTCACAGAGAACAATTAGTTTATAACACAGTCATAAAGATTTGTTGGCAGTATCACTTGCTTTGGTACAGGAAAAGTTTCAGCTGCACTGGAATGTCTTGCACAGGAAAAAATGTGCAGTTTTTCCTGTTGGAAAAGGAAAAAATACAGCAGTCTTTCAAAATCTTGCAGGGGGATTTCTGTATGGATTGTACTGCCAAGCGTCTTAGTGGTTTGCCTCTAAATTGGTACTGTGCTGTTTAGAGAAGCTTCTTGGTGAAATCATTCCTAAAGATGGGGTGAAATGTCATTTATATCCGTGATACACGGCTGAATGTCTCTTGCCCTGGGGAACCTGCAGCTCCTTCTGTGCTGTGGAGGAACGATTGATACGTGTACCAGTGTGAGATGTCATGACCATGTCATCCTAAACCCCGAAAGTCAAGTGATAAAACTTGTTTCTCCATCATGACCCTGCATTTGTGACATTTTCCTCTTGCTAAGCCTTCATTTTTTCCAGAGATGAGGACATGCAGTGTTTTTGCAGGGCCATGGTCTCCAGGCTCAATAATTGTCTTTTTCTCTCTGGCCCATTTAGACAGTTTTCTCATTCGATTTCATTAACCTGGTAATGAGGAGAAGTAGTAAGACAGGTTTTAGTGTATACCAGTGAGTTTCAGGTTAAGGCAAGCAATTCTATTTCTAACTCAGCCCCACGTGTAACACCTCGCATTACAGAGCTCACGTGACTTGAGTTACATGGAGGAATTTGTTGTGCCACAATAAACTCTGTGCAGCACTGTAGATGAGCAGCTAGAAAGGTAAATAAAGCCAAAAAAAACCAACCCCACAAACCCCTAAACAGAAAAATTGGAACAAAACTGGAAAATTCATTCTGTGAACATTTTCAACTCTACTTGCTTTTACAGGGACTGTGAGCAAACACATTTTTATTTGAAAAAAAAAAGGAAACGCTAAGCATTAGGGACGAATGCGCAAATTGGCGTTTCACTCTGTATTCACATAGCAAGTGTTGCAGACACTGTGAGATCTTGCAGCACCTTGGGAACTAGCAGCAGCAGGGATGAAGAGATTTGGCATATGATGGTGGGGGGGAAATTAAACTCAGATGGAGAAATAAATTGAGGATTGCACTAAAGTCATGAAAACCAAGAGAGCAAACAGATAAGAATCGCACACAATGTTTTTTTATGTTGACTAAGAGGCTCATCGTATGGTGTCAGTTTTGACATCTGCATGCCAAAGATGTCAATAAGATTTGGGCCTCTCACTGTAAGAAAGACTTTGAGGTGCTGGAGTGTGTCCAAAGAAGAGCAACGAAGCTGAAGGGTCTGCAGCACAAGATTTATGAGGAGCAGCTGTGGGAACTGGGATTGTTTAGCCTGGAGAAAAGGAGGCCGAGGGGAGACCTTATCACTCTCTACAACTACCTGAAAGGAGGCTGTAGCAAGGTGGGGGTCGGTCTCTTTTCCCAAGTAACAAGTCATAGGACCAGAGGAAAGGGACTCAAGTTGCGCCAAGGGAGGTTTAGATTGAATATTAGGAGAAATTTCTTCACCAAAAGGGTTATCAAGCATTGGAACAGGCCTCCCAGGGAAGTGGTTGAGTCACCATCCCTGGAGTTATTTAAAAGACATGTAGATGTGGTGCTTAGGGACATGGTTTAGTGGTGGATTTGGCAGTGCTAGGTTAGCGGTTGGACTTGATGATCTTAAAGGTCTTTTCCAACTTAAACAATTCTGTGATTCCAAGATTGTTCCTCAAAGATACAGAAAAAAAAGGGAGAATTGCCCTGGACTCTGGTTTGTCTGAAGCTATATTTTAGGTATTTACAGCACTTATTCATAGTTCAGTGTAGCTTATAGACCACAGCCATCATAGAATCACACCCTGGGGTGGGTTATTTAGCAAAGGGAAAAGAAATTATCTCTATTCTGTCTCCCTGAAAGGTAAGACAAGAGTATTGTGTTTAATTTATAGCAGGGACAATTCAGGTTAAGTATTAGCAGCAAAGACTGTCAGGCCTGTGATACACAGGGATATATTGAGCAGGCAAGTGTTACATCCCGGTCTGACTACATCGGGCCCGGGAGAGGTTCACAATGATTCCAAGCATGAGACTAAGACACAAACGAGGTCAGATGCTGCTCACTGCAGGTTTATTGTTATTCCCCAGCAATAGTCACTGAGACGAGAGATGAGCAAAGGCGGAAGTAGAGGAAAGGCAGAAAGGAGAAGCAGCATTACGGAGCACAGCAAAAGTATAGTCACCACCACAGGCCCAACAATGGTCCTCTGGAATTTCAGCAGCATCTTATTGATCCATGATTCTCAAGTCATGATGGTGGTGGTGGGGTTCCAGTTCCCAGTTGCGGTGGGTCACTGCACCAGTTATAGTCCAGGTCAGTCCATAGCTTGACCTATCAGCGTGATGGCAGCCTTTGCCCAGCTAATTGTCATTTGACACAGTCGCCATATGAGCTCTTCCGGCCCCCTGTTGCTTGGGCAGCGCTTGGCTCAGCACAGTCCTCGTGCCTCAGTGAGTTTGGGGTTAACAGGGTCTGTCCACTCTGATAACCAACGGCCTACACCCTTTTCAACTGATGGCAACACACCCTTTTCACTTAGTGGCAATCTTGGGTGGTGACTGATAAGCAAAAGAACAGGTCTGCAGAAGGTGCTAAAGAGACACAAGCAAGCTTCTTATTTGCTTGCAAGCCTGCTGTCGATTTACAGAAGCTTAAGCAAGCTTTGAGACAATTATTTTGAGGTTCTAGTCTCTCACAGCAAGCCATGGAGTTGCCAACATGGGAGATCATTATGAACAGGTTATACAAACATCTCTTAGGAATGACAGGAACAACTGAACTTACTTTAAAGCAGGCAGAAAAACTGTATCATTATCGGTCCTTCCAACCATATAGTTCTATATTTCTGGGTGTTCTGGGATAAAATAGGAAATCACCTGAGAATATTTTTTTTTAAAAAGGCCAGCAAGAGCAATATAATTTATTCTCAAGTACTTCCCTTCCCTGTGTCTTGTATTTATCCTCTTCTGCCAGCCAAACTCCTTCACAGTCCAGGAGCATCTCCCTTAGCAGTCCATCTCCATGAAAAGCCTCTCTGCCTAATTTTCTGCTGAGGAGGAAAATACTAAAAGAGAAGTTCTGTTCCTAAGTGTTCCTACAAAAGGAACACACAATCCACACAACTATGAGGCTTCTGGCATCCTCCTACTGTCTTGGCTTTTTGCCAATTCTCTTTTTCTTAGTGTAGAGATATGACTTTTTTTTTTTTTGTTCCTGTTCAAAGTTTGAAAGATATAGCCCCTGTATCACGAGTTCATTTACTTACCATTTTCCTTTAGTGTTATATCTTCATTCCTTGCCTGTGTGAGTGGAGATTCCTCTTTCCAAGGTAGATTTTGAATCCTGGTCACTCCACTCATCTACATTAGCAAATCTTAGGTATTCTGCATTGCAGTGTTTCCCATAGCCTCTCTCTCTTGATTAGATGCATAGGGAATGTAGGACCTAACTTTTGTACTTTGCAATATATTTAAATTAATGATATATATAGTATATGGTGTGATCAGTAGTCTGGGCAACTTTATATTAGAGAATTAGCACCTGATATAGTTTTGGTTGTTGGGTTTTTTTTAAGTTTTAGCTGTTGATTTAAGCTACCACTGTGAAAGCAAGTACTTTAAGAAATAACTATTGGACATGCAGTTGTACATTTGCCAGCTCAATATGCTTATGCTCCTCAAAACACTCCTTGTTTAACACTATTATTGTCTTCCATGGGACTACCTGAACAAGTAAAAATTTCTCACGTGAGCAAATTTTGTATCCCAGATGGTATTCAGCCATACCTGCAGCCTTCACAGCTTTCAAAATATTCTCTTGGCAGTATTGTTGGATTCCACTATTTGTACTGCATGTTTTCAAAGGGAAAAAGAATGGGGCTATGATTTGGCAGCTCTGGATTCTCTAATCATCTCTGCCCCAGTCTTGTTCTATGGCTTCAGGAAAGATCTGCTCCTCAGTTTCTGCCTTTATACAACAGTGACAATAGTATTGATGTAGAACAGTTCATTGGTAAAAATACACCTATAAAATATTTCCCATTCATAGGATGGCAGAGACTAGATCAAGTCTAAGTCACTAATTATAGATAAACTAGAAGGCAAAGATTAATTTCATGTAATCTGGTTTTATTGAAATTGACTCTGTGTATTGGGTATATGAAGGGCAAGGAGAAGCAAGAGACTTTCCATCCAGAAACGTGCAAAAAACATGGGTTTTTTTCCTCAAAAAACATTGAGGTCTTCTACCTTTATTGATCTAGATTTACTGCAGTGGTCAGAAGTAGTGCACAAACTTTAAAACACACTTAGTGCTCACAAATTGGCTGAGTGTATGGTGTATCATGACAACACTCACACTCTTTTACTGCAGTGCTTTAGGGCCAGAACCTAGCTACATTTCAGAGCAGTAAAAAAAAAGCTTGTAACTTCATCACTCTCCAAGTAATATGGTAGTACTGCAATACTCATGGAGGGGATATTGATGCAGTACTTACTGGTATTCAGCCCTAAATCACTGCCTGTATGAGTGATAAGGGAACAATGCCTGTGGGCTGTATTGCAAAGAAATGACGTGCTTCACTGCACATCACTAAACGTATGAATACAATACATAGAGTCTGGAGATTTTACCACTAATTGAGAAAGACAACAATCTACAGAAGGTGTTGAGGCTTGAAGGTGGGCAGTTGCCTGACAATTTGTAAAATCACAAATAGGTGAAGAGAACACTGCTTTTGTTTTCAGACTATTTTGTTTGGATTTGTTTTCTTTTTACATGCTGTATATACCAGCAAATCTGTTCTGATCGCATTCTTTCTATAGGGACATTCTTCCCTACAAACACTCTCTATCTGACTACTTGCAGATTTTTGTGAAGAATTCATCAAGGAAAAAATGTCAAATTAATGTGACTTTGTAGCTAAAGCTGTGTGAAAGTCAGCAGGTTTTGTTCAATGGAATGTGTGCACACACCGTATTTTCGTTTTGGTTTGCATGGACTCATACCTTCCAAGCTACAGGTTCAGACAAGTCATCAAAACCCACTCCAAATGTCCCCATTTATTCTGGCTTCATGCTGAAACCACGGTAAACACTTGGCTCCTATATTTGAAAATAAAAAGGCATGAGTCACCCCTACTTTTTTCTAGCTTTATGCCATTTCTAACTCCACTGATTTCAGCGTCAGACTGATTTCAGAGAAGTTAAACTGACATAAACTTAAAATGATACAACATTGAATCAGATCCCTCAGGCTTAAAAGATGTATTGCAATGATATCTGTTCACTGACCTTTGTGAAATGAATATGGAGATTTCAGTTCAGTTCTTATTGGAAGCACATAGTCAGCGCTGAAGCCACCATCATTAATACATCTCCTCTCTGCAGTGCAAGAGCTTTGCAGAAATGTAGACCTTTACTCTGTTAGGACAAGTGTAAGAGACAGTGTCATATATCTTAGGAGGAGAGGACATATGTGGGGTCATCAAACACTGCATTCTGCATTCATATCACACACAAAAAAATCTCTTTCATGCATTGGAAACGTCGTGGTTTTTTTTTTCCTTCTCTTTGCTTGGCAATAATCCTTTTCAGCAATCAAATTGGTCAGTGAAAGAGCTTCTGCCAGGACCTTAGTGAATGGCTTTGGTTTGGTCTTCTCACCTTTCAGGTCCCTGACGTGGAATAATAAAATATTAAGATGACTTTAAATAAAGAAACAGTACTTCACCCTTCCACTGGAACTGACCATGCATTGAGAGATACACGAGCATCTAACAACTGAGGTGATTTTGCCTCTTCAATAGCTTACTTTTAAAAATTTTATTCCCCTCTTACCTGTGGGACCTGATAATGAACTTTCTTTACCCTTCTCTAAGCAGTTCTGTGACCTGGGCGTGCCCCCTTTATCTTTCCCTACATTAATCACTGTGATCTGCAGTCAGAGAATACTTATACATGAAAAGCCCCTAATTACAACCAAATATTGTTTTCTTCAAAAACAAGTTATTGTCATATAATCTTATTGGATGAATAGAAATTTTATAGAGGCAGTAAACAAATTGCTAATTCCTTTTCAAACAATGTTTCAGGCAATTTTGATGTCTGTGCCAACACAAAGCATTGCAACACATAAAACTGAGATGTAGTTTGTACTTTCTATGAAAAAGCTACCTGATGTCTGGGAAAATTGGTAGAAATCAAATTGTTTTATTTTTCCTTCTTATGCAAAACCTGATGAAAACATGTTTTAGCTGGAATTTTTCCAAACCTTTCTGAAGATTACCTGCTTTGAAAAATACTTTGAAGTTTACTGATGAAAAGCACACTAGGTAGTAGCTGAATATTATTATAAACACATGAGATAGATAGAAGATCTGAAAAACTTTTATTATTATGTTCTGACTTATTCTTATGGTGAAGAACACCATAGATTTCTGTTTTTGTTTACCTTCTATTGCTTGAAAATGTCAAATCACTGTTAATAGTGAAAATGTGCAGATTAATAGTTTTTTTACCTATGTATTTATTTTGGCTATTGAAAATAAGATTATGCACAGGAAATTCTATTATTTATTTTGGCAGATCACATAGAGCCTTGATTATATTCACTGTCTCTAGCACATGAATATTGTCACCTTTTTCCCTTGATTTACACACAGGGCTCTAATCATAAGCCATCTTAAAAAGAGCATGTGTGAGGCTGTCTGCCAGAGCTTTCAGAACGAGCTTGTCATAACTCAACAGCCATTCCAAAAGTAATTTCCAACAAATTAATTTTGTTGGGTTTAAAAATATTTGTGCTTTAAAACTTAACTATTACCTCCACTTCTATGTTCCTGACCATTAAAAAAAAAAAAAGCATAGCATATGCTTTCTGTAATAAATTTACTTCTTCAGAAAAAAAACAAGAAAAAAAAAGAAACTTTTAATATCTCTTTCACATGCAAATTATAATGAAAAAGTACCTAACTGCAATTTACTTGAGCAGTAAACCATGGAATGTTATGGCTGAAATTCTATTCTATAGGGACAATGAATGTGAGTGGGATTATCTATTGAAAATAAGATTATGGACAGTAAATTCTATTATATATTTCTCATCTAAGAGCTTTTTATCAAGAGATAATAAAAATATATTGCCTACATTTATATATACACATACAAACACACAATCACACACTCATATATATGTGCATATGTGTGTGTATGTATGTCTCTCTCAAATGTGTGCATGTGTATTTAGATACATCGAGCTGTATATACAAAATTAATATCTAACTTGAAAGGAATGAAAAAGATTAATTCTTCCATGGCAGCTTTAAAGAATCTATAATATGCCATCATAATGCAGGTAAAGAACATTTCAGCTTTGCAAGTTTATTACACAATAATTTGTTCTTTCTAGAAGGGACTAACACATTGAGCAAGGAGCTGAGTTTTCAAGAAACTTTTAGTTGAGAAATCATATCTCCCCAAAGTCCCAAATTTTATTCACAAGTATGTTGTCACTTATACTCTCATTATTTTCTCACCTTTCCGTGACTGACTTTTTGGTCCAAAATAGCTACCAACATACCCAGGACTCATTCTTATCTGAGCCCTCTTTGAAATAAGTTCAAGAGGTATCAGACTATGAGTGAAGAAACTTTCCTTGTACTCTTGGTTTTGCCATTAAGTCGTCAGAGTAATTTTTTGCAAAGAAGGTATTTTTGTGCTTACACATCTCATGAAAGTTTCTTTGATATTAATAAAAAGCAGTATGTAAGCTATGTGTTTCTGCCTTTGCAGGGGCTAATGAGTATTTAGTCTTCAATAGAATAATAAATTGATAGAATGATCTCTGTACCTTAATGCTGTAAATAAATGCTGAGATGAAATAAGCCAGTATTTTAGGAACTGGTTGCTAGAATTATGGAACTTGGTAATTCAAAAGGGATTGAAATCTTCCCTTCCTTTCCATAAGAAGTGGTAGGAGTAATTAAATATTGAGCAAGTATAAAATGGAAAAAGAACTACATGCAGTTACAAAACTTGAATTTACTGAAGGAAATTCTTTGTTCACGACCATTGCATAAAGACAATAAGACAACACAAACAAGTGGGATAGGACCTATCCAAATTCCCCAAATGAACCAGATGTCCTAAGAGCTGGATAACACTTACTCATGTAAATTTAATATAAGGCCTGGATAGTAAAGCACAAGACTCAACTCTTAGACTCACAGAATATTTTGTGTTAGAAGGGATTCTTCATCTGCCTAGACATGGCTTCCAAAATGACTTTCTCTTTTATAGATGGCTAGCTTTTTTGGCTGGCAGTGAATCAATCAAATATCGTGCAGTGTTTGAATTTCTAAAGACTGAGTTTGTAACTACACATTGCAGACTTTCTCCACTGGACGGTGAGGGCCTGAGAGAATATATCTAATTAATCCTGTGTAGTGGATTATGCAAAGGTCTTTGAAGTCAATAGAACTTCCATCCAATTACACTACCACACAAATTGTCAGTGTACAGGTATATAGCATTACATCAACCTGGCTAAATAGCATAATCCCAGTGTGGGTGATTCAGTTTCAGTGTCCAAGTTCAGTTTCAGATACTAGGTAGGATAAAGAGATATCTAAAAAGTTTGACAGTTCTATTGGACATTTTTCACACACCCATATCTGCCTACCTATCACACACACTTAGGATGGGTGCATGTCTCTGAGCCACCTGTCTCCAGTGATTTTCCACAGGAAGCTCTTGATATTACCTTAGGCTAAACTATTGACATTTGGGCAAAATGAAGCTAGGTGTCAGCGTCCTCAGTTTTACAGAACTTGCCAGTAATTTTATATTTTTGAAGAGTGTTTTAATATAATCTCATTTGGAAATCCCAAAGAACATTAGTTAGTCATTCAGCATTTTATGGATGGGCTTTAGGAACCAGAATTCTTTTTCTGCCACAGATTTGTTGCGTGACTCTAGAAAATACAATTAATTTCTGTTATCAACAGGAATAAAGCCCCTGCATTGCTCTTGGCTGTGCTGAATCTTTTTAGAATATATGAATGGAATTATGTTTCTTCAAAGTTTATCAATCACAGTGGATTTTGACAGTCATCACAGCCTTAAAGCATTACTGTGGTGTTACCAACTAACTGTGCATTCCAGTTCACTTTGGGGTTGTGTCACAAGCTTTCAGCTGTACCTCCGTTCTTTCCCTCTGACCTCCTTTGAGACCTTCTTAGAATCATAGAATCGTATAATAGTTTAGGTTGGAAGGGACTTTTAAAGGTCACCTAATCCAACCCCCCTGCAATAAACAGAGACATCTTTAACTAGATCAGGTTGCTTGGAGCCCCATCCAAACCTGGCATTGAATGTTTCCAGGGATGGCTTATCTACCACCTCTCTGGGCAACCTCTTCTAGTATTTCACTGAAATGTTAAGTTGTCGCAGTATTTCTACCTTGGATTAAGGTTTTACTCAGCCTCAGGTCAGGACTGGCATTTGAAAGAATTTCAGAACCTTTTTCTTCATAGTCCTTTCAAAGCAGACTAGACTATTCTGTTTTCTTCTGAGTGCTTTTAGATACCACATTTTTTTCCTCATCAGATGAGACACAAGTAGTCACTAACCAGATCATAGAAACACATATCCCATTTCAAATGTCGATACAATAATCTCTGAAGACAGCAGTATTGCATAGCTTTTGTCACGTGACTTCTAAGTCTTTGCATATTTCTTACACTTCGTTACCTCCGTTCTAATTAATAATCCTTCCTTTTAAAAAAAAAAAAATCCATTCAGTATAAGTGGGCTAAGTGCCATTTATCTAAAAGCCTCTGGCAGCTGAAGTCTGGATTACTCTTCTAGCCCAAATCAAATCTTGTCAACTCAGATGAGCTTCCTTGTATAATCTGATTTTTGCGGGAGTGTCAGCTTCTCTCCCTTTATGTGACCTACAACAGCAATGAGAAGAAGGAAACTTGGCATCTTTGTGTGAGGTGGATCCTCAGATGGTAGAAATCAGCACAGATTTCTTCCATTTCCTAGAACTTTATCAGTTTAAATCACCTGGAGATACGGCTTGAACTCTTTAATACAGTTCATGGGTCATAAATTTGAAAAGTAATAAAGTCCAAAAACTTACCTTCCTATTCTGTTGCTTTCTTTTGTGGTAAAGTTTTTGTGTTTCTATTCAAAACTCTTACCTATCTTGCGTAATTTTAAGAATGGCAACATAAATTTTTATACTTGTTCTCCATATGTATATTCTTATATCTAGCTATTCTGTTAGCTTCTATGCTGCTTTACAGCATTTATTTCACAAACTTTATGCGTAAGAAAACCTACGCAAGTCTCCATCTAAAAATGAAGTCTGTAAGAGGCCTGTGGAAATTACAGTAAACATCAAATGTTCCTGCAGATAGATATTGACTTTACAGCGACTAAATTATATGCATCTCCCCTCTCTCTTTCTGTCTTGCTTTTGAACTAGATTTCAGTCACTTTGGTTTAGATTCCTGTTTCCAGAGTAATGCTTTTTAGCAGTGACAATTGCTGATGACAATTTTATACTCTGAGCAGGTTAATGTATTAATTTTTTTCTTAAGCAAGTTGCCAAGTATGGTACATACAGTGGTAATTTATGTTCTGATTCTAGTTTGGCTTCTGTAGTATAAAAGTCTGTTCTTAACCTTAATAATTTTGGTATTCTGAACACAGAGCTGCTGATCCAATCTACATTCTGGCCTATAGACTCAAGGTCAGTGATATTGGAATATCATTACAGTAAACTGCAGCCACGAAAAAAAAAGAGTGCATGGCAAAACACAGGTGTCATAAAAATATCCAAGCCTCTCTAGAATATCCAAAAATCCCAAAGGCAGGACTGGAGGATGGGAGAATCATAGACAGGGGAGAATTTTGGCTCAGGCAGCTATTTATGTACTAGGGGGGTTTCTCTTTTTCTTTATTTTTTTTTTTTAATTCTGATGAGCAGTGTTAATTCTAAATCAGTAATAAACTAGCCATAAATTGCTTCACTTCTGGCATTATATCATGTCATGTGTTATGGCCTTTCTGGCAGAAAGCTAAATTGGCTTTTCCATTATAAGTGAACATTTTTTCTCTCTCTTTTTTTTTTTTTTTAATTCTGATGAGCAGTGTTAATTCTAAATCAGTAATAAACTAGCCATAAATTGCTTCACTTCTGGCATTAATTTCATGTCATATGTTATGGGCTTTCTGGCAGGAAGCTAAATTGGCTTTTCCATTATAAGTAAGTGAACATTTTTTCTCTCTCTTTTTTTTTTTAATGTGTTCAGCATCTTTGACAAGGAGAGATAGGCCCGTCTGTAGATTACTACTTGCATACTATGTCAAATTCACTGCTTTGCAACAAGACTCCTGTGAGCATAACAGCTTAATCATAAAAGGGAGTTATTTAGGGTTGAATCAATGAAGGAAATTAAAGTGTCAAGTGTGACTCTTGCATTCAAAACATAAACCCCAAACTGAGATATCTACACCTTCCTATGGCAGTCCTCTCCTGTGTTTCCTAAACTGAACATCTTTAGGCAGTATGACTTGTGATGCAGAGGTTCCCCAGGAGTCTAAGATTTCCTCTGGAGTATTTCCAAAATCATCTTCTTCTTGATAAAACTGATCTTTTGCATCTGTCAGGTGCCTAATCCCTCTCAGAATCACAAACTGAGATTTGCTATGCCTGTCATTAGTGCCAGGAGTGACAGGAATGAAATCTTACGCAGGCTGTGGATTTATTGATTTTTGGCTGCCCAGGGATTTCAATGCTGTAACTCCTACCACCTTCAGGTTTCTTCTAATCGTCAGTAAATGAGCTATTCCTGTGTGTCAGGAGGTAAATATCTTTGAATTTCCTTTAATGAACTACTTTGACTTTGTGCAGAATAATTAAAGTTTCTTTAAGTTATCAAGCAAAAAGTATTAGCATGATGGTGTAGCCTAATGGTTGAGGTATCTAACTTGGAAAGGAAGATTAAGGGATGCACTGTGTTCCAGTGCCCTCTAAATTATTTTACCTAATGCATATTGGAAGAATTGCTATAAAAGAGACTTTTCAAATCTTTTAAGATGACATTTAGGACTAATATTCTGACTGGAAAGAAACTATTGACTGAAATATTATTTATATATTCTTGAACACCAGCAAATGATCCTGAACAAGATCTCCATGATCTCTTTAAGATATCAAAATTAAAGAACAGGTGGCAGTAATGCTGTCCTTCAACATTTTCCTCTACAATGCTAAAGCGCCTTTTAAACTCATGCATAAATTTTCTCTTTTTTTTTAAATATATATATATATATTAGAGATCCCAGATAATAGAGCATAGCATCAAATTCATTAGATTATTCTACTGTGAGACACATGAGCTGGCAAAACTGGAAATTACAGTAACACGAGCCACTGAAATCCCAGTATAAGCATCTAAGCTCCTCTGTTCTGGCTCACTTGTCCTCTGGGAAATTTTAGCTGGAGCTTTGAATCTATGAAAATAATGTCTCCACCTCAGAGAACAGTCTGTACATACTCAGTTTAGCCATTAGTTTCCCTGGAAACTTAGTAGAGACACCAGAGCAAAGTGCTTTCGCTAGGAAGTACTGCTCAGGAGCTGAAATCCTGCTGTCTGCACAGGGCTTACCATCTGTAGGTTAGTACTAGGTTTCCTTTGGAAGCTCCATCTGCTTTTACTGCTTTCAGTGACTCATAACTACACAATACTCTGTATTTTTAACATTAGGGTTTCCAGCTGGAGATCACTGCCCGAAGTAAAAAAAAAAAAAGTGGTGGCATGTGTGGATAATATATACATATCTGATTTATAAAAACAACCACAGCAAAGAACTGATGAGCTGCTTGGGGAAGAAGAGCAACCACTACTTTGCTCAAACACTTCTGTTCCGCCATCATTCCCAATTTGTCTACCTGCTTACCATATTCTTGAATCTCCTTCTCTGTCCTTCTGAAGAAATTGATACCTACTTTCCCTTTTCCTGCAGGGCTTCTGGCTTTTCATTTCACATTTCTTCTACTGTGTTGTTTTATACAATAGCTTACAGCATTGCCTTCAGGGTCATCTCATACAACAAACTTTTGTCATCATTTCTGTTGTTCCTTTTCTAGGCTTTGATTTGTTAATCTATCCAGATTTAATTTTGATCTTACTTAGGTACAATCAGTTATTGATATCAGGAAAATTCCTGGGTAACACTGAGATCATGGCAAGAAGAGTAATAAAGTTGATCCATAATGAAGTTACCAAGACTACTCTTCTTCCAATTTTAACTTTAAAAATACCTACAAATTTACATAGGAATCAGAACCAAAGACATGTAGTCCATAGGCCCACAAGAAATCCCTGGAATGTTATCTTAGATTTTTATTGTACATCCGTAAAAAAGGGAATAGTTCCCACTGAGAACTTAGAGTGAAAGTATCTGCATTTAACAATAACAACAATAACGGAAATAGTAATTAAAAAAAACAAACAAAACCCAAGAAAACCAGATAATATTAATTGCTTAACATTCTCCAGGTTTTTACCCCAGCTATGGTCACTTCTATTTTATTTACAGGTGGAAGCAACTGGATACCCTCTTATTAGTCTTTGTAATTATTCACCTCTTCAAACCTGGTGGAGTATCTGATGAAGCGGCACATATTCTACACAAATGCGAAGTGACCAGCGTGAAGAGGTCTGGCTGGAACCTGATGAGAAATGTAATCCCAGAAAAGCCCCCCAATCTATATAAATTAACACAATTAAGGCTCATCGAACACTCCTCTGCACCCACTGTCAAAGCAGTTAGACAACCATCCATCAGTGTGAACGTGTAATCAGAGAGAGTCTGGAATTCACTGAGACATGTGGTTATGTTTTGGACACAATGTCAAAATCATTATTTTGCCTAAGACACTTCTGTTTGTTATACCTCTGCCTCCAGCTCAATAATTTATCCACCACACACTAGAAGAACAAAAGATAAACAGCAAAAAAACAGGACTATAAACTAGCACAGCTCTACACAATGGGAATTTAAACACCAAAATAAAATAAACAGTATTTAAAAGCTGGTAGGAAATATGAGAGTGATTCAGTTGGACAGATATTATTAACCTAATGGAATATTAATAAGATGTTCCATTTATATCTCCTGTTCTGTCCCAAAGTCTCATGAGACATTTTCCAACGAGATTTTAATGATAATATAAAATGCAGCTACTTCTGGGACAAACATTCATCAGAAATTAGTAACAAATCCATCATTTAAAAGCTGGGTAAGAAGAATTTGCCAACTAATTCCATAAACTGGAATATAGCAAGGATGCCAGGTATGTTTCTAAACTATCCCCATGTAGTCATTCACACAATATGGTAAAAGCACAAAACCTAAGGTTATATCATAGAATCATAGCACCATAGACTCATGTGGGGTCTCACCGGAGCATAGTAGAGGTGGAGAAACACCTCCCTTGACCTGGTGGCCATGCTTTTTTTGACGCAGTCCACAATACGGTTGTATTTCTGGGCTGCATACGTACATTGCCAACTCATGTCCAATTTTTCATCAACCAATATCCCTAAGTCCTTCTCCACAGGGCTGGTCTCAATCCATTCATCACCCAGTCTGTACTGATACTGGGGATTGTCCGAACCCAGATGTAGGACCTTGCACTTGGCCTTACTGAACTTCATGAGGTTCACATGGGCCCACTTCTTCAATCTGTCAAGGTCTCTCTGGATGACATCCTTTTCCTCAAGCATATCAACTCAGCTTGGTGTCATCTACAAACTTTCTGAGTGCACTGAAGCCTACTGTTTATGTCATTACTAATGATATTGAGCAGTACTCGTCCCACTACAGACCCCTGAGGGACACCACTTATTACTGATCTCCAATTGGACATTCCTGTTATTCCTTTGGATGCTGATATCCATTTGGACAGATAAAATGAAATACCTTGATGTTACCAAAAAATCAATAAATATTAGCATCTGCTTGTGAAATGTAGCTCATTGTATCCTCAGAAGAGATGACAGTGGAAAAGGAATAGCTCCATCTACACACGATGGGGTGCATGCATTTGAAATCAGTTGCAGGAGGAATAGGGTGGCAAAAAGAGCATGTACTTATTCATTATAAAAAGGATGAGAGCAAGGAAAGAAATTAGACTAAAAAAACTAATTACATTATTTTGGATATCTGCAAATAGCGAGTGCCACAATGCTTTGGAAGAAGAGACTGAAAAACATATGCAACAGCGAAACTTTCAAATAATACAATTTCTCTCAGCCCTCCTATCAATGCCTTTAGCCTTAAAACATCAAGTGATGTTTTAGTCCTGGAGAAGGCTATCAGATTGACAATCTTGGAGAATAAAGTCCTTGTTTAGTCTTGGTCTTAGTAAGGTTGGTAGAAAATAAGAAGTCATATCAACAAAAACAGTTCACTTTATTCTGTGAAGACCTTCCCAAAGAATGAAGAGCTAGTGTCAACTTGACAGTATACCAATTGCTTCTGCCAACAAGGAGTTCAAGATAATTCTGGTGTGATAGTTTTCTTTGTAAAATCTGCTGCATTAAAATCTGTGGACTCTGTGATTTATTTTATACACACCACAATTTTCTTCAGGTCTTTAGGCTATTGTTTCCTGTTTGAGCATTTTTAATCAGGTTCTGCACATTTCTGAATGGCATATCATTTCACAGTAAAACGAAGATGTTACAACAAACTATTAGATAAGTTTAAATTTTCTATCAGACTCAGTTTCTTCTCCTTCCCACTCCCTAAATTAAAAATATTTTGCAAATTAAAAATCTTTGATTAATAAAATCTGTGCTCACAAAATTTTGCCGCAACACTGCTGCCAGACCAATGGTTGTCTGCCATTTATGTAACTGCCCTGAAAGACGTAGTGTCTTTTCATTATAAAATTATGTTACCTGCTTTCTTACTAGGAGACATACTTGATGTCTAAAACAAAGCAAGGGAGAGCTGGGGGGCCACAGGGGAGCAAGAGGACCGCAGCGCAACGGATAACATTGCCTTTTTCCTGATATGGAAGGCAGGTGAGAGGGTTGGGTCACTATCACGTAATTATTGTGGTAGAATAAAACATTTCTGTTGCATTTTTTCCCATTTTTTAATTGTGACTTTGTGGTTTTTTAGGTATTGAATCAGTGTCAGTTTACTGAACCACATCCTCTGCTCTATGATGCAGCCCTAAAATGCTGCTGGAAGTGTTATTTTCTGTATGAGGTGTAAAACGGGGGTAGTGATGGTAGTGATTTACAAGATCTATCTGGGATCTAGTTTGTTAGGGTGAAAGGCATATATCCATTTCATGATAATAATTTCATTTCATGCTATTAATGTGCAAGTAATCGGACACCTGTTCTTATACTGACATATTGTGACTGCTGAAGGCCACCAAAAAGCACATAGAAGACACTCAGTCTCCTCAAAAAGTTGCATTTTGGTTCATTGCATTATATGCAGATAAGTTCCTCTGTAATTCAGCATAATGTAATAGAATATACACACACGTCTTTCCCAGATGAAAACCCAAAAAGCTTTACAAAAGCACAGCCCATGATATCAAAGCCAAATTTCACTAAGAAATTCTCACTACTTCCTGAAGCGACCATTCTATGTCAGATATCAAAGCACGCAGTTGACTGTGCTTTATATAAAATAAAGAAAGAATGTAAGGTTTATTGTTGTTGAGGTTTTTACATGTTTTAATGTACATCTGGCTTTAAAAAATCATAAAAATCTACTAAAAGACAGACCTTTCTGCTCCAGGTTTTCCCCAAAATTCCTTGATACTATTTATGGAAAGTTGGTGCAAAAGAGTGAAGTTTTACGAAGTTATGAGTAAGTATCAGAAGACATACTTACTTAAGTTATCATTAACATTATTATGGATAGTTTATTGAGATAGATTATGGATGCTTCAGCTATCCTGTCGTTCCACACAATTTAGAAACACGTAAAAGAAGGCCAACATGGATCCAAAATGCTTACAGTTAAAGCATCAGAACAAATTTGCCTCAAATTTTGGAGACAGCATTGTCCTTTCTACAATAAATATCTATCTGCATTTCAGCAGACTGTAAGATGTCACTGAAGACAGGCCTTTATGAGGTCAGGTTCTATTTTGCTATGCTTTATTTTAACAAATCTGGCTTTTTTCTATTTTAAAGGACATTGTTAGCTGTATAATCTGAACAGTATGTTCCCCTTGCCTTTTATATAACACTGAAGTTTTATTTATAATGCATTTGTAGAATACTGAATAGCAAGAGACAATTAACTGAGGGTGTTTCAATTCTCTGAGAGCTGAATATACCGAATTGTGAAAATTAGGAATTGCAATTAGATGTGATCCAGATGTTGGACTGTCTGATGATACTCTTTAATTAAAACATTTATTACAAAACCAGCAAAGGGCTATGATGAATATCATCTTAAAGCATGTCCTCTTAGTGACCTTAGCCTTTCCTGGCTATGTGCCAGGTGATTTTAAATGGACACACACATGAATAATGTATACTGTAAAACAGAGGGTCTTTTTTGTAACAGATGCCATTTCTCAGAGTTATCACTTGACTGCTGAGAATTAGTACAATAATAACAATAATCATCCATTCCTGCTGAAAAATTAATTTTCATATTGTCATTTGCTACTCCTAGCAAAAGTATTTAAATTTAAATACTATTTAAAGTGAAATTAACTCCTTTTTAGGGGAGTAGAGTGGAAAAACAGTGTCATGGATGATAGGGTATAGGATATGTAAGAGGCCAGTTACAAAGAAAGGGCATACATGTTGTTTGTCCAAATATTTTGTGTCTTTGTACATATGACTACTCTGGGTTTCCCTGTTCGGGATTGTCACGGTTTAGGTTGGGCTGGCCACTAAATGAACGACAGCTCCCCTCTCCCTTCCCAGAAGGAGAAGGGAGAGAGAATAAGGGAGAGAGAGACACACTTAAGGGTTGGGGGAAAAAGACAAAAATAAACCATAAATGAAACAAAATGGCTTTAATGAAATATTAACAATAAAAAGAAATAATAATAAAAAGAAATAACAATAATAATAAATAATAATAACAACAACAATAAGAACAACAACAATAATAATAATAATAGTAATATAATGTAATATATATACAAATATACAAATATATACAAAACCAGTATCAAACTCCCAGCATGACGATCACGTCACTGGCAGGCACTGGGAAAATCCCAGATTGGATTCAGTGGCCGATGGGAATTGGATTCAGGAGCACATGGATCAGAGTCAAAGGAAGAAGAATGGACAGAGTCCTCCTTGGATGCTGGCCATTGAAGAAGAGAGGACTGACCCTTTTGATCCCTCAGCTTTATACTAAGGATGATGTGGATGGGATGGAATATTCTGTTGGTCAGTTTTGGGTCACCTGTCCTGCTCACTCCTCCACTCAGGTGTGACCCCTCTATGTTTTTCTGCTTCCAACCTCCAACAGGGCAAATAACAAAGTGAGCTGACTTCGGTTGTTATAATAATAAATATAAGCAGGAGCCTCTCTGCATGCCATTCCTTGGTATTAACTATAAACATCAGGCATTATCACAGCTGGAAGCAGACACTGTCTGAAAAACATACCTTTAATTTCAGAGAGTACAGCCAGTTAGAAGAGACTTAACTGAAAAACAAAATTACTGAAAAGAAAACTGGTTCTGTTCTACCTCAAACCAGGACAGGGATGCAAACAATAAAGGAAACCAAAAAAAAAAATCTAAGAGAGGATTTGTAAACAACATTATCAACTTTACTACAGAAAAAAAAGTTCACATGTTTCTCTGAGCAGCAGAATATCAGACAACCAGAGACATTAGGAAGGGAAAAATTCTTTATTCTTTCCTCTGGCCCCTGAAAAATTGCTTCCTAAGAGCATCCCTGACCACTTTAAGAAATAATTTTTATAATTTTCATGTATTATTCTGTGCCTTTCCATGATTTCTCCTGGCAGACTGCACTATCCCTGTCACTGTACTTCCCACAGTAAATGCCGCACTCAGGTCTGAGCAGCATGCAATGAAGCCTGGCTATTAGCAGTTCTGGTTAGGTCAAATAATTCAGTTAGTGTTGAATCTGTGGCACAGACTCACCAAGTGCCTTAATTCCACTTTCAGTGAGTTTCTGCAGGAATCTGAAAAGATGACAGAAGTGAGCACCAGATAGCAAGAAAACACAGTTCTCAAAAGAAACCAGTGTTTGTTGGACACTTATTTTTTCAGTAAATAACTTAAGAAAACTTTAATCAAGAATTCTTTTTTTTCAGAATGATTGTTATTTTTTCAATTAGACACTTATAAGCTTTTTAATTTGTGCTCCCCAAAGTCATGAGTCATTTGAAAAACTTGGCTGGGATCATAGAATCATAGAATATCTCAAGTTGGAAGGGACTCATAAGGATCACTGAGTGCAGCCCCCTGCTCCTTGCAGGACTACCTAAAACTAAACCATATGACTAACAGTGTTGTCCAGACACTGAGATCTGTATGTCCTGCATCCCTGCACGGGTAATGTATAATGCATATTTTAGATGCATTCAGGAATTTGAGGTTAGGAAAGGTGTAACTGTGGAAATAAGATACACTTACCATTACTTAAGTTACCAATAGGAAGCATAACTATGCATCCTAACACAGCCTTGCATTCTGAACCTGACCAAAGTTATATCTTTTTGTATTGTATTCAGGAATCAAATGCTTACAGCAAACAAAACCACAAAAATCTTCACCAAGCAGCACCAAAATTTGAAACTTCCAGGAGTTGAAAATGCGCATTTATATTAGTTTTGAAAGGCTTCTAATATTCAATAATCTTTTGGAAAAGAAGATTCATGTATCATTTATTCTGGTGTAAATTATTACAAGTAAATTATTGAAGTCTCAGCTAGATGCGTGGTCAGGTTGCATGACTCTGGTCCCAAGGGCACGTAGCTCAATTCCCACCACCAGCTTTGTGTTTGATGCCCCTAGCCTGTCAATGTTTAAGCGGCATTTGGACAATGCCCTTAACAACATTCTTTAACTTTTGGTCAGCCATGAACTACTCAGGCAGTTGGATTAGGTGATTATTGTAGGTCCCTTCCCACTGAAATATTCTGTTCTGTAACTTCATTCCCCCAGTCCCTGACCTGAGCTTCAGGGGCTTGAGAGATGTGGGGAGATTACTATTGAAATCTGTGATGAACAGATTTCTCCTAACAAGGCTGTGTCTCTACACATAATACTGTGTTAGACTGAGAATTCATATCAATTCCTGTTGAATGCCATCTAGTGAATTGTTAACCGTACCTCTTATAGAACATAAATATTAATTGAATTAAACCCATTTTGGCATATGAGGCTTGGTGAGATCAAGTCATCTATCATGCAGTGAAAGGATCCAAACAACTCAAGGGTGCTATTGGTCATGAAGAGAACCTTGAAGGTAAACGGCTTATCATACACAAAGTGTTTGCAATTTCACTGTTTCCATATGCTAAATCTGGAAACTTTCTGTAATTCAATGGAGATGATGGGGTCAACTTTTAAAGCTGAGACACAAATCCTGTTACATCTTCGTGGGATTTCACAATCCATTCCTTTGAACACAGAGTGCTTCTTTAAATAAACAAACCAACCTAGAAAAAGATCTCACCTTCTGTTCAGAAAATACAAAACTAACAGTGACTAATACTTCCAGCATTTAGATATTTCAATGGTCTTGAGGGAAGTGTGTGTGTGTTCAGCTTTACTGAAGAGGAAGAAATGATACATATTAAATAGACACTGAGAGCTTCTTGGAGGCAGGATTGGATAGCGAATGGTAATGCTGTATTTCACAGCACTGAATTCACATCAGTGGAAGCTGACAGATAAAACATGGGTAACTTTAATTTAAACCTATTAAACTGAATCATAAAACAGTGTTATCATTTGGGAAATTGATTCTAAAATGTGCTAAGCCTTGCAGGAGGTTAAGGATACTTGAATCTCAAAATTCAAAACTTCAAAATTCAAAAAGTGTAAGCTCTCTAGGTATCTGTGAAAACTCTGCCTGAGTATATCAAAAAGTGACAATTCACTTAATACTTAAAACACTGATGGCACTTTTTGTTCTCATGATGAGTCCTTTGTGTCACTACTTCATTCTCCCTTGAGTATCTTCCCTGAGACATTACAGGTATGTCCAAGACTTATGGGTTTGCCCCTTGCCAAAAAGACATAGACCATGTCTGGCGGTATCTCTGTCTTTTCATGCCTGCCACTAGCCACAGGCAAATTGATTCTTTCACTTTAATGAGAAAAATACCTCTGTTCTTAAGATACGAAGATAAGCCAGGGAGTGATTGTCTCTCTATGCTGACTTATTTGAAATCTTTACTTTCGCAGAAGTGCTGTGCTGTGAGTCTGAAATGCACCTGACTCCACTTTAAACATTGTGTAAGCTTAAAGTACAAATTAAATGGGTTTTATTGAAAAAAAATGGGAAAGATTACAGTTTTGTTTATAAAGTTGGAAACACATTTACATAAGAAACCCATAAAACCAAATATTGTGTGCATACTGATATGGTAGTCTTCTTATACCTATGATTTTAGATTTTTTTCTGGTGTGTCTAGCAGGAAGTTAAAACTCCTGCTTGGTAGGGCTTTACTGCCAAATGAAATGAGCAGTGTTTTTCAGGGTAATTTTCAGTCTCTGAATTTTCATCCCCAGGTTTTGTTTCATATTTTTACTTTTATCTTGTCTGCTGTTGAATGTAAGTCAAATTTCAGAGCATGTCTCTCATTTTTCTATTAATACCAGGTACCTTTCTTATTGTGGTCTTTTTTTCTTGTTGTCATGTAGTGTCTAGCAGAAGAATAAATGAAAACTCTAGAACTTATCTGGGAGTGAATCTCTTTCATAAGTAGAGAGAGACCTTAAAGCACTTCTTGTACATTTCATTTAATTTTTGGTGAAACACTGGAACAGGTTGCCTAGAGAGGTGGTAGATGTGCCATCCATGGAAACACTCAAGGTCAGGTTGGATGGGACTCTGAGCAACCTGGTCTAGTGGAAGATGTTCCTTCTCATGCAGGGGGGGCAGGGACTACATGACCTTTAAAGGTCCCTTCCAACCCAAACTATTCTTCTTTCACTTCTTGTACTTTTACATTATAATTCAACATAAGCCTTTTTGTGCAAATAAGTCGATTTTGCACATCATACTTGATAAAATTTTTTTGTTTCCTGTTACAGTTTGTCTTTTGGTTTAACAGAAACTTATATGTAACTATACATGCCACTTAACTACATGCTTTCCATTTGCAAGGTTTTATTCATTCAGAGAGTAGAACTGTGGCCATCTCATCCCAGAACAGAAAAATATTCTCTACCAGTTATTTTGCATCTACTATTATACACTCATGTATACACCTGAACTTGGCACACTACAGAGAAGCCTTCAGGCTGTTGTAACTGATGTTTATGAGCAGAGAGGTGCTGGGATGGGACCAAATTTAAATTAGTACACTACAGGTGGTAACAGACCTAATTATACTTAGTGCTCTTAATGCAGAAATCTAGAGCGCACTGAAGGCAATTCAAATGGAAGTCCACGTTTCCAACAATGTTATTTGTAGCTAACTCAAAAATTGCTAAATGTAATGATTAAATGTTGAACTTGAAATATTTTGTGATCAGATTTTTCCTGAACGCATATTTCTGTCCTTGAATTGTAGATAACTACCTATTCATTTTTTGGAGAAACTTGTAAATCTCACTCAAGATCATCCTGAACTGCATTTGTCCAGTGTTTCATTTTTCATGGTTGGGACACACTCGGCCATGAGTGACTGCCAAAGGAGGAGATTCAGAGAGTGGCACAAGTGCCTAAGCCTCGGGTCTGGTGCCATTTTAAATGTCTCTGTGGACAAAGAAATCTGCTTGGGGCTGGCCAGCAATATGACAGAGGAACTGTGGGAGAACCAAGATACCTAGATTTCTCCCTCCACATCAAACTTGAATTCACATTATTTTTCCCTCAGTGAATCTCTTCTAAGTGGTAGAGCTGAGACAAATTTGCATTTTTCATTAGTTCAGCGTCATGTAGTGTCGTGTGCACAGGAATGACCTTCAAGAACAATATTGTCTATCCAGGTAATTTCACTAAGATAAAAAACACTGCAGGCAGAAAACCCGAGCAGTATAAATTTTGAGTACTGTGTCTTTTTTATCCAAAACCAATTTCATTGTGCCTTGTTTTGAAGCTTCTGCACTAAGGGCACATGCAGGAGAGCCCTCATGATGTTAGGAACTTTGATAAAGTTATTTTCCTCTACATGGGTCATCCCTGCTCAAGTTTTAGCTAAATTTCTTTGATACCTATTATTTAGATCTATGTCTTTAAGTAAAGTTAGTAGAACATATCTGCAAGAGACCCAGAAAGAGGGGCCTCTGTGTCTGTAACTGCTGAGATTGTGCAGACAAGAAGCTGGATACTTGGTGGAAAATTTTCAGGTTCCTGTCCTAATCTGAAGTTAGGCTTTCTTTAGTGCTGTTTTTGTTTGTTTGTTTGTTTTCTAATTAAATGAACTATAGCCCGAAGAAATTCTTTCTTGACATATAATCCTTCCTGTACGGCAGTCACATCTTTTAATATGTTTTGGGGGAGCAAGAGCACAAGCAAATGGATAAGCCTCAAAATTGTTAATTTGGCTATGGGATCATTTTAAGCTCTGTATTTATGCAGTGTTAAGAGCTCCAGTTGTGAAAGACTGACTTAGACAGAGATAATATAAAATCAGGAAAAAAGTGAACAAATATAAATATTTTACAAATTGAATTCCAGAGTAATTGTTTTTCTTCACTCTCCCACAACCCATTACATTTACAACCCATATCTTTAAAAGCATTTTAGACAGGAAATAAAATGTGTAGCAAACACCTCCTCGTATCATTACTTAAAAACTCTTCCTGATAAACAACATTTGTGTTGCCATATTTTAATACCAAAATAGCTTCATATGGAACACTGTCAGTGTCAGAACTCTTTTATCATCTAAATAATTTAATTACATCCTATACAGAAAATCTTTTAGGTTTTTTATTTTAAATACACTCTTCCTATGTGTTTGTCCTCCATGTTGTTTTTTTCCTATAAGGGCTTCATGGTATTTTAAATGCAAGCTTTTCATTGAAATCTTTCTAATGGCTTCTGATGAAGAGTGGGGCAATCTGTGCATTAGGCTGATGTGAGCTCTATTCTCTTCAGTGGCAGCTTTTACTATTTTAAAGTCAAGGTTACTATTTCAAGTTCACTTTTTATGCTGACTACAATTGATCTCAATGGGATTTTGGTCAAGTCCTAAAAGAAACCCTGGGCACAGAGACTTTAGTAAATCATTGTAATCTTACTAAAACTAGAATTTTTACATTAGTTACCCTGCATGTGCCCCCCACCCCACAACCGCCCCGGGCATCTAGCCTTTTCATACTGTAGACGGATGACCTGGCAGAGGAAAAATCTCCTTGTGGACATGTTAATACTAATATTTGCTATTTCTCAGAAGCTCCATAAAATAAAGTTCAAAATGCCCTGTGTACTATCAAAGAAGGAACATGGGACTGAGAAAGATTTCCTGGGTTATTAAATACAATCCTTTCCTATCATATTCAATTAACCATGTCTCTAAAGACCTTGTATTCAAAGTACAGGACAAGAGAAAAGAATTAGAAGATCGGAAAGATGCAGAGCATAAATAAACAACCAGAGGATACTCATCAGGATATTTGACTGTTATGTCAGCACACAATCTTTTTGTATTGTAGTTACCACAGCAAAATGTTTCTCATGCTCAAGCCCCAGGAGGTAGAAACTATTTTGTCTTTGCCTGTGATGGGATTGGGCTTACTATTACAACACTGTTAACAGCATTTTTTATATTCTTTTGAACTGTTACGTATTGGCAGCTGATAAAATGTTATTGTGGTGGGTCTAGTTATCTGATCTGGAATACCATGTTGCACATTACAAAGGTTGAAACCAAATTAGGCCAACGAGATCCTAAGTATATTAGAAATAAAACCACCACCAAAAAAATCCCATGTGCATCATTATAAAATCATCTGTCAAGCTGCCTCATTCAACTTTTAATAGGCAGAACAGAGTCTAGCAATTAGTGTCACTATCTGTTATTTTTTTTGTAAATGATGTGTTTTTTTCTTTAAATAGTCCCTGCATTGCACTAATCTACTTCAGTAATACCTAAATCCCTTTCCACTGGGATAAAGTTCAATTCAATCCCTTTGGGTGTTAAGAAATGTCATGAATGTGTCCTGCATCTCATAAGAAGAGAAGAGCATACCAAGATGCTTTCATTCACTTAAAACTAGAGTTGTGCATGTAAATGAAACTGATACCCTTTATTAAAAAAGCATGAGATGGTCTTACAAGGGTCATATTCACCTGGCTTAAATTAGTTGTCTGAAGTGTAGTCTAATTTCTTTCTCTAAGCTGTCTCTACTATCAGTATGCATTTCCAAATGCAAAGCTACTTTTTTTTTTTTTGCTTCCTAACTAAATGAATAGAAACTTTGTAATTCTATTCAACCCTTTAACTGTAATTTTTATTTGTTTATGGAACAACTTTCTATGTGGAGAAAGGGTACAGCTCAGTTAAGCAGTCATCATGTACAAAGGTACAGGGTGCAGTGCACTGAATGAGACAGTTTTTGTATTAAGATTTAAAAATGCTTACACATAGCTCCTTACTATTTTACCCCTGCTTCCTTTCTTCATAAAGGACGTGTGTTCTAATGACTCACTGATAATGAGACCATGTAAGGAACCTGCATGTGCTCAAGTCCACGGGACCTGATGAGATGCATCCGAGGGTCCTAAGGAATTGGCAGATGAAGTTGCTAAGCCACTATCCATCCAATTTGAAAAGTCATGGAAGGCTGGTGAAGTTCCCACTGACTGGAAAAGGGGAAATATAACTCCCATTTTTTTAAAAGGGAAGAAAAAAGGAAGACCCATGAAACTACAGGCCAGTCGTTCTCACCTCTGTTCCTGACAAGATCATGGAGAAGATCCTCCTAGAAACTATGCTAAGGAACATGGAAAACAGAGAGGTGATCAGTGACAGACAACATGGCTTCACTAAGGGCAAATTGTGCCTGACAAACTCGGTAGCAGCACTGGTGGATAAGGGAAGAACGACCGACATAATTTATCTGGATTTGTGCAAAGCATTTGATACCGTCCTGCACAATGACCTAGACTCTAAAATAGATAGACATGGATTTTACAGGTCAGCCACTCAGTGGATAAGGAATTGGCTGGATGGTCACACTCATCAAAAGTCAATGGCTTGTGTCCAAGTGGAGACCAGTGATGAATGGTGTCCCCTCAGGGGTTCATACTGAGGCTAGTATTATTTAACATCTTTATCAGGGACATGGATGGTGGGATTGAGTGCACCCTCAGCAAGTTTGTGGTTGACATCAAGCTGAATGGTGTGGTGGATGCTCTAGAGGGAAGGAATGCCATCCAGAGGGACCTTGACAGGATAGAGAGATGGGCCTGTGGGAACCTCATGAAGTTCAAGAAGGCCAAGTGAAAGGTCTTGCATGTAAGTCATGGCAATCCCAAATATGGATACAAGCTGGGTGATGAGTGGATTGAGAGCAGCCCTGAGGAGAAGGAGAAGGGTATTGGTGGATGAAAAACTCAATATGAGATGGCAATGTGCACTCACAGCCCAGAAAGCCGATCATATCCTGGTCTGCATAAGAACTGTGGACAGCAGGTCGAGTGAGGTGGTTCTCCCTCTCTACTCCACTCTTGTGAGACCCCGCCTGGAGTACTGAGTCCAGCTCTGGAGCCCACAGCATAAAAAGGCATGGACCTGTTGGACCAGGTCCAGAGGAGGGCCACAAAGATGATCAGGGGACTGGAGTACCTCCTGTATGAGAACAGTCTGAGAGAGTTGGAGTTGTTCAGGCTGGAGAAGTGAAAGCTCCAGGGAGAGCTTATAGCGGCCTTCCAGTACTTAAAGGGGGCCTATAGGAAAGATGGGGAGGGACTCTTTATCAGGGAGTGTAGGGATAGGATGAGAGGTAATGGTTTTAGACTGGAAAGAGGGTAGATTTGGATTAGATGTTAGGGAGAAATTCTTTATTGTGAGGGTGGTGAAATACTGGAACATGTTGCTCACAGAACCTGTGGATGCCCCATCCCTGGAAATGTTCAAGGCCAGGTTGGATGAGGTTTTGAGTAACCTGATCCCGTGGAAGGTGTCCCTGCCCATGGCAAGGGGGTTGGAACTATGTGATCTTTAAGGTTCTTTCCAACCCTAATTATTCTATGATTGTATGACTCTATAAAAATAATGGAAGAAAACCTTAATTATTAAGTTTTTAGAGAGACTAATTTAATGATCTTTCCGTTACCCTTGCAGAGATGAGTTTCAAAGCTCAGGCTCATACACTCTTTTTCATGGGAGTGCAATTGCAGTGCAGAAGATGTATCTTGCAAGAAACCGTGGCTGTGTTGGAACAGAGGTGATCTGCTACAGGGCATCCTCTTTGAGGATCAAGGATGGCTGATGAGGGAGGACCCACTCAATAAAGTGGGGCAAGAGGATCTTTGCCAACTGGCTGCCCAGCCTAGTAAAGGGAGATTTAAACTAGGAACAATGGGGCAGGCAGATGATGACCGTACTTAAGAAAGCAGAAGATGCAGGAGCACTGGGACAAGAGATACATCAGGAATGACAAAACAGGACATAAGAAGACCCTCCACAAGTGTATTTGCAGAAAGATACAAGGCTTCAGAACCAAGGAAGAGGATCTAGAGCTCCAGTTGTGGCCTCTAAGCTATGATATTTTTCAAATGACTGAGATGTGGTGGAATGTCTTACATAAATGTTTCAATGGGTGAATATATGCTCTTCAAGAAAGACAGGTGAGGAAGATGTGACTGGTGCCTATATGGTGCTCTTCTTTGGGACAGACAGTTTGGTTGAGAATTGGTAGGTCAGGATTAAAAGGCTTCTTTAAGCAACCCAACAAAGGCTCTAGATCACTGAACCTTGTTCTCATAGGAGACTTTAACCTACCTGACATCTGCTGGAAGGACAACACAGCAGGACACAAGCAGTCAGGAAGATTTCTGGGGCAAGTTAGGGATACCTTTCTAACACAGGTACTGAATGGGCCAACCACAAGGGATTCATAGCTGGATCTGCTGTTAACTAAGAAGGAAAAACTGAGTGAGGATGAAGTAGTTTTGGAAGCTACCCGTGTGGTAGCTTTGGCATTAATAAGGCCTATGAAGAGAGACTGAGGGAATGGGCCTGTTCCACCTCGAGAAGACAAGATTCTAGGGAGACCTAATATCAGCCTCCCAGTATCAGTGGATAGTTTATTGAGAAGACACAGTGGGAGGATGGGAGACAACAGACACAAAAGGAAACCAGAAAGTCTCAGATTAGAGGAGGAGGTTGGACTAAATACCTCCTGAGGTTCCTTCCAACCTGAATTATCCTATGATGCTGTAGTGAAGGACAAAGAGTTAGAGATTGCTGTCAGGATAAAGACACAGATTTTGTTTTCAATGAGAAGACATGTCAGCGTTTCAACACATATGGCTTCATTGCTGTATGTGTTCTACAACTGAATGCAAATGTTCTCGAGGCTATTGAAAGAGACTTATAAAATAGACACACTGTCTTCCAAGGTGCTAGATTTTCATTTAGATAAGTGATTTTTCAGGAACATATATGACTTAAGACATAGCCAACTGTATTGGCTTATTCAAGATCTGTCTGCTGGATGTGTCAAGTTCCTGACTAAGATGGTAGGTAAGTCTACGAATGGATAATTTTAACTCATGATGATTAAGCTCGAGAATTTATTCAGAACCTGATCTACGGTTATTTCATCTCAGTACATGGTGGAGACTGAACTGAATGGCAGTTAAAACTTTAGAGAGAGAAAGTGGAAATAATGCAGCAAATCAGAAGGAACAATCAAAGACAAAGTGAGGATTTAATCTATTTCTGAACAAAACCAGAATAAGTATTATCTGCTACATATACTGAAATTCCATCTATGTTAGATGTTCATCTAGTTACCCTAGAGGGCCATTTTATTTTTCATTTTAAAACTAGCAGATTGTGACAATGTTCTTGTACTTGAAAGATACTCCGCTGTAGCATGTTCTGCATACAATGGCTCAGACCTCAAACAATTTTAGAAACTGAAACTACAGCAGATTGCATGTCAGCTTTCTTCCTAAATGTCTCATGGGGTCTGCGTACTTCAGAAAATCCTTTTCTCTGTGTCATAGTACAATTAGCGAAGCAGCTCATTATGAAATCTCTCATGGTTATAAATAAAAGGAGTAATGGTGAGATATTTTGTACATCTCTGCTGCAATCAAATAGCTCTTATTTCATTGTATCATTACTCATATTTTTGGCCAAGGAACATGATGGATTTGGCTTTTGAAAGATGTATGGTGTATCCTCTCAGGATGGTCCTTTCTTAATGGCTTTCTGTATCAATTGCCTTGACTTTTTGATAAAGTTAATATACTGAAAGCCTCTGGCAGACATTTTGTAGCGTTCCATTAGGATCAGAAAGGCCTATGATGATTATTTAAACTCACATTCTGTGCAGCACTGATTTTTGCACACAATTATTCTAGTGCTAAGACTATATATAGAAATACTTGCAAATTTAAGTAAACTGTGAATAGGTATACAACATACCAGTTTCAGAACCGCATTAATAAATTCATCTGGTTTTGGACTGCACTTCCTTAGGACCATCATCTGTTACAGATCTAGAGAGCTGTGCATATAGAAACATATAAAAAACATTTTCACATATTGAGAAATCAGTAGTTGAGAAAAGAGTTTGAAGTGTGACAGGGCTGCACTCAGCTATGGCTCTGGAAGTGGGCAGTACCAGGCAGGCCTTGAAGTTATGCTCATTTCCTGGTGCACGCTGATTGTATGACATGAACTGTATAAGTGCTGCCCAGTCCCATGGGAATAACTGAAACAAACATAGAATCATAGAACGGTTTGGGTTGGAAAGGACTTTCCAATCCAAAAGATCATCTAGTTCCAAGCCCCCTGCCATAGACAGGGTCACCTTACATTAGACCAGGTTGCTCAAAGCCCCATCCAGCCTGGCCTGGAACACTTCCAGGGACGGGTCATCCACAACTTCTCTGGGAAACCTGTTCCAGTGCCTCACCACCCTCACAGTAAAGAATTTGTTCCTAATATCTAATCTAACAGTTTAAAACAATTACCCCTCATCCTATCACTGCACTCCCTGACAGAGTCCCTCTTCACCTTTTCTGTAGGCCCCCTCTAAGTACTGGAAAGCTGCTATAAGGTCTCCCTGGAGCCTTCTCTTCTTGAGGCTGAACAACCACAACTCTCTCAGCCTGTCTTTGTAGGAGAGGTGCTCCTCCAGCCCTCTGATCATTTTTGTGACCTTCCTCTGGTCTTGCTTCAACAGGTCCATGCCTTTCTTATGTCCAGCCCCAGGGCTGGACACAGTACTCTAGGTGGCATCATGTTACCCTTTACCTTAATTGCCATTAATCAAGGCTACAATCTGAAAAGGACAGGGAAAATTAACATGGCAATTCAACTCCTCTTCTTGTCCCACTAGAAGCACCCAGTCCATTTCAGCTTCCAAGATACAAATGAGTGTCATTATTACAATAAAATCCTTATTTTGCAAAAACTGGGGAATGTTTATACACGCTAAGTTACTGTTACTCTGCTGTCCGGGCTGCTCTAATCTGCTGCCATGAAAGTGGAACCTGGGAACAGCGGTCATGGATAGAAACAATGAAGTCATCGCACTGTAAATACATGGCAAATGAGTCATTAAACACCTCCTCACACACATTTCTCCTTCTCTCCAAGTACAGAGTCAGCACCAGCTGTAACCCAATTAAACTCAACAGTTCACAGGTGTTCAGTGGAATGATTATAACAGAAAAACACTTTTCTCTTTAAGCTTCTTTAACATTTTTACTGTTATTTAAGTTTCATGCTCTAAAGAAAAAAAAAATCCCAGGGAGTAAAGCCTGAAATTGTACAAAAGGAAGAGATCCTTCCAGATATCATTAGGTGTTAATTAAAATATTTCTGCAAACTGCCCCATACCTCCTGTTCCTACCCCACAACTCTTAAAATTCATGAAATGCCATATTATGTATTCAGCTTGTAGACTCACTACGAAAGTAGAGTAAGTATTCAACAAAAAGCACCATGGAATTTGGTCAGAAAATATCACAGTAATTCAAAAGATTCCCCTGTCGTGTGATAGCCTTCCCCTTTTAATAGCCAGCCTGTGCCAGAGTGATTGCAGGTGCTGGAGTCCTTTTCTTCCCACTCTGCTCTTACAACTATTCAAGCAAATCCAAACCGTTCTGTGGATGCTTCTTTACTTGTAGCTTTTGTTGCTTAGCTGGCTGGATGCACGCGTTTCTTAGATAGCTCCTTCCTTACTGAATTTTTAACCTCAGATATTAAATGTATTCCCTCACACATATGTGGTGTCATCTGCTTCTTGATTGTAGTGGTCAGCTTTGGAGCATGACACTATGGAGTCTGCAAATTATTGTGGGATGATTTTGAATAACATCATATTTTCTGGGAGTTTTGGGGCTGGGAGCTGGAAGGAGAGAGACTTTTAATAGTGGAATCATATTATGGCTCCAGTTCCTGCTCTGCAAATAGAAAGCTGCCTTGTAAAGCACAATTGCTGGTAGTCATTGCATTGCAAAAAACACCTGCCTGGCTATGAAGCAATAGCTTGACTTTTCTATCTATGTGTCTGGCCAACCACTGAGAACGTTACAACTGCATCCTGGTATGCCTCCTTGGGAAGCTTTAAGTAGTACAGGGGAGTGCAGGAAAGAAAATCTGGGTTTCCTTTCCAGCTCTGATAAAGTTTCTGCCTGTGATCTTCAGAAAGCCTTTAAATACGAAGAGGTGGGCGAACCTTTCCACCTAGCTTATTTTAGGACCTGAGTTACCCTTGGGAATTAATCATCCTGTTTCAGTCGGTGGAGGGTGATAATCAATTAGCTTGTCATGAATGCAGAGGACAAAACCCCAAATATTAATATTTGGAGAGATGCATTTCACCTAATTTTAGACTTCAAAAATTTAGCTATCTAGAAAAATAGATACTTCTTGGATTATTTGTTCCAACTAGCTTAGCTATTTTCAAATGACTGTACCTCACTGACTGTAGGAGAGAGCCTGCTTTGTGTAGCTACTAGATGCCTTTTTGACAGCTTAAGTTAGAATCCAGGCTTTTGAGATAATTTTTATGGTAGAGAGTATCTTCCTACAGATGTTCTCACTTAACTTCGAGTCTTTGGAATCAGTACAGGATTCTCTCCCTGAGAGAAATGATTCGGCCAACATAAAAAGGTCAGTTTAGATCATTGTATTAGTACCTTTACCTCCTTTAGCTTCAAATTTTATGAAGATTTGGAAGTATCTGCCCTTTGTCTCAAAATAGCAGTTGAGTCACTGACTGTAGTTATAAAAGGTATCACAGTAAAGAGAATTTATGGACTTTATCATCAAAGTTATTTTGCATACATTAAGATTTTACATATTCCACAAGTATTACAAGAAATCCCCTAATAAATACAGATTTTAACTACCTCTGGAAAATAGTGAAGGCTTCAAATAAATTGTACATGAACATGATCTGTATTATCTGGGAGCAGAGAGTGCTCTTTTGGGTTACATTTGGGCTGCACCTTGCACAGTAAGAATCCTAGGTGGTACTAGAACACAAAATAACTGCATATAACAGCATATGAACAGTATGAATTTTTCAGCCTTTTGTTTTTGCATGGCAGCACTCATTTCAACTCAGGTGTGTAAATCAAATATATTACCCTGTTGACTCTTACACTACTGTTTTATTTCATACTGTTCCCATTGTGTTGTATAGTACTGTGATATTTATCTTCCTTAATACCAAAGAAAGAAAATTGTGTTTTTAAATTTCTTAAAATATACACTTTTCAAAAATATGCTAGACTTATTGGGAAGAGAATGGGGGGAAAGGAAGTAACAATTTCAGAAAATACTTTAGAATAAATTTTCAGGAGGTCTAGGTGCTAACCTATTTCGTAACAGCATAGACAGCTGACAAGAAGCTTTCTTTGAAGAAAACAGTGCTTTTTGTTGCTGATGTGTATCTAGATAATGATCCAGTACTATTTATAAATTCTATATTCGTAAGAATCCTGATCAAAGACACAAAATGTCATAGGACATTATCCTTCCCCTCTACTACGCACCAGTGAGATACACCTGGATTGCTGCGTCCAGTGCTGGGCTTCCTCATACAAGAGAGACACAGATATACTGCAGTGAGTCCAGTGAAGTTCCACATAGATGATTAAAATATGGTTAGTCTCACCACACAGGAAAATCTAACAAAAAACGCAAGTAAAAAGGAAAGTAATCTGAAAGATTGAAACATTGCTTTCAGGTTTGTTTCTATTAATGAGGAAATGTTCTACTGTGTATGCAACGTTTCCAAACAAACTCACTCTTTCATCAGTTACGTAACTACAATTTTATTCAGAATGAAAAAGCCACATTTTTATAGCAAATATATTCAGTCCTTTGCAAGTTTACTTGATATAAGGAAGGAAAGCAGCTCTGTTTAGTAGCTGAAGTCATGGCTAGCAGGCAGCACTGTTTAAATAACTGTAGCCTTGAGCCTCGTTTTGCATCAGCTAAGCAATTACCCTTTCTTTTGCCTTCTCCAGGTTCAAAGAATTCTAAAGAATGGTGTGCAGAGATTTTTCACAAGGTGATCCATTTTTTATGACTTTGTGTGAATGCTGTGTAGGAGAGACACTGCAGAAGTTACAGCTCTGCAAACTTGCTCCATAAAGACCAGATGTTGCATCTATAGCTTTTGTTACAATACTTAAAATCTGTTTTCTCTCCAGGTAAAAATAAAAAAAACCATCAAATTTGGCCATTTAAGTCATGTCAATATTTTCACTGATGACAGCAGTTTAAAAATTGGAAAAATGAGCATTATCATGAGAATCAATGATGAGGGTCACTGATACAGAGGAACAGGGAAATTCCTAAGTATCAATTTGCACAGGAGTTTGTCCTTATTTTCAACTAAGTTTAAATTCTTACCTGATGGACATAATTTAGTTAATGGACCAACATGGAAATCCTGCATTTGTAGGATCCCTCTCCGTAGAACTTTCCATTGCTCCATTTCGAAGTTTAAAATCCTAGTCATGCTGATCTGTCACATAAACACTGCTGTATGCCTGTATGCATTTGGCCATTTGTTTCTTTCTTTTCTGTACTTTTTCCAGTTTTACATCATGTTTTTTGACATAAAGAGAGGTAGTATTCAAGACGTGACCACTCCTGAGAAGCTACACAGTGGCTTAATAACATTTTCTCTTTTATTTTCTATTTCTTTCCCAATAACCTGGCTTGTTTTACCTTTTGGCTTACTACTGCATATTAAAAAATACAACTCAAAGATATCTGTTTTAAGTGTTAATAACACTCTGTTTTGCATACTTTGGGATGATTTTTTCCTACAATGCTTTTAATTTCTCAACATCCAATTTCTTCTTTTTTTTTTTTTTCCCCAGCCACTCAAAACCGTGACCTCCTCCTGCCGTTCGTACAGTCAACTTTCCCTTTTACTCCTTTGGCTAAGTAAGAATCATCAGTAACATCTGTCAGCTCACTATCTGTATCCTTTTCTAGATTACCTGTGAAACACATGGAAATGCACAGATTTTAGCATAGATCCTTTGGTATTATGCTGTCAACTTCCCTTCATTGTGAAAACTGTAATTATTTCCTACCTTTTTTCCTATTCATTAGTCAGTAGTTAATCCATGGGAGGACTTTCCTTTTTATCCCATGACAACTTAGCTTCCTTTGAAGAGAAGTGCTTTCAAAAGCTCTTTGAAAATCCAAGTACAGTATTTATATATGAGTTTAAGAAGTGTATTCTTAAAGGACATTTTTTAGGTATGGAAAAGTGATTTTCATGTCTATTTTTTTTGTGTGTGAGCTGCTGTGATTACTTCTTTATGCTTTGTTTGACATTTTGATAATATTTCTATGAAACTTCATGAATATTATAATTTTGAGGAATAAAATTGCATTAATATTCTATGCAATATAATGAAATAGTTCATGATGTATTTCAAGATAATTTCATGTGGACCATTTTTGTAATCTTAATCTTATATTTTATTAAACTTATGGTTGGAATACTTTCTTTAATCTTTATGTAATATTCTATCAAAATTTAAGAAGATATTTCCTAAAAGTATTTCATGAACTACTTTATAATTACTTTTATGACTTTTTTCTACCCTGTGAAAATCCTCTTCTGTGTTTGGAAATAAGCCTGTATAAGACACTTTATTTGAAGCATTCGTAAAAGCATAATTGATTGCATTTCAGCATAACCACTATTTATTTTTAAGTGAAAATTTACAAATATTTAATGTAAATTATTCTCTAGCTCTAGTTCTCTCTTTATCTTATTTATCTTCCCATTATGTTTTAATGCATATTGCAGCTAAGCAAACAACAAAATTTCAAAAACAGTCATATTTTCATTTGTGCAGGCTTTCAGCACAGTTTGTCGTCTGGTAAGTTGTTGAAACACTGCAGTAGAAGGTTCCTCCTTGAACCTGAGAACTTGAGTATGATGCCTAAGCTTGCTTATCTGCTTATATTTCTGGCCTGGGTTGTGTCACTTATGGACAGGTTTCCAGAAAGCAAACTGCATCTTCCCCTCAACTGAGTTCTCATCAGGTCTGCTGCCAGACATTGCCTAGAGATGTTGTGCTTCAGAAGTGAAAAATAGTATTGATTATAAAGCAAATCAGAAAATAAAAATGTGAACATCTTTCTTCATCGGTTTTGAAATGTCACTTTTATAGCTTTTTTTCACCAGGAATTGAGCAGAATGCTCTACATACTGTGAGCTAAGTTGGCCTTCTGGGGCTATGGCAGCTGGGACTTGCAGAAGAAAAGTAAAGCTTTGTAGGCCTTTCTCATGATGGCAGAGCAAATCCCTTATAATGTGACCCAAAAAATAATTTTTTTTAGGAAGCTGGAGAGATGACTAAAAGTTACCTTGGCTGATAGTAACCAAAATGGTTCCTTAGGGGATGCTCCCAGGATATAGCTTGTCTATGCTGGAAAAACAGCCAAGACAGCTTTGTAATGGAACACCCACTGTAAAGAACCGCTGTAGTTCCTGTAGACAAACGTGTGAAATACATATTGTCAGAAGCAGAGGGGTTAGCAGGTTCCTTCCTCATTTGTGCTCTACTGTATTTCTGTACTTTCACATGTGTTCAAGCTTACACTCTGAAATATATCCCCTGAAAAGTTTACCTGCTGCTAAAAAGCTATGCTTTGTCCTGAATGAAATGTCTACATAAATGTCTTTAAAATACATATGTTGAACAATATGATAAAATGTTATAAAATATACCCCGCACAGTGATATGATGCAGTAGTCTAAAATGTACCGTATCACATGCAAAGATGAAATAGTGTGGATTAAATCTCATGCAGTTCTGTGATATGATGCTTTGAACTGCATCTCAAAAAGAAATTCTATGAAACCTGTTACCTCAAGAAAAACATGGATCAAATGACAAGGCAAATTTATTTGGATGGTGTCTAGTTTTTGCAGTACTTGGTAAATGTGTTTGATGTGAAGTTTTTACCACTAGAATTTGCAGGGACAGTGGGGGACTGGACAGTAGGATAGGAGACTGAAAGTTGGATCTATGTGCAATGGAAGAAGGACTGGTGAGGGGTTACTGAACTCCTTATTCTCAAAGCAGTAGTATTTTTTTTGCAGCTGAGACACCCAGCACGAGCATGCGGGTGGGAATGGGGTAAAAACTTTGGACAGGCAACCCAGGGAAGTAACTTTTCTGTTTGTATTAGCCCCAAAGACTGAAAGCACTGTAAGAGAACTAATGTTAGCCCTGCCTCTAAATTTACAAAATACTTAAATTCTATTTAATGGCCACATGAGAAAACCTTTCTTTTTGAAGTTCCCTCCACAGGACTTCCAGGGTGGGTAGCAAACTGATGTCTTCAAGTTGGTGTCCTCAGATATCTTCTGCTCCCTTGTGCTTCAGAGAGACTGTAATGAGAGATACATCCTCCTCAAAATGAGAATCATAGAAATCTCACATCTTCATTGCCTTTGGCATTATCTTCAGTGAAATGCAGCTTGGAGCAGAATCATGACAGAATCTTGTAAAATTCTTTATTATAAGGGTAGTTGGCAGATCCACTGCCAGAAATGCAATTTTTTCCTTCAGTCATTGACCTTCTTATAATCCACTTTCAGCTCCTTGACCTAGAAGTGCTCTGTTTTCCAGGCCTGACTCCTCAGCTGGTCCTTTAGTAATGGATTTATATATTGTTATATTCCAATGGTTCTTTCCTAGAGTTTCCTATGCTTTCACCTCTTCCCGAGAAGCAAGGACCTCTTCACATTTTTAGTCCAGTGCATGGAATAACACCCTGAACTGCAGGGAAGGCTTTAAACGCAAATTTAAAAGCAATATAAGGCAGAGTAATGTATAGATTGGTTAGTGACAGGTACAGTCGGGCTACAATGTCAGGTATAGGAAAATCAAATTAACCCAAAGTAGAGATGCATCTACACAAAACCTTCACCTGTTTAACTCAATGAGAATTCTATTTAATGTGGTCAGGTAGAAATACAGCTAGCTGTGGTTGGAGCAATGGATTTAAACAAGAATATGGAGTCACAGAATCACAGAATTGTAGGGTTGGAAGGGACCTCTGGAGATCATCTAGTCCAACCCCCCTGCCAGAGCAGGGTGACCTAGAGCAGGTTGCACAGGAATGCATCCAGGCGGGTTTTGAATGTCTCCAGAGACGGAGACTCCACCACCTCCCTGGGCAGCCTGTTCCAGTGCTCTGCTACCCTCAGGGTAAAGAAGTTCCTCCTCATGTTTAGGTGGAACTTCCTATGCTCAAGTTTGTGCCCACTACCTCTTGTCCTGAGTCATATCAGTGTTTCAGATAGTGATAAAGAAGGTCAGCATGAACGAATGAGAGGGAATTAAACAGTGCTGCAGAAAAGAGAGCTTTGAAGTCTATGCCATTTACAGAATCACAGAATAGTTGAATTTAGATACCTTTGAGAAATCTATCCTTAAATTAGGGTTCTGTATCCAACAGTGCCTGGTACCTATATCCTCAGTAAGAGTTGAAGGCAGTGTCTTGAAGCTATAGAATAATTTGTCCTCAGGGAGAGTTCAAAGGAGGCTGGCCTAAGCTTGTACCAGAGAGACCAGTACCATTAGCAGACTATTGCATTTTTTGATGTCCATACACTTTTACATGTAGTCCTTTGGATTGTATCTAGGTGTTAGTAGTACCCACAGCAAAGTCCTAAAAATTCTAAATATAAGGTTGCATTTTAGTCTCTTTCAGTTCCACTGAGTTTCACATTTTTTGAGAGAGAAAAAGCTATTATCACATTTTTGTAGGTTTACTTGGTATAAAGTAGATTTTTAGCTGACGTCAGTGGAGATAAGTTCTGGTCCCATCAACTTTTAGAACCACCGTTTCCATATGTCCACCCCTATGGATGAAGGTATAATGGAGATATACAAATTTCATTTTTCTTCTTTGACAGGACTCTAACAGAGTCTTATTTCTGAAGACAATGAAGTTGTTTTCATTAACAACTTTTTGGTATATCACATCTACCAGCCTGGGAAAACACCTCAGGAACTCTGGCAAATCTTACATGACAGTGGAAGCTGATGTTTTAGCAATGTTATCAAGGCCCTGATTGATCTACCCACTGACACGTAGTGAGAAATTCATCTGAATGAATGAATCTAGGAATCTACTTCAGGGTAAACTGAGTAGCTCTGTAACCCCCTCTGAATGTACTACCAGGATACACTGTATGTAATCACCCAACCCACATATTGTGTCCAGGTGTAGATTGCTATATTCAGGTATTTAAAAGAGCAAGCTGAATCCCACTACCAAACTTTATGCAACTCAGTTGCAGATGTTTAATTCCAATTAAGTTACCCTATGTCCATCTAAGTGGAGCTGACAAATATGACACTGGCATTTTAAAGGACTTTTCTCAGCAACTGATTTAAGTTCCTAAAGTTAAAAGAGAAATCTTAGGGTTAAATTCTTAATGGCTGGTGGGGCCACCTAAGACTTGTACAGCATCTGAGATTTCCAAGTGGAGCTGACTGGCACAATTCCTCTGTCTTTCTGGAGTGGCAGCTGGAGATTAGACAGGGTACTTGAGTGCATCTCAAATGCCACTGAGCACTTTCATTTGAACTACTGATCACTGAACTACTGTGATACTTTTCTTTGTATAGGCATGTTCAATTTTTCAAAATGGGTAGGCTCCCAAATCCTGATTTCTGAAAATTTCATCCTCATCCTGGGAAAACACGGTATTGAGAGTGTGTGTAGAGCAACAGGGAAAATACTGTCATGCACCTTTGTAGTATTTGTATTCCCTCCAGGCAATATTAATAAGACAGAAGGTAACTGTATGAGTTGTGTTACTGCACAGCTGGCCTCAAGGCTGCTCCCGCTGTACCGTACAGGTGAGACCAAGGATGCTTACTGACGTGCCAAGGTCATCCAAGAAATACGCTGCAGAGTAGGGAACTCCAGTGAGTCGCCACATATCCAGACCCTCCTCTGTTTTTCTTGTTTCCAAATGACATCAACAAAGCCTACGAGCATTACACACTACTCTGTAGAAATTTATCTTTATCTTTTCATTATTATGCCATAGAAGAGAGATGAGTTATCTGTTTGGCAGCAATCTGCATGCTGCTTGCATAGGGTATTCCATTTGCTACTAATCAATACTAATATAATACTAATTTCTGTGGAAAGAATTATCATCTGTAAGAATATTTGTAAAAATGTATCTGTGGATACATTAAAAACAAAACCCACCCGGAATACATACACCAAGCTAAACATTTTAATTGTTATTTCAATTTTTGAAGTAGTTACAGTTAAAATCTGACTATAGCTGTTGCTTTTTGAATGAACCAATTATTTCTTGAAGTAAAATAGGAAAAATAAATGTTTTTGTCTTCCCCTTAAGTTACTCACAACAGACGTGGGTGAAAATAAAAAAATCTGCACCTCCTCAGATCTAGACTGTAGGAATTTATAAAACATGAATGTGCCATCCAGCGTGAAGCTAAAAAAGAGGTGTGTTTAATCCTGGAACTGATTATTAACTCAGTATCTGTCTTTTTCGCTTGCCAGACTGAATAAAAAATAGCACCCTCGTACCCTGTTCACGCAGTGACAGCTAATACCACCATATTTTAGCACTTGCCGGTGTGATTTCTGACATGAAAGATTCCTAAGATGTGTTTAAGGTGAAGCACCTTAGTTTTAAATTTCCATGTCAGATTGACATGACAACAGTGACTGCTCAGCTCTGTTTCTGAGTAAATGGGAGAGCAGCTTTCATTATCCCGTATCCTGGACTCTATTCTCCAATACAAGCAGCATGTTTTAATTTCAAAACAGGCTGGTGAGACAGAAATATTCTGGCATTTTCAGAATGAATATTTATAGACTTCCACCCAACTGTTTTCTGCGAGTCACTCCTGCAAAACAGAAATCTTTGCTTTGAAATAACAGTCACTTAGCACATAGACAGAAATGCCAGTTTTGTAGTGAAGAATCGGATGTTATCATCTCACGGCTTGTGAGCCAATGTTGCTCACAGTCATGGGACAACCAAAAAGCTTTTTATTAAAAAAAAAAAGCCACTGAGGGGCATTAAAGTATAGTGTTTCTTGCAGGGCAGTTTTTGCTAAACAGCAGTGCTCATAGGCCCATGAATGTCGGGTACCATTGGCAGAGAGTTTCCTGGAGACTCAGGAAACTTGACTAACTTCACGGAATTATCTGCATTTGAAAAGGTTTTAATAGGTTTCAAAGGCAATTCACCCTGACTGTGTTTAAAACTCACCATAAAGGTCCTTCTTGCTCCACCTTGCTCCTCTGGCAATTGCCTTAGGACTCTTCACACTGGGATGCTTGCAGAACCTCTTCTTTTTTTTTATCACAGAAAGTTGATTTTACTCCTGCTATTTATAAAAACCTACACTCTGTCTCCTGTTTACAGGGCCAGGGAAGAGTGAGGAAGCACCGGAATGCTGGTTGCCAAGTTGGAATAGAATCAGATTTCAAATCAGAAAAGGCAGTACTGCCTTTCAGTACCAGAGTATTTCCGCAGAGACTGTGACTCAGGGATTATAAAGAAACACCAGCTGAGGTGAACTATGTGCTGTACCTTGGTGAGAAATCTTCCTGCCATCTCCCTATATGATCACTTCGTCATATAATGGATGCCATTCTCTGCAAACTTCCCCAGTTTAATGTTGAGTTTTGTTCTGAATACTTCCAATGAAAGCTACTTCACAAACTTCTCTGGCAGGTAATTTCACTGTCTAAGCAGAAATAAGATGATGAACTTTGAGAGAAAGCTTTCTTCAGCTTCCAGATGAAAATGTCTTCTAAACTGTAACCACTGCATCACCTAAAAGGAGCTGATACAACCAGGACCAGAGAGTGAAATGTAACACAAAACAAGAATACACCAATATGCATTTCCCTCGAGTAAGATCTTTTATCATGTATTATATTTTCTGCATGCATAAAATGTAAATATGTGAGTAAAGCACTAAAACGTACAAAAAATATATTCCCTTTGTACTGGTCTGCAAAAAGTAAATCGCTATTAAAAAAACCCAACAAATCCCAAAAACCCAACAAATTAATGCCTCGAAAGAAAGCAAGCTGTTAAGAGAATGTTACATACTTGCTATCCAGACACTTGCCATGCAGTAGTTAATGAACAGGCAACAGAAGCAATGCCTTTTTTTTTCCTTTCATAGCTATGGACCAGAAAAAAAAAAAAAAAGTAAATTAAATTGAATAAGCTCTTGCTAAATTTATTGGATTAATTTTAAAATACACCTCATAATGACTTTATCCTCTGAGAAGTTTCAGAAGCTTTTAATGCTTAAAAGGCCAGATGCTGTACCGTGCTGCGTATATTCAGGCATAGCAGGTTTTACCAGATGAAGAAATAACATCCTTAAAAGGTTTTTGTGCCTCAGAAATGCACACACGGGTAATTTGCCTGACATTTTAAAAATTTAATTTAGGGTTCTTAGGAAAGAGACATAATCATCAAATAACAGCTCACTTTCCATCCATTGAAATTCCTTAATGGTTCTAAATATGATGCGTACTCTGAAAAATTACTTGACTCACAACCATGAACTTTTAACACAATTAATTTAATTTGTAAATTGAACAATATGCATCATTAATGACTCACAATTTCCAATTTACTGAATGGTTTCTGCCTCATGTCTCAGTCATTTCGGTCAAGCCACTTTCTGCAGCTTTATGTCGCCTTTAGGTTTTGTGCAACTTTCCCACCTTAACTCCATAGTGTCCAGTTTGCACTTTACTGCTAACCACTATCGGTGAAGAGACCACTCTGATTCAATTGGTGTTCACACAGACTGAGTCCTGTCGTCTTCTCTCTCCTTCCAGGTGATGTGTGGGTTAAGGTCTTAACTGGCAAATTGTTTCTGGGCTGCAGCAACCGTCTGCGCAAAGGCATTTTCAAGCCAGATAATACCAATGCAAAGTAAACCCAAGGCTAACGCAAGTTATCATATTCATACAGTGTATACAGATTGGTGGCCTGCTCCACCATTGAATTATCATTACATTCGGGATTGCTGTTTGAAGGTTGCCTTAGAGCAGGAAGTAAAACAGACTTGGTGAGATTTTGAATAGTCTTCTGAGAATACAAAAAGTCTACAAAATAAAGGAATCACATGAATGCAAGCTTCTGTAATTTCTAAAGCATTAGTCAGAATTGCCTAAAATTGCCAAGCATTCAGTCAGGTAAGAAAGGCGAATGGAGGAGTTTGTGGTATGATCATGATGTAAAATGCTGCTGAACAAGCCCAGCAAATATAATTGCTCTGTGTACCAGGGGTGGTTGCTTCCATGCTCCAAGAAGGTAATCAGTGATGCCCATGCTGTTCTGTTGAGCCACGACCACAGGCTACAGGACTCAGCTGTTCGTGAAAAGGGGAAAGCACTGCATGATGCTTGAATGAAAAAAAGAAGGCTGTTATGAACCTCTTTGGGGTTTTTCCTCTTAAATGGTTGTGACAAATCATGAGAATGATAAAACTGTCCTTCGGAAAAATGTGATAGGACAATAAATTCTGCCTACTTTTAAGAATGACTTACCACAAAGCTGTGCAACATTTTGAAGTTCTGAACGGGTGCTGATATTCTTTGAAACATCCCATAGTATGGGATGTTTCAACAAGATAAGGCAGATGGTGTGACATGCATGAGAGATTTTGATCACTGAGATTCCTTATTTATGAAGCAACTTGTGATGAAAACCACGTGCCCATTCTGAAGTCCAGAAAATGAACAGAAAAGGCTTCCATTCAACATTGATGCAAGTGATACTGGATCAAGTAATTCATCTCTTCAACATTTCAGGATGATGGTCCAGCAGGATTAATTATTCCAGTAGTTTTAAAAATTTTATTCATTTTTTTTTCCAGAGGTCTCTGAACTAAATATAAATAGTATATCTATCAGTAGGTTGATACTTATTTTCAGTCATATAGCCTTAATATGACTAGACACAGCGTAACAAAAGGTAATTTTGTCTCAACTCACATAAAATGTGAATTTTTAAGTACTTTTTAGGATGCGGGTATATGGAGGTATGTGGTGACATCTGAGCTGTGCACTTAAGCATTGTAATACAGGCATTATAATATTTGTCTTTTGCATTTTACATAATGTGAAAAAGCATGAGAAGGACAGGTTCAACAGACTGAGGATTGAAAAGAGAGTAGGACTTGCTGCGAACTATGCACAGCTGAAGATAATTGTCTGTGTGACTTAAATCAACTCATCTTCTCATAAAGAGCCCACATATAAAAGTTGAATGCACACGACTATAACATGCATGTAAAGGTTTGAGGGTTTGCATTGCTGAGCTGCGTTTGACCCAAAAGTAAGTGACAGCTAGTAGTACCAGCTGAAAACCTGGGAATGAAAAATAACCTTTATTTGGACACTATTTTTTTCACTAAAATTATTAGAGATTTTTAAATTATAAAAAAAATACTAGGATATTTAATGCAGGAAGAAACTCAGTTTCAGTAATATTTAAAGACAAATTTCAAATTTTAAAAAACGAGACAGCCATCAAGTTTTGAACTGGGCAAAAAAAGAAAGAGCACTGCAATTTCTTGCTATTTTTTAAATCTTAAATGTTGTAACAGCTAATGACCATCACAGCTTTCTTTCCTTATGACAATCTAATGTTGCTGTGTGCTATTTAATTTCTCAAATAATTTATTCACACAGCAATCTACAGTAAGAGACTCTGGAAATAAATTAATTGGGGCGTTGGTGCAGTAATAATGTTATCAGTTGATCAGACAGGTTTTTTTGAGTTGTGGTTAGGTTTAATTTGCTGATCAGATAAGGTATTTTTGTTTAAAAATATATTTATTTTAGCATTTGTATATAAATTGTTTAAAGCAGGTACTTTGTGGAAAAAATAATCGAGTATATATTGATATTGAAACAACATATGCTTGATGGAGTCTACGCAGAAATAATTATTCACAATAAACTTTACTAAATGTAAATCAAATGTTGGCTGACTGGACTAACTAACCTAGAGCATTGCATATTATGTTAGGAAAAAAGAATTACAAAGTGAAAGGGTAGGAAATTAATCCACTTGTGGTTTCAAATCTCTATCTACAAGTATCTCCCAGTTACATACTATGTTAACACTGCTTTAATATCAACATTCCTCAAATAATTTTAACCACTGTGCTTTTCTGCACTAAGCATCTCCCTACCAAAACCAAGGACACAATAGGAGGTAGAGGATGTATTTCACTTAACCTCTGCATGAGTTTTTGGTAGATAATACTTTCCTGTGCAAAGTGATAGAACTGCTCAGTCCTCCATAATGCGAAATCCTTCATATTGGAAGTTTTAACCAAAACAGTTATACCGATTAAAGTTCATTGAAGCTTTTACTGCAAACTTTTGGGGGGAAGTCCTGCTTATGCTGTGTTTTTTGTCAACGTATCACATACACACTTCCATCTGTGTAGAGGAATATAGTCACTGGTTTACAAACAGATAGGAAGACAATATATGATAGATGTAACAGCCTTACAATTTAACGGAACAAATCCCTATGTATTTATCCCGCTTCCCTCATGGTTGTATAATAATTCAGAACCATTGAAACTAATTGCCTAGCTTCTTTCATGTGAAAACATGCCTACTTATTATGCTTGGTCTTCACTCAAGGCAAGGTACTTCCTTGTGAGTCTCTGTCACTGCAGTTCTAAACACAGCTGTCTTGCTTTGGCTAAATTAATTTAAGATGTTCTTGTTTGTAAAAAAACAACTAATTTCATAATTATCCTACCATGATGTGTCAAAATGATAATGTCACTAAATACTAGTGAAAAGGTCAGAGGAAATAAATAATTACAACTGGTATTATATTTGGCATTAGAAGACAGAACATTGTAAGTGTTTTAAATTACATGGAAAACAAATAATATATTTTCTTTGATTTCTTATTAAGAGAAGCCCACAATTTAGTTTTTCAGTTGTACAATAATTTATGGCCCATTGTCTGTCTTTTCTTTTCCTTTTTCTGAATATATCAGGATCTTATTGTGGAAAAAAAAATAAAATTGATCCCTTTCAAAATGTGCTAAGGGTCTGGAAAATATGCTCTAAAAACCACAAGTGTAATGCCTTTTTTTAAGAAAAACTTTCAGAATTATAAGGCAGTGCTATGATTTCCATTAGCATATTCTGTAGAGTGGTTAGAGTAAGAAAGATAACCAGTCTTACTACATTCAGTTGGACTTCACTACATATATCATATATATATATGTATATATACAGAGAGATAGGGTTGTGTGTATGTACCTCTATATATGTTAGGTCACATTATGGGTAACTTCAGTATCAAACATAACTGTATGGATCACAAATATTTGACTTTTTTTCTATACGGCTTTGAAATCCTTCTTGTTTATGAATTCTATGCACACTACACTGCTGAAAGCTTATTCAGCCCAGAATACTTCTGTTATGTTTTGAATAGCTTATACAAAAACAGATTGTGTTATTTATTCTTACTATTTATTGTTGTTTCAGCCTATTAAACATATACTCCTCTATTCCCATAGGACATAGGTATTCTGTTGAAAAATTCATTTTGAATTTATATTGAACTTTTAATGCACATTCACGTTAATTAGAAAAGAGAGATCGGTAAATAGAAATAGCACAGCTCAGCCCTCTGTTTTAAAGATAAAATACATGTCAAGAACAGACAAATTTCTGAAAGACAGAGGTGGTGTTCTCCTTCTGTCATATACATAAATAACTATATATTCAATTTATATGGGGTTTCTCTTAAATGATCAGCACAATTTTTATTTGAGCTTTGAGATCTGTATCAATTCAGAAACAGTTAATACATTTGCACATTCAAGACTGTGCACAAAGTAAGCCTTTACCTCCTCATACATGTATGAAATTGAAATTGAATGGACTGTGCTAAAACTAAATCAGTGAGAGAAAAGAAAAAGCATGGAGTCACACTGAAACCTATTATGTCGGACTTCACTAATAATACAGCAAAGACTCATTCCCAGACCATGTTATCGTCAGTTTTACCTGCTTTACATGACTTTTTAATACTCTTTATCAAGCCTGGTCTAAATTTCAGCTGAATAGATGCATTTACTGTAATTTCTACTTCATGTTGAGAGGTTCCATATTTCAGTATAGAAAGATGAAAAATAGCTCTTACTTTCACTACCTGCAAAAAGAAGTCATTCACAAGAAACTATTTTGAGGCAAATTTGCAATCTAGACCTGGTTTACGTTCTGGGGGCACCAATTGGACACATGTAAGGAAGGAACATCACCTGTCTTTTAGTCAGTAATCCACTGTTTCAGTCACTTAAACAAGAGGCAGGGCAGGTAATTCAATTTTTTCCTCTATCTGTGGAGATTCAATCCCAGTTCTCTCATTACTCACAGGTGTTTTCAGGTTAACTTGCCATATGGGATTATGCTATGCCTTTCTCTGAAGTTATCCCCCTGACAGTCCTCCACTTACTTTCATGGTGCTTACATATTCATTGAAATTAGGACTCAAATCCTGGCGCACTAGATTACTTCCTAATCCCTAATTTATGGAGTTATTTTCCCTTGTTCTCTCACATTGGCTTAATAAACAGCACGAACTGGAAAGACTGCGACTGCCCTATAGTAAAATATGCTTCACTGTATGAACAGACCATGCTCAGCAAGATGAGAATATTAAACCTTGATCTCCCATTCCCAGGTGAGTGCCTGAATGATGGGGCTATGCAGTAAAGGGTAGGTAGACAGTGTTACTTCATTTTCCATCTTGGGACAAGTGCCTATGACAAGCCCTTCATTGTTTTGCCAGAGAACTACAAACTTCCAAGCATGAAACAAACCTCTACATTCTTATTGTGAAAATAATTAACCACTGGAAGAATTTACCTAGGGATATGACTGATTTTCTATCATGTGAAGTTTTGAACTAATTGTCTCTGAAGGGAGAATATTGTCTTATTTGAACAACTAGTTGTTGGTTCTGTGCAGGAGTCAGTAGGTGAAATTTGAAGCCTTTTAAGCTGCAGGGCAGCTGAGATGATGATATTGGTCCTTTTTGTGTCTAAAATCTATGAATCTATGAAAAATGCTGCCTTGTGGTTTTTTATATGTGATTATTTGTTGTCCACTCTTTTTGTTCCTTCCTTCATAATTCTGGAAAAAACCCTACATATTTATTCAGTGAAATACATATTTAAGGTCTGTGTCACATAATGTATTCTTGTAATTAACATTTCAATGTTTGTTAACACAATGGCACTTACAGTATTGGCAAATGCAAACTATTAATCTTAAAGAGTTACACAAGCTTCTGTATTTGATTAAAATATTCTCTAAAGCGCTTTGGTACAACACTAGACAAGAGAATGAAAAGGTCAAAAAATATTTTACTGTTCATTTACTCGTTCATTGGTAGGCTAGTTCAATAAATTATAATTAGGAATCTTTGAATAGAGAGCGTTGGAGGAAAATCAGAATTCTGTAAAGATGCTTTGCTGTCAATAAATTGATAAATATTAACTAAAACATGTATTAATGGGCAATACAAATAGAGTACTTTTTACATTTAGATTTCTAATTAATATTCAGCCTGAAGTACATATACACCACTTTACATGGTGGTCTACTAAAGGTGAGCTAGGCTTGGGAAATGGGACCTATGACTAGCCCATCTGCAAGTAGATAGAACAGCAGTGCCTTGTGCTGCCCACTGAGCACTTTCCACAACACCAACAGTCACACGGGTGTTTTCTTTTTTAAAATGCTGTATCTACTCTTGAACACAGAAAGACCATGCAAAAGAAATAATGACATAGGAAAATGAATTCAGAAAAAGATTATCATGGAATCACAGAATAATTTAGCTTGTGAGGGAGCTGTGAAGGTGTTTGCTCCAACCTCCCTGAAAGCAAGTCTAAATGCTGCACATGACCTTGTCCAATAGACCTTTGAATATCTCAAAGGATGGAGATTTGACAGCCTGCCATGGAGAAAAAAAAAAAAATTCCTCAGATTTAGTTGGAGTTTCCTGGATTTCAATTTGCCTCTGTTGTCCCTTGTCTTTTCCCTGTGCTTATCCAAGAAGAGTTTGGCTCTGTCACATCTATATTCTCCCATCAGGTAGCTGAAGACAGCAATATGATCTCTTGCTAGACTTACGTTCTTAAGGCAAAACAATTCCAGTTCTCTCAGTCTCTTGTACTATGTCCTCCAAAGTAAAGCACTGAGTATATTTTTTTTACAGGGCTATAGGATTTACATCTCCAAGTCAAGGAAGCTATAAAGCTGGGACAGGACTGGCAACAGAATTAGGATGGCTGTGGTTCTGGAAGAATCTCAGATATATTCACCCAACCCTGTGTCATAGAACAGGGAAGAAACTTCCCATTTCTGCCCCACCATGATAAATTAGGACTTCTGACTCCACATTAATGAATACTGGTCAGTCTTCTGAAGCTGCTAATATGGGCCTATTATAATCTTGGATACATCTATGCGAGTACTTGCCAAATACTGCTGATAATGGTTGTGCTACGTTATTGTCAAACTAGTGGCAATAAGCTGGTCACTAAATCTTAACTGGTCATTTGCTGCAGCTGAAACAAGATAGGAATACTACATTTTTTTTTACCTGCCTGAAAAGAAGGGACTGGAAATCCAGAAATACTTCAAAAAGGACAGAGCGATTGAGGTGATACGTGAAGAGTTTAAGGGTTCAAAGAAGAATTTTCAAAAGAAAAAAAAAATTAAAGGCATCACAGGGAGATCTAGACAGGAGTTAGAAAGACACAGATGGTCTTCTGTAGTGGGAAAGACTCCTGTAGTGGCAGGACCATCCAAGGTTAGTGAAAGTACGATAGAAAAATTCCTTGGTGAAAAAAGAAACTGCGACCTTGGACTATGGCATGCAGGCTAAAAGAAGTTTATAGCACAAGCCTCCTTTATATTAGGACCTCACACAACCTTATAGGAAGTATCTATCTGACAGAAAAAACTTTACACGATCTTTTACCATATATCCTGCCTACTACTAATGGGCAATAATCAATGCTGGTAAAGCAGGGGTAAGGAAACTAACGCACTGGACCACTTGTCTGTTCCTACCCTGCTTTTTAATCCACTAGATAAAGGGATATCAGGATTCAGTGAGTGAAAACTGAAGCTTGACAAATTCAAGCAAAACCATCTATTTCAACAATGATAGTAAGCCACCACTGGAACGCTTTATCAAGGGATGTGATTCTGTCACTTGAAGTGTTTACATCAAGAGTGGACATCTTTTTCAAATATATGCTTTAATTCCATACATGACTAGTGTGGAATCACTTGCTAAAATTACATAGTCTATTTGAGGTATGACTAGGTTATGGCTATAGCAATGGATATTCTTAGTCTGAAACTCAAAAGGTGAAATTCTCTTCTGGTTTAAGTTAAACTGAATTTTTCTTTGACTTGTCTTAGGCCAGGATTTCACCAGATATCTGCAGAACTTTATTCCTGAAAATGCTGGGCTGATTTGTATCACACAGAAACTGATGATGAAATTAAAGGAAAACACATCCTCACCAAAGCAAATGGCTTCACTGTTGAATGCTTATTCAAAAGAGCTTTGAAATAAACAGTACTTGGTAACAGAAATGTTCAGGCATATAAAACATGCCAGAAAAGAGCCACATAAATCTGAATGAACCACAATGCAGAAAGATATTTGTTCCATTAACAGATCTTATGTAGGTATTAAATAAAAGCTTGCAGTTTTATTAATAAAAAAGGCTATTTGAATACATGTCAAGCGGACACTCATATTTTCTGCAAATTCACATAAACTAAAATACTGATATGAGGTGATGGTTTATTAAATTAATGACAAATAAAAAAACAACAACAACAAACAACTGATGTTGGGTAGAACATGCATTATATATAAAGCTTATTTAGTTAATTTGCCTCAAATATGCTTCCATCAAATTATATAAGCCTAATGCCAGAACCCAATGCTTTTAAATCATATGGGGGAAACACCTTTTTTAGGACATAATCTCCTGTTTTTTCAGTGTATGTAGACATTTAGAATGAACATGTGAGTAGGAATTTAGGAAGAATGGTTTAACGCTTCACTATAGGTGCTGTTTCACCACAATTTTGGGAAGCCTCGAGTTCATCTGAAATCAAAGATTTACCTTCTGGTTCAGAAAATATGGGCCATTTCATAACAGGTCATGATATGGCTTTAATTGTTGTCAAAGTTTTGTTTACTCTGGTGCCACTGCATTTTGTGTTTCCAGACCAAAAAGTATAAAAGATTCATATCAGTATAATCTGAACTTCTGGTGCATTATATATAGTAAAAGTTTACTATTATAGAGAAAAATTGACTAGGGGTGTCTTTACAGACAAATAACCAAGTCATACACACAATGAAAATCTGAAAGGACACAAAATACCAAAGAAATTAAAATTTGGCACCTTACACAATCAAACTGAAGGTGGTTTTGTTGTTGTTTTTTTTTTTCTTAGTGATATCCAACAGATAAAAAGAAGGGCCGTGACCAGTTTTTCTAAGGTGTATTATTAGGCCCTTTGAATTAAAAGTTGTAGTATGATTCCCACTCCTGTACAGTGTTAAAAATTAATGATCAAGTTCCTGGTGTCACAAGCACAAGTCTTTAAAAAATAATGTACACTACCAGTGCCTTACTTTTCCCATGTTCCCAGATATATGACAACTAGTTTAGATAAAACAGTTGTTTTGAGTCCGCTTTTGTTCTGTTACAAAGCATGTACCAGAAAGTGGATGACTGACAGGTTTAGACATAAAATAAACTGGTCTGTTGGGCAGTTTAATCTGTGAGCTGGACCAATGGTAAGGGTTACTTTCTCAAAGTACCAAATAACTTTCAGAAATAGCTGAAAAAATATGCCCTTCAGTGAATTCATTATCTCTCTAGCCTTCTGCTTTCTTTCAGCTTTTAGCATATACATGCATTTCCCTAGGGTTAAGCTAATGCGTTTCTCAATTCCTAGATTGCTTTAACAACAAGAATCGAAGACGATAACAAAATGAATTCCCAAACCCGTTCTGAAGTACATGAGTTCTGAATTTTAAGTATTTTGTTGTTTCAAGGGAAGAGGTATAAACAGTATCTTCTGAATTAAAGAGAAAATCCTTGACTTGTGAAATGCTTCCATGTTCTCTTCTCAGCCACTAGTGAAATTAAATAATTTTATACTGGTGTCACAAAGAGCAAATAAATGACGATACCTTTCAAAAAATTAATTAAGAGCAAAGAACTCTGAAAGACCACTAGCTATTTTAGATGGGGCATAATATTAGGAATTTTTCAATTTTAAAATGTGAAAAAGACTTTAAAGAACACCAATGAGAACATGTATTTATGCTTCTTGCTGTCAAATACTTTGGATTCCCATCAAGTCTTTCTGTGGTATTTTAAAAACACAGAAATTGGAAAGCAAATAATAAATGAGTGACTCATTTGTCAGCTTAATAATACTAAGGCTTGGTATCTTGGTAATATAGATGGTATTATACTTTTTCAGATTTTGAACTCTCAAACATTTCCCAAGGAAGTTGTAGTTCCTTGTATGAGTTTACAGACATGAGTTTTGATTTTCTTAACCTGTCATAGACCTGAAAAGGCTCCAGTTTTTCATGGGTAACAAAGTAAAAAACACTGTTTTGCTCTAAAAAAACATTATTTGAAATGACTGGTCTGCCTTGGGTGACCTCTGCAATTCCTCTGACTTTGGGTGGATAAAATTTAGAATCTACTATAATTTAGTCATCTAGGCTTCTTCTAGTGCCAAGAGAGAGATATCTTAAGATATTTGGAATGAAACTGTCTTCTTCGGGTTCCTAAATTGCACATGTCAAAGCCTAACAGATCAGCTTGTGCTAAGACACCAAAACATTTACATGGCTAAAACAGGTGATGCAAAACTCATTGTTTAAGTCTCTACACAAAACCGCTCAAGATCTACAAAATAAGAATGAATTTACACTATAGTTCAAAAGCTTTTCATACAAGTAAAAACCTTGAACTGCTTTAAATTCAATGGTATCACAAAGAAAAACAGAAATTGCTTGGGTCCTGCTTTATCTGTTTATCTGTAGGGTATTATTTGCTTTGAAAAAACCTCTCACTGCTTCCGGGAGCTGAAAAAGGCACTGAAATTTTTGATAGGTGCACAAAGGAGATAGCATCAAAAAATGACTAGAAGAGACCCCAGCTTGTACTTCGAACAAAACCATGCGCTATTTCCGTGAGGCCAATGTAAATAAGCTTAACTATTAGTGCTTGTAATAGAATTTCATATTCTTTAAAGACTTTCTTACTCAGTGTAAACAAGGCTACAGCATGGTACTTCGTTCTTACAGTTGGCAGGCCGTCTTAGAGATCTGAGATCATGCAAAGATGAACTCATACTCATCTACTCTACCAGCAAAAATTAGTTGGCTTTTAAGAGTAAAACCACAATGTGTTAGGGAGAAAAATAACTTCTTGATTAAGGCACTGGAATAGCATAAAAACCAGGATTCCATTCCCATGGCGCAGCTACTTTTTCAGTCAATTTGCCACGATTTTGAAGACACCACCAAGAAAAAGAAATGACAAGGAAATCATTACTGTGGAGATACATTCTGGGACACCTAGGTTAACCGCTGGAAAAACATTAGAATTTTTAACCTTACCTTACAGAAATCAAAATTCAGACCTGTAGCAGTTCACCTGCCACCATAAGAAAAAAGTATGTAGGACCAAGAGAGATGTCTGGCTTCATCAAGACTAGCACTTTTTTGTTTTTATCAGAGACAACCATACTATGCAATTTCTATCCTAAACTTACCAAATCTTATGTTAAAATGAGTTACGGTGTTTGCCTTTTGTATACATCAGTAAAAGCTAGCGACTCACTCTGTTGACAGTTAGAAGCATTCTTGTTCATAGTCCAAATTACTTATAGCAAGTTTCTGTTCTGCCAGTATCACCTGATTGCCCATCCTGCTCAGTGATTTGGGCTCTGAGTTGGACCTGTAGGCTGGCTTTCTTTAGAATGAAGCTCTAGTTCCTGATCTGATGAAGTCAGGAAGAGAATGAGCATATTATTTTTTCTGTAAAGTTAGGTCTTTTGGAAGCTTAGATATACTTTTTTTTCATATAAAGATCAGATACTGAAAGATACTCAATATAATATGATTTATTGTCGGTACATGAGGTTGAATTTTTTTCTATTTGCTTAGATTGATTCAATCGACACAATTAGACTTTGTATTAAAAACGTCAAAATGGGCAGGTATGCTAAGAGTGTTAGAAGGATATTACTGAATGAAGCAGAGTTTGGTCAGATCTCTGGACTTCCACGTTATTTCCAACCAGCCATGATACGGAGATCACATTAACAGGCTAGTAAAGACCTCAGTAATTTTTTTTCTCATGTTTTTATAGACACTAAATTTGCCAATCTTCATTTATATGGAACTATCCCTTGTTAATTAGAACAATCCTTGCCAGCAAACTTGCAGTTTTATTTTCTTTTTATTCCAAGATGCAGGTTATCATGCCTCCCCTCTTGAACACATTAAACACTTTCAGTTGATAGGACATAAAAATCCATTACTCTGCACAGAGTGTAACTCCCTCTTGCTTCCATTGTGTCTACCCTTTAACAAGGTAATAAATACCAGTTAGTGACCCAGAGAGAGGCCAGATATGGAAGTCAAGCTGTCCAAAGGGAAGAAAGGTGACCTGGAGGCAGAGAGGGTCAGACTCACGTGGGTCTGCTCAGTGTTGCCTGTTTGATCTCCCTGATTAAGGACTTGGGCTGTGCATTTGTTTTGGGTTCACTTCTCAGCAGCACAGAGAACCAGAGCTGTTAGAGTGGCAACAGCAGTGGCAGTAGCAGGGGAAATGGAGAGATCACATTGGCAAAAATGAGAGCCATAAAAAGTCTAGATGAGAGAGGAAATGCCTGAACCTCTTAAAAAAAGGAAAACAGTTGTGACTAAACACGTGTAAACGAACAGCTGACCAAGTGATACTTTTTGCTTTTACAGAAAGTCTGGGTTGTTTTCATTTTAAAAAAATGTAATCTTGTCATCATAATTAATGATTAAAAAAAAATAAATTACAGCTCAGAACATCCGATTTGGTAGATCTTTTGTTTGAACAACAGCTATGGAAGTTTTTGGAATTTTGGGAAGAGAGCAACAATTGCAGAGAGGTCTTGTGTCCTTTAACATGTCCTTCATCATAGATTGAAATGTGAGGAGAGATGGACAGATGGTCTAAAGCAACTGAATTCTTTCTAAATGAGTTAGGATTCACCACCAACTGAACGACATAAACCAAGTTAATCTCAGTCACAAAGAGTGTATTAGCTTATACCATCTTTGCAAGCCCCTATGATAATACAGTTGTTGGGGTTTTTTTAATGTATTTGGTAAACTAGAAAAGGCTGTTGGCTCAGTTAACATCACTTAGGTGACTTGAGTAACTGGTTAGGCCACAGTAACTCAACCACTTGCAACTATTTCTCTTTACCCATACTGAAGGACCTGTGAGAGACTTAAGGAAGAGATGGCACAACGAACAGGAAGGAAAGGGAGGGTACAGATAAAGTGAATCAATCCTAATGAGAATAAATGTCTTAAAGACAATTCTTGGGAAGCTCAAATAGTGTTTTTGTTGCAGTTCTGAAAGTAAGTCCTAAAGTACCACACAGTAAATAACGAGTTAAAATATATGTAATAACAATCTATGTAATGATTTCCTTCCAGTTTATGAGATAATAGAAGCAAATATCTTGTAAGAAAAATGTCACGGAATTTTGTTGGGAGACTACGATAAAGTGAGCACTCCAGCGGGTTAGATACAAAGGCAGCTGTCAGTTTTGGCATTCAGCTTTAAGTGCCTGGATTTGCAGCCTTAGATAATGTCTTGTAGAATAGTTTTTCATCATGAAATATCTGAAGAGGGTTTTTTTGTGTATTATTGCATCACATGGCATCAGAATGGTTCCAATTTGCGTCACTGGACAGACTGGAGACCTCAGATCCATAGAACAAGCATCTGTCACTTCAGCTGCCTCAATGACAGACAGCTGTAGGAGGTCATTTTTCATCACATGGCCAACGATTATAAAAAGTAGAAAAATATAACTTGATGGTGGGATTTACTGATGTTGACTGACAAAAAAAGAAGGCCAAGAAAAAGAAATCTGGAGTTTCTCCCAACGCATCAGTTCCTATTGCTGTCTGTGTTCATACTTTTTCCTGGTCATGACAACTTACCTCTCCTCTTCCTTTCCCACCCTTTTCAATACATTTTTCAGGCTACGTCTATTCTTTTTATCATTCTCCTTTTTTTTCTTTTTTTTTTAAATCATTCTACATGTCATTGTAACACTTGGTTATCTTTCTCACTGGTTTCTGGTTTTACTTAACCATTATTTTCTGTATACCTTGTGTATACTACAAGCAGCTGGTAGAAATCTCAAGATCACTGGCCCTCGTCCTGGTGGGAGACTTCAACCTACCAGATATCAGCTGGGAATGCAATACAGCTGAGAGGGAACAGTCTAGGAGGTTCCTGGAGTGTGTTGGGGATAACTTCCTGACACAGCTGGTAAGGGAGCGAACTAGGGAAGGAGCCCTGCTGGACCTCCTGTTTGTAAATAAAGAAGGACTTGTGGGGGATGTGACAGTTGGAGGCGTCTTGGGCATAGTGATGATGAAATAATAAGAGTTTTTGATTCTCAGAGAAGCAAGGAGGGGGGTCATCAGAACTGCAGCCATGGACTTCTGGAGGGCAGACTTTGGTCTTCTCAAGAGCCTGCTTGACAGAGTCCCTTGGGAGGCAGTCCTGAAGGCCAAAGGAATCCAGGAAGGCTGCATGTTTTTCAAGAAGGAAGTCTTAAAGGCATAGGAGCAGGTTGTCCCCATGTGCCAAAAAACGAGCCTTCGGGGGAGAAGACCGGCCTGGCTGAAGAGAGAGATATGGATACAACTCAGGGAGAAAAGGAGAGTTTATGGCCTTTGGAAAAAGGGGCAGGCCACTCAGGAAGGCTGCAAAGAAATTGTAAGGCTATGTNGGGCTGAGGCCAATGGTATGAGGTTCAACAAGGCCAAGTGCCAAGTCCTGAACTTGTGTCACAACACCACGCAGCGTTACAGGCCTGGGGAAGAGTGTCTGGAAAGCTGCTCGGCAGAAAAGGACCTGAGGCTGTTGGTCGACAGCCAGCTGAATATGAGCCAGCAGTGTGCCCGGATGGTCAAGAAGGATACAGGCCTGTATCAGGAACAGTGTGGCGAGTAGGACTAGGGAAGTGATTGTCCTCCTGTACTCGGCACTGGTGAGCTCCCCCACCTTGAGTACTGTGTCCAGTTTTGGGCCCCTCACCACAAAAAAGACATTGAGGTGCTGAAGCGTGTCCAGTGAAGGGCAACGAAGCTAGTGAGGTGTCTGGAGAATAAGTCTTATGAGGAGCGGCTGAGGGAGCTGGGTTGTTTAGCCTGGAGAAAAGGAGGCTGAGGGGAGCCCTCATCGCTCTGAAAGGTCATCTTCCAACCTAGGAAATTCTATGATTCTATGACTTCTGTGGAACCCTGTTCACCCTTCTGTTCCTCACTTCTTAGTAATCCAGTCAATGCTTTCCCCTGTCCTCCCCCCGCCCAGCTTAGGTATTTATTTTGCAAATAGACTACTAATTCTGAATTTCAGTGATTCTTCTGATTAAGGTTAAGGTCCAACAAAAGTAATCCTTGGGCTGACAGAACCTCTCAGCTTTCTAATAAGGTAGTAGATACAATGAATTGTGGCTCATCAGTATCTACATGATATAAGATGTTATCAAGAGTAGAAAGAATGGTTTCTACATATTACCAAACTCCCCAAAGCTTACTCCAAACATGTAAAATCCTTAATTTTCAAATATGTTTATATATACTTATTTACAAAATTGTAAAGATCTTTACTACTGCCCTTGACAACTGGTCACCTTTCAAACTCCCGGTCCTGTTTCAAAGACTGGAATCACTAGCATTTCTATGTGATTGGACGGTAAACACTTATTTTAAAAAAACCTTCCACTCCTCTCAATCTTGTTATTGGAGAAAACTGAACTGTGTTATTTGAAACTTTCAAAATCACATGTACTGTGCCATCTCTAAGGAATGCAGACAATATATTGCAATTGCTATACTATGTTCAAGCAATTCAAGCAATCTCAACGGAACTGATTCCTGTTTGCTTCCTTGTCGATAAACCATTCAAATGCTTCAATACCTGTGCATCTCTTCAGTTTTAAGACAAACCAAACAACACCTTTTGTTCTACACCAGAAACTTGTTATTGTTTTTACTCAACTTTTTATATCCTGTCCTTTAATAAATCTAGTGAAACCAGTCATTTCCTATGCATCAAAGAAACTATTTATCTTCCACGCAACCACGAAAGCAGCCTCCAGAAATCCTATTTGAAGGTTGCAATGAGTCAGATCGTGCTTTTTAAGGGAGAATATGATTTAGGTTCTGTTCACTGTACAGACAAACGGTTTTTAGGAGGACTTGTCCTCCTTGAGTACAGAGGCTAGGAATTTTCGTGTAAAATATCAAGTTGACAAACAGAGCAGAGCCAATAAACTCTAGTTGGGACTCCGTGCAGTTGTAATGACGCCTGGTAGATTAATGAACAAGCAGAGCAAGTGGAGTGTTTCCTCTCCGGAGCACGCAGGCTACAGATTTGTCTTTTAGAAAACAGAGCAGTATTTTCCCTCATCTTCTCTCCAGGAGACGGGAAAAAATATTTGCAGGCATCACTATGTTAACAAGAAGGTATAAACTGACAACATTAGAAACAATAGTGCCTTTCCCCTAGGCCTCAGAAAAAAAGTCTGTGTTTCATCACAAACTCAACTTAAGAGTAATACATATATTTTTTGATCCAGAATCATAACTGCTTATTCCTGATTTCTGTACGAGCGGTTAAGATTTCTTTCTTGGCACTGCAGATAACATTTAGGTCAGCTTAAGCAACTTCGTATATATGTCTAAGGATGAAATCCTTAAAGGGGCATCTGGCAACTGCCATGAACCCGTCACCCACTATCAGTTAGCAATAATCAGCAGAAATTAATTAATTAATCTGGTGTCCATGACAAGATGTCGGTGGGGTCGGGCTGCAGGGAAGCCTTTGTGAGGAGAGCTCTGGGGCTGCCCTGCACTGGACACAGCCAGTTGCAGCCAGTTCCAGCCGGTTCCTGCTGGTCCCGCAACAACCTTGCTGCAGGACACAGCCGAGCCCATTAGGCAAGCTGGTGGCACCAATGGGAAAATGTATTTAAGAAAGAGTAGAAAACACTGGTCAGGCAGAGCAGGAGAGGGGAAAAAAGTGAGAAACCGCCCTGCAGACACAAACGTCAGAGACGGAGATGGGGGAGGAGGTGCTCCAGGCGCTGGAGCCGAGATTCCCTTGCCACCTGTGGAGGAGACAGTGGTGGAGCAGGTAATTCCCTGCAGCCCAAGCAGATATGTATGTCTTTTTGTTTCTCACTACCAAATCTATTTTAATTGTCAATAAATTAAATTAATTTTCCCCAAGTTGAGTCTGTTTTGCCTATAACAATAATTGGTAAATGATCTCCCTGTCTTTATCTTGACCCACAGTCTTTCTTTTTCCTGTTTCTCATCTCATTTTCTTTCCCTGTCCCACTAGGGAGAAGGAGTGACTGAGTGGCTGGGTGGGAGTTTAGCTGGTGGCCAAGGCTGACCCACCACAGCTGTACTCCAGTATACTAATTTGGAAATATCAGCCTGAATGTATACAGCAATAGTTGCCAGCTTTGTTGATTTGATCAATATCAATACTCCAACATGTTTATGGATGCATGTGGATACATGGCTTTGGACAGTGAAGGGGGAATTTCTCTCTATGCTTCCCCACAAAGCTCGGATCGGTCTCACACGCTTCACACTCACAGCAGGGGAAGTGATGAGGCATGGGCAGGCCATAGTGCAGGGGTGTCTGCATTTCCTCATCCTACAAAAAAATCTTCATGACTGAAAGTCATGAGACACAAACCTTGTTCCTCAGGGAACTGAGGGAATGATGAGATCTTGGAAATTGGCCCCATGTTAGGCGCCACGACTGGACCTCACTAATATCAGTTTCAGTAGTCTGGATTGTTTCATCCTTCAGATGGGGTTCAATTGTCTCGTAGCCACTGTGACAGAACAACCTGTCAACAAGTAGCATGACATGGTCATAACGGGGAAGAAAGACTGTGAAAGGCTCTGAAGCCTTTGTATGGCCATGCTGGCTTGAACTGGGAAAATCTGGCTAAGCACACTGATGCCAAGTTCACATCCTGAATTTCTGAACTTTCACTGCTTCAAGTTTGACTGGAAAGTTTAATTACAGCTCCACTGGATATCCCAAGAAAAGTGAAGGGAAATAAATTGCTCAGAAATTGATTTTTTCTGAGATTAAATGTTTTTCCTGTTTTCTTCTAAGCACTAAATGAAAAAATCCACCATATTTGCATTACTTGTGTTTATCTTCCCAGTGAAATTTAGAAAATTGAAATTTTCCACAAAAATGTTACCTTTCAGATGAGTCAGTTTTTCACAGTCAATTCATCAGTACCTCGCAACCCATTCTAGTGGAAGCTGTTGCAAAGCCAATGCTGGTGGAAGATTTGATACTGAAAATGTCAGTGATGATCACGTTATGACGGCAATCTGAAGTGAAATTTAGGTGGGTTTGAGGGGAAAAAATCATCAAAACCCCACTGACTATTCTTGAGCAGGAATTTAAGGGAAGTCATATGTAGCATGGGACCGTGTAATGTTCCCCCTTTGAAAATTAAGTAGAAGGTTCTCCCATCATTCTGCTTACCCTTGCTACCAGTGCATGACAAAAATTAGTGGATTAACAATGTGATGTCAAGAGGTGTGATACAATAAGAAGTGGGTGAAAAATCACAACACTTGCTCAGCTTGGTTCGGCGTGATCCTACTGGTCTTTCTACTGTATTGTATTTATTCATCTTGGCTTTAGTAGTATCTCTTTTTTTCTGTTGCAGTTGTATCTACAAGTCTAGTTATGAACTTGGGCTGTGTTACACACAAACAGAAAGACAAAAAACGTTTTTTGTTCTCAACAGTTTACGAATCAAACCTAGAGGTAGATTTGATAATTATAGGGATTGTCTTTCATCTATATTCCTTTGGATTCACTAGGTTTCACAACAGGCTATAGTTCTCAATTGATTCTACAAAAAATCAAATTCAGCTGAAAGTGTGCCTGTTCAATTTTATCCAAACTTGGCAAAAACATAATAACATGAATCTTTAAATTGCCCAGCAATCTTCCAAAAGTGGATAATAATATTCTTTGAATGCTTTGGCTAGTTTTTGAATATTTGTCCAGACATGTTCTTCAAACCCTGCTCCACCTGATCTTGCTGTGGGTCAAAAGTGTGACACTCTCACAGTGTAGCAAGAATCTGTGACCCACATTTTTCATTGTTTAATGTAAGTCTACATGGCATAATTAAAAGCTATCATAAGTGAGGAGGTGTATGTTGGCTGTGCTATATGTTTGTTCAGACCAAAATAGAATCTGAATAGTCTTTTGATGCATAAAAAATATTTAAATCCAAACCCTACTAAGATTTAAACAGAACTGTTAACTTTCCACAGACATGATTGATTTGCCATTGCAAATTGTTGAAACCCAACTGATTTTGCGTTTAGATAATCGATTACATAAGGACCGGCAGCAAATTATGAGGAACCAATAAAACGCATAAGCTTAGAAACAAATTATTTGTAAAGACTCTCCTACATGTCAGGCAATTTAATCATAGGGAGCGCAAGCTGTGACCTCTGAGTTGGATGTGGTAATCTGGGAATCAAGAAGACAGCAGAGGCATGTGTTGGTCTTTCCTTGCTGGACCACCAAGAAATGATGAGATTGTGTGACTTGCAATGGCTTGAAGTATAACTTAGTCTTAGGAGTTAGAGTTAAGTCTTTTTTTGTTTTAGATTTCAGCAAACCTCTCTACTGTATGTGTATTGTCCTAAGAAATGTGTAGAATTCATAAACATACATGCCTTATTACAGCATAATACCCCACAAAACTTGGCAAGTTTTCTCTTAGTCACTCTTTTCCTCCCACTTCTTTTCAAAAGATGTGCCTGAACTTGTCCCAGCAATTAAGAAACATTTAAATTCTTAGAATGGAATTTGAGTGAAGTTAAAAAGTCTGTAAGACTATTGGATCTCAAGACTGGGAAGAACTCCACATGTATATGTGAAGATAAAAATAATTTTCCTCCCAATAATTATTAAACGAAACAGAAGATAGATTGGTTCATTTCATTTTCTGAATGAACGGTTTGTCTTTGCAAAAAGCTTTCCAGCAATAATCAGAGGCATTACTGAATCAAAAAGAAAAGCCAAACGTTTTCTTTCCAGCTCAACAGAGAAGCAATCAAATCCTTTTTTCATCATTAAAAAAAATCTGCAGACTTTGGACACCTGCTTGAGGTGCCTAAGCAACATGGCAGGCTGAGGCTAAACTTGTGGGGTTGGTTTTCATATCACCTCCTATAACATAAATGTCTTGAAACATTTAGAAACCATTAGAATCTACAGTAGGTCTGATGACTGAGTTGTGGGTAAATGTTGCCCAACAGGTCTTTTTTGTGACAGATGCAGGAGCCACATTTTGGGTGAAGGCTGTGACTGTTGGTTTCAAATATCCAAGAAATCCTGAACATGATGTTGGAAGGAATGAAAAAGATGCTTTTTTTGGTGCTGAATTTGCTGAAGTGACAGATTTGGAGATTTCTAAGTGAGAAAACTTTGTGACACTTGTATATGCCTACATGTATATGTGTGCGTATCTATATAAAAGGGAGACAGAGATTATAGTTCACAGATATAAACAGATGAAGATTTATATTGCCTTCTCATTCTGCTCATTTCTGGTCAATAGCTGCTAGACCTTCTGACTAATACTAAACAATACATTGCAGCAGATGAAGATAAAATTAATGACACCCATTGACCCTTATATTTTTTGGCCTTTAAATTTTTATGAGAGGATTTCATAGTCATAAAATTTAACACTGTTTTTCATTACAGATTTCTTCTGCCTGATTTGTCAGCTACAATAAATAAAACCTTGGTGGATTAATATTGGTATGTTCATGAGCAGCAACCGTATCAAGTCATGTTTGAGCCTAAATTATCTCTACTTTCACTAGAAAAAGGAAATCCAAGCACTATGAAAAGATTTCTTAAGAAAAGCAATCAAATAATATGTATGACTAATGGTATCAATTCCTTACAGATAGCATCTTTGCTCTAATCGTTTGGAAATTGAAAGTTGTTCAGATTCCTCTGAAATAAAGCCATTTTCTTCCTTTGTTATATGTCAGCCTTGGGTTAGTTACTGCATTCAGCTAGAGTCTAATACCAATGTAGCACTGTGCAGAATCAATGCCTTACTGTATATAGTGATCACAGAAGTTAATTGCTCTTTTTAAATGAAATATATTTCTTTACAGTAAATACACTGGGAAGCAAAGATGATTAGACAGCTACTTTTATAAACATGACTGTGGTGTCTACTGATTATTTCACATCACCAGTGTAATTTCAATAAATAAAAATACTTTCCTTTCTCTTCTTTTTTTTTTTTGAAAAAAAGGAATATGAGAAGTGAGAATGAGACTATAACTGAGTTTAAAGCAGTATACATCATGTATGACACATCAGCTATGTTTTAGGAAGCCATTCCTACTCAGTTGTTTGACAATGATGTCCTGTATTCATTTGCTCCTGTGGGACACTCAACCAAATTTTAAAGAATATATTTTGTTTTACAACATGAGGGACCAAATGAAAAGTTTACCAGGTCAGTTATTTTGTAGTCAGATAAGGAGGTGATAACATAGCTGAGTGTTAAAAATTATTTAAAATATGTCAAACGTTTTGACAGTACAACTTACTCATGACTGTCGCATTGGAAATAGGAGGCTTAATCCACTTTTTCCAGAATGTAGAGGTTAAGGGTAACTGTATGTAGGTTTCATGTAGCACATCTGATGTATAGAACTTGAAGCACTCCAAGTGAAGATCTATACGTTCATGTCTATACTGTGACAGCTCATAACAGTACACAAAGGTGTCCGTCCCCCCCCAACATACACCTATGCTGCATGCTCAGGACTTAACAAAAGAGACATCCCATGTTTACAGTGTTTTGCATATGGGAAATGAAACAAAGCAAATGGAGTGACTTGCCCCAGGCTAGGTAAAAGATTGGAACAGAACAGAAGTGTCCTGCCTCTAGCAATGTTGCTGTCTGCCTTCCTGAGGTTATGTTTGATTTATAACTGGACCTGTCTATTTTCATGTCTTTGTGTTGGGAGTTTTTTAAGAAGCACTGTCTGCTTTGACCTCTTTCAGTTATGAAAAGTGAATTAAACTTTTATGTAGGTTATTGATTGCTTCATTTTAATTGTGGTTTTGCAGAGCAGCCAGAAGATATTGAACAAGGTGTTTCTAAGTGCTTGCATCATTTTCACCAGCCTGTAATCACAATTAACATTAAAAAAGTTAATTCAAACCATAAAATTGATACTGATTATCCTGAAATTTGCAGTTGTGTAGATAGTTTAACTTTCAGATCACAGATCCAAATCTAAAAAAACCCACATCACTGGAAAACTACGTATTCGTAACTAAATTTGACAGCCAGGATGTTTGTTTTATCTACGTTAAGCTACTTTTGAAAGTTAATTTAAGTGTCTTTCAGAAGACCCAAGTTCCTTGAATAGTTAATGGAAAGAAATAAGCTTAAAGCCACCTAAAACAGCATTCATGAATAATTCTGCCTGACCTCAACCCATAAGGGATATAAACATGAGCATATACAGAATAATATTTGCATGCAGAACTGGTTTGTCCATGGATATGGATAGCTGTGTCTATATGCATGAATCCTGTAAGTAAAACTGCTCTCTTTGCTGAGTTGTAAAGGACAGTGTATGCAAAATTACAGGAAATATTTTGAATCATTGATCATCTTGATTATAAAAGGTACTGAAATTTAAAGCAAGCTAGTAATTTTCACAATTAAATGTGGGTTTGTGATATGCAACATAAAATTTCTTTCCCTTAGTTCATGTTGCATTGTTGGCTTCACATATCCTTGCAAGCTATATTAAGTTTCAGAATGCATTATAAATATAAATATTGGACCTTTCCACATGTGGCATTATCAGTTAGTGGATAATTTATAGAAATTGTGTATAAAACTTTCCAAACTTTAGAGTTATAGGAAAAATAATAGTCTTTCCTGTCTCTGTCACCTGCATTTTGACAGGCTGTAAATATAAGACAAACCTAAGTAATTGCACATATATCCATGTCTCTGCTGAAATGTGGCTGCAAGTTTAGCAGAGCTTCTGTGTTTCACGTTGAGCTGCCCATCAAATGAAATCAGTGTTAACATAATAAGCTAGTTATTGCAGGTATTAGAAAAAAAAAAGAAAAAAAAGAATATAATGGGGCAAGTGCAGTAGGAGTTCAACAGCTGCGGAGTAGCACTAAAAGACCAGTAGTGGCCTGAAGCAAGAATCAAAGTAATTACATCTCTCACAGGAAGTGGTGAGAAGCAGAGTTAGATGAGTTAGATGAAAGAAATGTAACCAGTTCACTTAGCTTATTCATTTGCAATGCTTTCTTCTACTTTAGAGTGGAGAGCTTCCAACCACAACCCTTCCTCCTCCAACCCCAAATAACACCACTTTTAGGTAGCCAAGATTCAAACAGTGGTTTAAATTGCCCGCACAGCAAGCAAATTGCACATGTGGGATAGGCACCACGTACAGCGAACCCATGTCCATACAGTAGCTAAAATCCACAAAGCAACACCAATGTTAGCATGTTGTGTGCATAAGCGGGGAAGGGAGGACTTCGGTACCCCTACACTACCATGGCTTTACTGCTTATGAATAAATGCATTCGTATAAAACTAATTAGTAAATCAGAAATTCCATTCAGCTCTTCACAGTACAGATGCAATCTGTTAATGCACTTACTAATATTTTGTCCTGTCTCAGCTAAAGATTTGAATGGGCACCCAGAGGAGTGGAGAAGGAAGTGGGTCACGTCTGCAGAAAACATCAGTTAGCCATTACTGGAATACCATGCCCAGTTCTGGTGCCTAACCTTTTAAAAAATTGGAGACGTTTCTGAGAAGTTGTATAAAGCTGTCCTGTATTCTTCAACATATGCCTCATGGACAGAGATCACAAGCTCAGACTACTTAATCTGCTATAGGAAAAGACAGGAAGACAATTTATGATTATCTGTAAGTACCTATGCAGAGAAAGACCTCTTTTACTAAATGTTTCCACAGTATAAAAATCACGGGCGCAAAAAAATCCAGCAGCTGGAAATTAAAATCAGACTGCCTCAGGCTAAGACTGGTTAACAGGAGCTGGGAGGAGTAGCAGGGGGTCTTCCTGAGGCAGCTGGTGCCTCCACACCTAGGAAAACCTGGCATCTACTTTATAAATAAAGCCAGTTCACATATGTTTAACAGGTTCATGCAGGCATTTCAGCACAGCCAGTGTCACTATCTGAAAAAAAGGGCATTAATATCTAATGAAAAAACAGAAAACAAATCAACTTCTCACAACCAGAGGGCTCATTTGTACTAGCCTGGGTCATCAGTGGGAATCACTTTCCCTTATCCCATAAGTTCTTGTCTTACTGTCAGAGGTACCTCAGTGACTCAAACAGCGCTTATCTCTTCCTCCCGCATGTGATAAGATTCAGCTCACTAAGTTTTTTAAAGCTCTTTGAGCAGTCTAATTTTTTCTGCTTTAGGCTTTCCAGAGGCACAGTTTTCCAAAGGTCAATAACAGCACAAGTCACTGCTTTCCTTATGGCATCCCTGCCTGACTGATGTTGCTTGAGGCAACTCTGTCCTGGGGGAACTTGTGCCAAGAAAACAGGGAGAAGCAATCTCCATTGACAAGTTCTTCCAGCTGTGATAGGAAAATAGCTACTGAATGGACTTGGGGAAAAACAGTGAAACACCCTGTTTTGGACATATTAGAAATTACTTAGAAATTTCTGTGGCTTTATTGACAGAACAGGAAAAAACACAGAACCTAGTAATTCCTGTAAAATCAAAGTCTAAAATTCTGATCTTATCTCCTGCCTTATGTGCCCTTCAGGCTATCACCTTCAAACTGGGAATACTGGAAAAGATGGGATTATCAGACTAATAAGAAAATAATGGCAGGAATGTGTAGTTTTCAGGTGGTGTATGGTCACTGAGGGAACCATAACCTGTGGCATAATTTAAACCACATCGAAAGCCTGCAATAATCATTTCCTTGGTGCCAGTGATTGGTCAAAACATAATGTTGAAAATGAATGATTTATAGTTGGCTCCTTGTCAGGCTTGCATCTCTCTGCCTGTAAGAAAAGAAATAAAGAAAAGAAAGAAATCCAGCCAAAAAGCCATGCCCCAATTGGGTAGTACACCTATATATTGGAATACTGTGATTGCTTCAGAAAAATTATGAACTAAGAATTTTGTTAGGGAATATGACATTAGGGAGTTATTGTGGCAAAATATTAATCACTGGGGTTTTTTCCCAGTAAAAATGTATTATAATGGGATTAAATACATATCAAAAAAGTGTTAAAGAGTCAAAACATTACATTTTTGTAGTTTTTTTTCCAGTAAAGGTGGAATGAACTCTAGATGGAGAAGTTAGTGCCTGTACTAAGTACTATATACATTACATTACTTAAATGACTGTCTATTGTGTGTATATATGGAGTTATTTAACGGCATATATGTTAACATACGACTTTTAAAAATACCAACTATGAAGCTAATAACAAATAATAACATAAAAAACAGCTCCAAGGAGCAGAACACTTGGTATATAAGCAAAATGATGAGCTTAAGAATATTCCTTTCCTTAGCATAAAATGTTTACTTTTAATTTGAAAGAGTAGGTATCATATGAGAAAATGATTCATCAGTCTATGTACACTTTTGCCAGCAGGTGTATTTAGTTTCTTCCTAAAAGACAGAATTGCAATTACCATGGAGGACATTATTTTACAGTAAACGTATTTCTTACATTTACTGTAAGAATTTTTATCTTCAAAGTGGAGTTTGAGTGACTTTAGTCATAAATACTTTCATTGATTGGTGTACTCAAGGAGGAGTGATCGCACCTTGAGGGTGGGTAGCCTCCGGGATGGAGGTGTGTTTTGGTACATCGTAATGAGCAAAGTTCGCACAAAGGACAGCATTTCATCAACATTTGACGAAATGTTGGCTCAGGTAGCATGTAGGGCCACTTATCTCTTTCGTAATAAGCAAGTAGGCAGCTTATCTCTTCCGTAGTACCATCTCGTTCCCATATCTGCTATTCGTCACAAGGGAAGGCCACGGAACAATTGCGTTCTGTTCCATCCCTCGTGTAGTTTCGCAAACAACCTTGTACAAGGAACCACAGATGTTGCACTCTTCGTGTGCCAGCTGCAGCTGTATTCTACCTCAGAAGCCTCTTGATTTTATGACTTTCCTTAACATGTGAACAATGCTGTACTTTTGTATTCTTGGCCAGTTTAGTAATTATTCCACACTTACTAGTCTCTTGAACAGTCTTGTCTACTCGTATGCATTCATCTTATGGACAGATGGTGCAAATGAGAGCCCTTCAGAAAAGCAGGCTTTTGCTATAGGGTGTCCAAGTCTCATCTGCACAATCTGTTGTGATTTCAGTTGGGATAGAGTTAACTTTTTACTAGCAGCCGGTATAGTGCTATGGTTTTGATTTGCATTGAGAAATACCTTTGATAGTGCACCGTAGTTTTTAGTTGTCACTGAACAGTCAAGGCCTTTTCTGCTCCTCACACCACCCCACAAGCAAGCAGGCTGAGGGTGCTCAAGAAGTTGGGAGGGGACACAGCTAGGACAGCTGACCTCAACTGACCAAAGGGATATTCCATATCATGTTAATGTCATGCTGAATATATAACGCTGGGGAAGAAGGAGCAAAGGGGGACGTTTGGAGTGATGGCGTTTGTCTTCCTAGTAACCATTAGGTGTGATGGAGCCCAGCTTTCCTGGTGATGGCTGAACACCTGCCTGCCGAGAGGAAGTAGTGAATGAATTCCTTATTTTGCTTTGCTTGCATGCGTGGCTTTTGGTCTACCTATTAAACTGTCTTTATCTCAAGCGATGAGATTTTTCTCACTTTTGCTCTTGCAATTCACTCCCCCATCCGAGCTGGGGAGTGAGCGAGTGGCTGCATGGTTCTTGCTGCCAGATGGGGTTAAATCATGACACAGTCTCTTGTCCTTGGGACAACTGAAAGGTCATTCCCTCACTTCAATACTGTCATTCTCCCTGAGGATTTGTACAGAATGCAAGATTTCAGTGTATTTTAAATCTCCTGAGGTTTACATATTGGGAAATATTTCATTTAGTGAAGTACATGTGTTTTTTCTTTTTAGCTAAGTAGAGATCACATCTCGTCTTTTAAAAATACCATCCAGTTTCTTTGTATTTAATCTTTCAATATGTATTTTCCTTTTTTAGGTTTTGTTTGTCTATTTGCTATTTTCTGATTTCTTCAGGAATGATCCTCCATAGAAAATGCTTTTTGATATATATATATAAAATATCTATCTATATATACATATATATGCATGTGGATATGTATTTCTTTCAAGTGGAAGTTGCTGGAAGTTGTAGAATGAGAAGAAAGTACAGGAAAAAGTCAAGAAAAACACTTAACATGTCAGCACACAAAAATAAATGAACAAACAAAAAGCCATTATGTTTTAAACTTAGGCAACTTGGAATTTTAAAAACTTGACTGCCAGCAATAACACTCTAGTTACATGTTAAAATAATGCATTTCTGCTGTGCCTTTATAAATATTGTTCACAGATTAACTTGAGTCTGAAATGAGCCACTTAAATTGTAACTATGGATAGGTAAAATCTGTTTGCATGTGAAAGACCAAGATGATTCTGCTTCTAACATTGGGACAAGTACAAGAAAGCAGGAAGGTTATGGTCCAGCTGCTGCTGGGTGCACACTATCATTATGAAAGAAGCACCAAATTCAGCTCATTCACAGATGGTATGTGGGCCTTTTCAAGGATGAGAGCTTTAATAACTGGGCAAGAATATGTAATAATTGTGATGGCAGAATGTAAGTAAATGGCAGATACATAAGAAATATATGATAGAAGGAAATAAATTGTATGACAAAGTGAGATGCAATGCATAGGAAATGGCCAAATACATTGGTACAGAAAGAACTACAACTCTCTCTGGATTTCAGCTACCAAACAGCTGGACTTCATTATGCTGCATGATCAATGATACACCATTTTACACTTATTGCCAGCGTAGTAAAGGATTCTGAGTAATGAACCCAACACGAAGTGAAGCTCTGTGTCTCAGCAAGACAGAGTAAATAAGGACCTAAAAGAGATGAAGTCAGAAACAGAGTTTGGAGCAGATAATTATGATTAATGGATAAACAGTTGCATGAGAAAACAGGAGGAAACTCCTGGAATGGCATCTGTGGCCATTCAGGGAGCAAGATCCTGAGAAACAGAAGACAATCCTGGGGGTTTTGCTTGTTACTCCTTGTTTGTGATTGTAGTTGACTGCCATAAAGAGAAAGGTGAAATAATAGAGTATAATACATACATAATTCAAACTCAACTAGGTAACTGGCATTTCATGAGAGAAGAAGATGCAAAACAAAAGTCACCATGTTAGCATAAACAAAAAAAATTATACAGATATCATCTGTAAGGCGAGCACTGTGATGGGAAAAGTTAAATGGTTCCATATGACCAGAACACTTTCCACAGTCAGGCTTCTCTTACAGAACATATCACTTTATTATTATTTAATTAGGCGGTTTTAATTTATTAATGATTGTTATTAAATTCAAAATAATTTTCAGTTCTTAAATAATTCCTGTATTTTATCCTGAGGCAAAATCTCTTTAGCCTCTGGCACTTAAACTCAAAGACTTCTAACTATCTGACTCGAAACAAAAGAATAAATATATGGCACAACACAGGGCAGATATCCAACAGTGTTATAATTTAGTACATTAGCCATTCACCTCAGGAAAACTGGATAACAGTTTGTGTCATTCATCAGTGAGGAAATTTTACTTCATGCTGTCACCGGGGTGTCTTTGTACTACCCAGTGACATCCAGCTCAGACAGTCATGTTTGGGGACCAGTTCCTTGTGCTTCTGCCCATTGAGACAAGCTCTTCTGCAGGGCAGTTCAAAGTAAAAATCTACTGTAAGTGCTGTGAATCAAGCACCTAAAAAAGCCCTTCTCTGTTCTTTGATTAGAGAAGACTTAAAGAATGTAGCAAATCACTCAGTAGGAGGGAGCCTACTTAAATGGGGTGATTAACTTTCTACACCACTCTCTTCCTTTTTTTTTTTTTTGGCTTTCTGCAGTAGCATTGGCCTAGATAAACCTTTGGATTAAGACTCAAGAATTAGCAACATGAGTGAAACACATCATTTTCAGTTCACTTTTATTCTTTTTCTTCAGGAAAATTTTTGTGTGTGTTGTGGAATGCCTTGTTTTCTAAGGTTCAGTTTGAAGACATTTCCTTCCATTGCTTTTCTTCTTTATTTTCTTTTCGCTTAGAAAATATTTAGTCTGCTCTGTTCGTGAGAGCTGTCCAAGGCGTTAACTTGATATAAAGCACAAGGTGATAATGACCTTGATGACCCTTATTTTGCAAAGAAAGCTCTGTCTCCTGCCTAATAAAGGTTATTGATGTGAGAGAAAACTTGCTTTCATTATAACAACAAATTAAAGATCACAGATCTCCTTCTATAGCTTTAGATGTTCATTTTGGTTTTGTAGATCTAACCCACTCATGCCAAAATAATACTTCTTTATTTTTCATAGGAAATCCCTGAAGAACAGAAAAAGAAGCAAATTTTCTCATTATGAGAATTTAAATGTTGCGGCCAGGGAAAGAACAACTACAGCTTGAAGCCGTTTAAAGTGTTTATGACAAAACTGCTCCATAAGCAGTGACCATGCAGCAGAGGTAAAGGTATGTACAAGCCCAGGGACTACCCAGGGCTTCCCACTAAGAGGTGCAGAGTGGTTTGCAATCACATGGTTGAGGTCTATTGCTCTGCAGAGGAGAGTGCCTAGGTGGAATTCAACTCCAAATTAATGATGCCAAAATTTAAATACCTGCATGCCCATGTCTGCAGGCACTGTAACTGTCTAAGCTCCTGTTTATATTCCATGGACATCTAATCAATAAAGTCAGTAGGATCTTGAAATCTATTCAGCTTATCCAGAGCTAGTTACCTGAATTCAATCAGTTCAGTTACCCTCCAGATTCCACTCACTGTATTGCCTAAATCTCATTTGACTTCTGCCCTAGACTGTTTCTACATGGAATAATATGAGGGCTGTGCCACAATTTACCAAATTGAGGATACAAGACCTTTTAGGACAGTAGTTTGTTTTTTTCGTTTCAGTACAGCAGAGCTCCCGAGTGCTCTACCTGAGAACTGCGCTCAGCTTTCGTTTCATAAGAAACTGGTTGGCTCATTCCAAATGACATTCCAGTAACAAAATAAAATATTTTTTGTGTGGACTTAGCAGTGAACCAGACATTTATGTTACTTGACTGTGATAAGGCACACAATCACTTTTCAGGAAAACAAACAAAAGGAAAATTTGTTAGGTATATTTCTATGAATGTTAAATTATTTTGCTTTATGTCTTCTGGATTTATTCTTCTGTATCTACAGTTCACTTTTTCCAAGACCATGTTCACTAATACATAATTTGTACAAAGATCTTTTATCTTTAAGGACAGAATCAAAAAGGTAAAAGAGTAAATTTTCCTTTTCAAGATTTTTGGTATTGCTGTTGCTTCATTTCTTACAAAAAGTACACTGAATTCCTCAATATGGCCTTTCTGCAAAGTATCATGCCTTCCTAAGCAATGAGAATTGAAGGAATTTTCTGTTCTTTTTCATCTTTCTTTGGCAGATACTGTTTCATCTCATGCTCTTCATTAAAAGCAAAAGCATCTTTCTACACTGTTGTTGTGTTTACTTATTTGGCAAATGCTTCTCATGGAACACACCTCGATACAGGTTGCAGCCAGTATCACTTGATGTAGCTTCAGGATGAATGTGTGTTTTCTCCGTATGATGTACAAACAGAAGGTGACTTCTCAGTTGGTGTCAGAGACCTGGGCTCAATCTCCTTTTCTAGCAAGGTTTCTTGGGTATTATTGGGCAAGCTATTTCAGACCAGATCCTCAAAATGGCTCAAAATTACTCGAAATTTCTGGGGTGGGATTGAAATATCTGAGTTAGTTATTTATGTTCCTTACCCCATACCTCAAGAGAATTAGGCTCCTTTGCATAAGAGTGGATTTAGCAATACCCACTGCACTCAAGCTATAGAGGTGCCTAATTTATGCTATAGGAAATACTGGAAGATGGGGTGGTTCAGTGACATTGTCTCTTACCGGTCTCTTTGCATTTATCTATAACACTAAGTTTCAGGATCAGGTGGTAACTCATGTCTGTAAAACTTCCTGACATACATAAGCTTCTAAGACACCCTTTTAGACAAAACTGACTCATTTAGGTTTTTTTTAACATACAGATATATTATTTGGTATCATTTAGAGACTGGATTATGAATCCAGGAACAGAAGACATTTGTTCCAGCCTTTCTTCAGCTGCAGAGCTTTCGAATTTCCAGATTCCTCTCTCCACAGAAGCACTCTCATGAGAAGACTTGTGCTACTTTCACTGTTCACTTTGAATTAACTGGAAAGACTTTTTCTCTCTTGGGAAATTTCACAAAAAAGCCCTATATGATTTAAAAATATTAATAAATTATAATGCCATTTTGTAATGTAAAACTATTTCCAAGCTGTTCTACTGATGACTCTATTAGCTGAATGCTTCATCAGCTTCAATGAATTTTATCCTTGCATGATCTTTGTGATGTAAAACACTCAAAACTAATTTTTCAGTTGGAGTACTACAAAAGACAGACTAAATGTTTTACTTGACATCACAAACAAAGTGAGCTTGCAAACACCCAGTTCTTTTAGGTCCTTGAGTATCTCTGTCCACTTGTGGACCCTTCCCTTTTATGTGGTCCTGGAAACAATAATCTCAACACTTAGACAGGATCAAGACATCAGACAAGAGAAGAGATGGACTGGTTTCAAAAAGGTCAGGCTAGGTTAAATGCTTGGTCTACACACTTTGATCGAGTTCCCTTAAATGTGCTACTGGAAGCAGTGTGGTAACATCGATATAACTTTTTATGTGCTTTCCAAGGACTCTCCATTAGTCATTTGTCAATTGGGTTTTTTTCTTTTCCTTTTTCTTTTCCCTTTCCTTTCCTTTCCTTTCCTTTCCTTTCCTTTCCTTTCCTTTCCTTTCCTTTCCTTTCCTTTCCTTTCTTCCTTTTCTTTGCTTTTCCTTTCTTTGCTTTTCCTTTCTTTGCTTTGCTTTGCTTCTTTTCTCTTCTCTTCCTCGTTTCTTTTTCTTTCTTCTTCTTCTTTTTTTTTTCTTTTTCCTCTTCTTTTCCTTTTCTGCTCTTGCAGAAGCACTTCTTAGCATCCAGAGAGACATAGTTCCACCAGTAGAAAAGAAGCAATTTCCTGTGGACAATGTCACTGCTAGTATGAGCTGTCCAAAAGCAGATGTTGGTTGCTTCAGGCTGCCCTATGATATTATTTTAATCCTTGACAGTGCATCATGGGTACTGCAGATACGTAGGTCAGATCTGCAGGTACGTGTTCATGCAGATACAGTCTGTGAAGATTTGAAGTTGGTAACCATATTGTAAAATTCATGCTCTCCTGAATAAACTGCACAATAATAGCCTTACCCTCTGCACAAGGCTTTCAACAGGCCTCCAGCTGAAAGAGCCATCTAATTCAGAACAGATGAAGCATAAAGAAGCATAAATATTGTACAATGGCTCCAAAAAAGATCATGCATGACTGCATACATCCTAATTGTCCTTCGTTTGTATGTAGATTTAGCAGTGCAAACACCACTGCTGTACCATTAGCGCTACCAATATGCATTTATAAACCAACATCAGGAAGCAATATAGGAAAAAGACACTTGATCATTAGTACATGATTTAGACCCAGAAAGGACTATTGGAAAGGTACCCAAGTGTTCATCTGGCAACACAGCAGGCTCATTATCTGTATTAAAGTCATTATTTCTGTAGGGAAAAAAAAAACACAAAAGCAACAAACAAAAAACAACCCCAAAACAAATAAGGTGTTGAAAAGCAGGAGGTAAAGAAAACATGTGCTGCACATATGCAATGCGTAAGAGGCTGTGCTGCAGTGAGGGTTGCCATGGAGACTGCTGGATGGAAGTAAAAATGCAATGGGTCTGAAAGTGAGGTACTGAGAGCATCCCATATGAACCCCCAGCTCCCACCGAAGTTGAGGCAAGTCAAGATCTGTCCCTGTTCATTGCTAAAGCAGTCTAGCACTGGGCAAGATGAGACTTAGATGAGCATCACTAGTTAGTGGCATAGGAGCTACCAGGAGCTCATTCCTCAAGAAGCCACCATCCCAGGAAGAAAAGAAGGATTTAATTATTACTTAGCAAGAAAGCTGCCTGTGCAACAGTTTTCCTTTTTCAGAGTGAAGAGTAAGTCACTTAGCTTTTTTAAAAATATATCTTACCTCAGCTAGTCTGGCTAGTGAATCATGAGGCCTATGTCCTATTCCCACCTCTCATAAAATCTTCGCTTTCTAGAACACGGAATATTAAGAGTTGCTGCTTCCTTTCTTATAACTACAACTACGGCTGGAGTAAGGCGTGATAAAAAGGTGAGCTTTATTATTCTGTACTGCAAAGTACAGATGCGACAGCCCCATCCTCTGTTTCCACACAACCATCCCAAATTACACAGTGGTGATATCATATTGAGAAGTACTTGCAGGTTGTCACACTGGGTTTAAGCATCCATCTCGAAACATACAACTGAAATCCTGGCCCTTCTGATATTATATGGGAGTCCTTCACAGAGTACAGTAGAGCCACATTTCTTTCATAAAATATGAACTGTAATAGAAGAGATGCTGTTTCCTCACTGAGACTTTTGGGACTGATGCTGCTTAACTCCATGCTTTCTCTTCTGATGTACATTCATGTTCACCTTGACCCAATCACCCTGGACCCATGCAGAATCCCACTAACGAAACAGTGTCAGACTGCAGGATTCAGATGTATGTGACAATCTCTCTTTCCTAAAATCAAATCACTTTTCTCTTCCTTAGACCAAATGGTGACATCAACTTAAAAGTTACCTAATAAAAAGACAAAATGGTTATGTCAATGAAAAAGGATCTTTTTTCTTTTCCTTTTGATTTTTTAAATAATTCTCTTTTTTTTTCTTTTTTTCTTTTGAATATACCTCTCATTTTTCCTATTCCTGAACTTCCTACCAAAAGAAACTAACTGGCTTCCTCCAAGCTAGACCGTGGGAATTAAATTATGTGGTTGTAGTTCAATAATCTAGAAGCTACCTGGAGGTAAACTGGGAGTGAATCAGTTTATCAGTATAGATACCATCATAGGTTTTAGTGGCGGCAAAATTATATTACCACTAATTGCTTGTTAAAGCAATTCTTAAAAAAACTGATTGCAATACAGCTTAGTTCGCAAAGCAATTGCATGGTCTACAGTCCTTGAGAAATTCTCACTCTGTACAAGAAGCTGAAGTTCCTTCCACATGCACAGCACGTTGTTCAGATCCAGTTTGGAAACAGTTTTGAAAGAATTATTTCTTACCAAATGAAAAATTATTTGGACCACATTTGACCCAAAATTACAATGCATAGTTGATTAATGAGGCACGTCCATGATGGGGGGGAAAAAATCTATAACTGAATCCCTGAAACCTGAAAACTGCTAAAAAATTCTGAAAATGCCTAAGACCAATTTTTCCCTTAACAGTGGTGATGGATGGAGGGCACCATTTATTACAGCCAAGGAGTTTATGTTTTTTTTCCTGTAAGAAAGTTAAATGATAGAGAAAACTTACATATAATTTATAAATCACTGAAATTGTTTCTTGTTATTCCTATGGAAAAGCAATTCCTTTCCACATATTACTAAGTTCTGCTTTCATTTTAGTCATTTGTTTATCAACATCCCTCTGAGTAATAGAATATTACTTCTTTCAAATCATCCTATCATGCATACATAAATAAAAGATAGTAATTGCCTGCTACCTGTAACTAGTTCTGCTTATCAAGTGTTGGGGGTCTTTTAGTTTGTTCTCATTTTTAAAAATTCCCATTTGGAATATCCATATCAGTAACATACGGTACCTAACTCTTCTGAAGTTACATATGCAGATGTTTCTTGTGCTGAAATTAAGGTAGCGTATATAATCTAAACCTTATATTTTTGCTCTTTTGTGCCTCCATATGGCTTTTAATTGTGTATTATTATTTTTCTTACTGTAGGAATTCAACCTTATTCATTCAGCATTTTGGATGGTTATTAAGGAAAGATGAGCAAGACGCTTGGAGCTCTCACTCAAAAGTTGGATTGGGTTCTGTAAATCTTTTTGAGTCCAGCATTTTCCAGATGAAATGCAGAAGTTGACCTCTGTGTTCTCTATATTCATTACATTAAAGTATAATCCAGTAGTTTCATTACTTTCATTGGTTTCCCTTTTCTTTTGGTGGAAATGAACCTATTGAATTAGCATAGCTAAAGCAGTTGCTTTAATAATTCACAGACCCTAGAAATTATCAAGCTGTTGCTTCAGTGTTTACTCTATATTCTGTTTCTTCCTAATGCATCATGTATTGTGCTGCTTTAGAAAAGTCCATATTTTGATGATACAGTTGATTGAGCCTATTTTCACCATTGCTAAATGGAATCAAACATAATACAATTTCTGTGTAAGTTAATTACCTTGGTTCATGTAGTGCCCTGTATTTTGTGGCTTAGATGGTCTTCTTTTTTGACCTCACATCGCCTAACTGTTAGGAAATTTTTTGTCATACACAGATGATGTGAAAATTGAGAGCTTTGAATTTTAAATGCCGCAAAACTAGCTAGACTCAGAATCATGACAGTGCCCTGTGAAGAAACACATATTTTTAAATAAGGGAATAATTTAGGATTTAGAATATTCACACATTTTCTATTCATCAGGTTGTCATTCCTATGTAGGACTTCCACAAATTTTGCTGGTATCTGACTACTATATCATCACTGAGAGTTAAAAATGAATAGACATGAAGTGTGGTTGCTTCTTCACCTTGATACTAATCAACTGCCCCACACACCTTGGATGTGTGGCTCTCCATAATGTGTGGCTTGATCCTTTGTGCACACAAAGTAAGCTTTCTGTGATAGCCTTTAAAAAGTCACTTAACTTTACACTACACCTGTAGTGGAGTGCTTTTCCTATCAACATTTCTATTCTTTACATCCTCTGCTGAAAAAGTCACTCAAAACACTTGTGAAGGAATTCTATTATGAGTTTTAAATGCTCCCTTAAAACCTGCCTTGTCTCAGACTACCCATCCCTCCAGTTTTGTACTGGCTACAGGGAAAGCTTTTTTTACACAGCTTCCTCAATTTCATTTTAAATCTGGCATCTGCATCTTTATGCTGGGACAACTCACCAGCTACCTTTCGTTGATCTAAAGACTACAACCACCATAGGTAGAGAATATGCTTTTTCTCCCCTGAACAGCTCCTTCCTACGCACTGATCTTTGATTCGAGCTCTTAAGGCTACATGAGCAATCAAGGCTTGTGCAATTTAATTAAGACTAATATTAATAACAACATTGGTATAGTGATTGTCTCACAGAAATTCCCAATTGTTTTGGTAGAAGACCTGCTACCTTAGATATTTAAATCTCAGGTCCTTCAAGGAGCAGAATAGCTACCCCAGGGAATAATGCAGTTGTTGATGAATAGACTAAGTCACTTGCTAGATATACTTTTATTCCTTTCTATGAACTATGAAACCATAGCACCACTCCTTACAGCTCCACAACTGCTTGAATATAAAGTCTGAGTTTCAGTACTGGCATCTATCCTCTGGAGGGCCCAACAACGTGAATGCCTTGTTGCAAAGGAGACTGTGTTCTTGAGTTTCAGTCTAGCAACCTCTACTTGTATAGCTGCACTGCTAAGAATTGTCATGGGAACCTGTGATGTGATCAGCAGGATATGACAAAAAATGGCAACTGGAAGAAGGAAAGAAGAAATAGACTAAAGTGAGCTGAGAACTGCAGTTGAAAAGCATCCTGGTAGTAATGGGAACTGTCATGGAATCCCTTGGTGAAGCTGGGGGACATATAACAGAAAGGTTTGGGTTATTTGCTTGAAACAATAAATATATAAATAGATAGGTACATAAGTAAAAGCACTGGGGAAGCTTTCTAAAGATGTGTGGATCAAAAATAAGAAACAGAGTCACTGTCAGATCCATGGGACCTGTTTGTGAAATTGCTGCTCCTTTCATGTGAGGGAAAATATATGTTTCCTTCTGTAAGTTAAACAAATGCAAAACAATTGGAGATTCCAGGAAGCTGAAGCCAGCCCAGAGACCACTGACAGTTGGTCACTTGGGATTCATGCAAATATCTCAGGCAAATACCTCATGTTACACACCAGTTATTAGTGTCGGAGCATACATGTCATTACTCAGTTTCTTTAACTGTTCTGCAGGAAAAGTACATACTTTTATCTTACTTATTTGTTTTATTTTTCTTTTTGAGATGGAAAAACTTCCTTCTTTCTGGAGGAAAAATGAGGCAGGAACACACATAAAGGTCTTTAGACATCAAAAAGGTTAAAAAGTGCCTGTTCAATACAGGGACAAGCTTGAGTTAGCACAATGTGGTACTCACTTTCTTAGACATATCTTGAGCTGCTTCAGGGCACTTCTAACCTGCCTGCTTAAATTAAGAAATGCAGCATACAGTAAGCAAAATTACATTTCCCCTACACCTTTCATCATCTACACACTTCACAGAGCTCAAATAGGACAAGACGCTTGTTGAAGAAAGAGAATTCCCAAACTAATAGCATTGATATGGAAATTATTAGAGTAATTCTAGTAGTTCACCACAGAGCTTGTTATTTAAAGAAACTAAGGGTATGTCTAAAACACAATGCTGACCGTGTCTTCAGTAGAGTATACGTGCACCTGAGTTACCTTTAAATTAATATTGGTCACAAGTTAACTGTAGCATCAAGGAGATCTTGGAGCTACAAAGTCCCCTGAAAAACAAAGCAAACTATCCCATTCTGTACTCTCACACCTTTATGGATATGAACATCTGAAATACATAACTCATAAATGTTTGTCCTACACAGAAATACTATGTGTATGCTCAAGGAATACATTAAAAGTAGTGAAACTGCTTTGCCATAAGAAAATCAGATTACGGCACATATTAATTAGATAATTTAGGGTGAGGAATGCATTCTTTTGGGTTTTTTTTCAGGAGAAAAACCCATAATTTTTTCCAAATTAAATAGTTTCACAGATAACATGAGACATTCCACCCCAGACAAAGTTGGGGCCTCTGACTTTTCACAGAACTGCCTACAGTTTTTGAGATTTTCTGTCCCCTGTGCTGAACAGCTGTTTTTCCTGATCCTTCTTACTCTGTCACTCCCAGCATTTTCACCTCAGGAACATTCCTTTCCAGTTCTCCATGTCCTGCCTTTGTACCCTTCAGGTAATTCCCACTCCTTGTTCCCTCTCTCTTCTGTTCCCATCTTCCCATTTTCTCCTGCCATCAAATAGGATATTGGCTGACATCAGACTGTTAACTTTACTTGTTTTATCATCCCAAACTTATCTGGCTTCCATCGGTAAACTCTCTTGGGGAGAGAGTCTTTACATTGCAAAGCACAGGTTCATTCTGTTCGTTCAGCATGATGCTAATAAAGAAGATTCACAGGATTAATCTCAATATGCATTACAAAAATGAATAAGCATTGGTTGTAATAAAAATTTAGAAATCGGAAAACTACTAATTACTAGTGCTGTTGGCTATACACCTTGAATAGTATTGGAATAAATGTTTGACGAAGTTCCAGTGTGTAATGCTGTCTTGTACTGGAGTGTTTCTGCCATTGGCAGCCTCCAGAGTACACAAAATCAGTATCTTTGTATTGACTGTGCGAAGCCCACTAGACATTGCTCCCTTGGTCACTTTATCACTTGCCTCCTCATGCTTGGTCCCATTGCTCCAGTGACCATCTCCTACCCTCACAACACTGTTGCAAGTTCCTTTCCCTGAGTGAGGCAGAGTATATATCTATTCTGCATCTAAACACATTTCTTGTTGGAAAATAATTGTATTTATTGATTTATTCCATCTTCCCTTTCCTCCCAGCTCTTTAGCCTAAATGCTAAACATAGTAAAGTTTAGAACATCTGGTTGTGTCCTTTTGTATAGCATACATGGGCTTTGCAACAGGATCCTCTTCTTATATTATATCTATTGCTATACCAATTATAGAGAGTACGAGTCCTTTACAGTCCCAACAGAAAACTCTAGCTGCAGTAAAACACGTTTTTAATTCAAAATATGCCTAGTTACATTCTCATTTTATCATTCAAGGTGGCAGCTCACATATCAAAGGAGTCAGATGGACTTTGACCGGACTTTAGCTTTGGTGTTTAAATTGAAATTCCTTTTCCAGAAGAACCAGCTAATTCCCTGCTGACTGTAGACACTATATCCCTGAATAGGGAGAAGGGTTTGTTCGCAATCAGAATATCTTTTTTTTAGTTTCATCCCATCTTGATAATTGTTTATTTTGGCTGTTTATTCGGTAATGCATTTTTGAAAATGAAATTAATTATGACAAACTGCGTTGTGTTTTTTTTTCCTCCAGCTTCTAAGTTAAAATCCATATGTTTTAAAGGCAGTATGATAATGATGCCAATTAATTTTTTCAACTGTTATTATTTTTATAGTGTGTCAGCAATGTCCATTGCACTAAGGAATAAGATACCCAGAACACAGGAAGTGCAAACACAACAATCAAAGGGATTTCTTCAGACAGCTTGATAGGGAGAGGAGAAGGTGTAACTATACAGGCAAAGGAACAGAACAACGTTTCATACAATTCTTTTTGCTGTTCTGAAGAGAGAGTCCAGCTCAAGCGTAAGCTGTTTTGATACTTAAGGATTCCTATACTGATTTAATATATAAGATTTGAACTTTGTGCTTTTCGTCCTTAGAATTACACCTACTGCAGCTGCAACATTTTCACCTGGAGATTTTCCGTCGGTCAGCATTAATTAGAGTTTAGCATTAGGGGCATATAAAACTAACTCTAAGCCATTGTCTTTCCCTCTATGGCCTTCCTCCATGTACACCTCAAACTGCAGAGCTGAGACCCAGTATTTTATCTTTTCAGTTATTAACAACCAAAAAGATGGCTTGCCAAGTATGCCTCACTGACAGGTATTTTCAGAAAGCTTTTAATTAAAGGATAATGGGACTAATTCACTATTCAGTCACATAAAGGTACAGCCAGTCTGTGTCACTGGAGTTGCTCCATATATAAGCTGAAAAAAACCAGAGCATAATTTGGTCCATTATCTTTAGGATTAATGCCTGAATGACATAGCTACAATAGATCTGACAGCTTTTCCTGCTAATGTAATTGTATTGCATTGTATTATGAATATTATTAATTAACACTCCATTTGCAGGTGATCTAATCAGTTAATATATGCCTTTGAAAAATGTAATATTGCCCTACTGCAAATGGATATTTAAGCTGACTTGTGGAAATCTATTTCCGTTCCTTTTCATTCCAATATTCCTAACTTCATTGCTTCAACATTTGGCAGGGAAAACTTAGACCATGTGAGGCATCCCGTGATCAGTATCCATGGGCTAAAAATGCTGTTAGGAACCAGCGTGAAAACTGCAGGGTTTCCTCTGAAAGCACTAGCTCTCTGATCTCCCTCTCAGACAACATCTNAATGTATTCATGTCAGCGTAAGTGAGTTCTCATAAATTTTGATGGGACATGTATGTAGATGTGAATCAGGAAATAAAATGAATGGGAAGGGCAACATAATCCATATAGGAAAATTTCTTCCTTTATGCAAAAATAATAAAGAATCATAAAAATTATGAGAGATCTTTCCTCCTCCTTTCGCAGTATTTCCACACTTCTTGCTTTGTGTTAAGCTATAATTCGTTGATTAAATTAACATTTTCTATAGGCATGTTCATGGAATGAGCAGCAAGGGTTATTATGGTCTTAAAGCAGTTTCCTTGGCATTTTACAAGGCAAGCATAAATCACATTTCGTATTTCAGAGTTTCCACTTCCCTTGAGGGCCTTCAATGAGAAAAGTGCTAACTTAAGCAAAGAAAATGAAATGTCTGTATTTTTTGAGTGTTATTGCAAGAGGAAAGTAACTATAGGTGGAAGGAATATTTTGAAAATAATAGCATGAACACTTTCACTGTAGTTGTGTGGCCTAGAACTCTGTCATTTCTTTGATAACTACAGAAACATTGCAAAAGTATTTATTGATTTACCAACTTGTTTTTCTGGATGCTGTACTTGTCGTTTAGAAAGAAATTGAATCATGTATAATTAAGGTTAAGGAACGGTGTCCAGATTTGGGCCCCTCACTTCAAGACATTGAGGTGCTGGAGTGTGTACAGAGAAGGGCAATGAAGCTGGTGAGGGGTCTAGAGAACAAGACTTATGAAAAGTGGCTGAAGGAACTGGGGTTGTTTAGCCTAGAGAAAAGGAGGTTCTCTACAACTACCTGAAAGGAGGTTGAAGAGAGGTGGGGGTCGGTCTCTTCTCCTAAGTAACAGGTGATAGGACAAGAGGAAACAGCCTCAAGTTGCGCCAGGGGAGGTTTAGGATAGATATTGGGAAAAATTTCTTCACAGAAATGGCTATTAAGCATTGGAACAGGCTGCCCAGGGAAGCAGCTGAGGCACCATCCCTGGAGGTATTTAAAAGACGGGCAGATGTAGTGCTTAGTGATATGGTTTAGTGATGTTTTTTGTCAGTGCTAGGTTAACGATTGGACTAGATGATCTGAAAGGTCATCTTCCAACTTAGGCAATTATATGATTATATGATTCAATAAAATAACTACCTATCTAGAGTATGAATTCGTCAGCCCGGATACTCTAAAGCAGCTGGAACTAATCAACAGCACATCAGATTATCAGTGTCATTCCTAAATTATTATCTATATAAATATTCATACTGAGAAAGCAAAAATGTATAATCAGAATTGTTTGCTTACTAGAAAATAGATACAAAGAATCAACAGTGAAAAAGGATAGCTGCACTTACATGCAGGTTATGTAAATGCTGATGACAAACTTTGCACTTCAGACACAGACATTTTAATGGCACATAGTTAAAACATATTTTATACTTCCATCATGGGCAAAGCAATGTCTGTATGAGAAAACAACTGTAGGCATTTCAATTTCCCAGTTATGAACATGCAGCACATGCTTATGCTACAGAATAAATTGAAATGTAAGGACCCTGAAGCTACAGATGACTGGAGATGGTTGGCTGACACGGTACAATACAGTATCACAAGGAGATACTAATCAACATCCCAAAACACTAAATGCCAACCAGCGTCTGAGGTAACAAGCTCTGTTTCTCAGCATTCATTAAAATAATGCCATGAATATGCAGATGCAGCTATATTTTGTCTATCTCTGGTTCATTTTCTGTAGTATGGTATATACAGCTGCTTGTCTTACTCAGTATCACACATTTGTTTGCCAGTCACAACCTAATTTATTATGCTGCTTGAGTGTGTCCATACTTCACGTGGAACACATCTGAGATCATCTTTAAGAGTTAGTTTTGCCATGCATGCAGACAGATGATTTGCAGCAGCAAAACTCGATTTGGAATAAGGCCCTAATGATTTATCTATAAGGCTAAGTAGGATTGCAAGTTTAAATCTACTGCAACAGCTTGCTTGTTTCCACTGTGGGATAAACAGCAGCACAAAAGAAAAACTAAGTACTCCCAGACCAAGCTGCTCTCATCCCAGAACAGTCAGTCCTGGTTATTACTACACTTCTAGAGCATGATTATCTTCCAGAATACAAGTGGAATTTATAGTCACTTTGAGTGTCTTCTTGCAAAAACAGAGGAAAATGTGTCTAGCGGGGCAAAGATTTGCCTTGCATAGCTTAGTGATTTTTCAAGTCTTCTATAACAGCTAGGTTACACTGTTCTACTATGCTGTCAGGTTGATGAGAGTCATAACTATTCTGGAAAACAAAATGAAAAATCAAAACAATGCTGAAAGGGAAGACAACATAAAGTTTGTCCCAGATAGGACAAATCTTATGTCTGTGGTCTACATAAATATTAAGAATACAATACTAGTTCCATACCCAGCTAGTTCTCCTGCAATAGCCTTCTCCTTTCAGACTCTTGGCTTGCATCTTACTATTTTAGTTGCTATTAATTTCTTTTAGCTTCATTGGGCCAAATTCCAATTACCTGGAGAGGGAGAGTGGGATGGGAGGCTAGGAACATGTGCAGAAATAGAACTTAAATCTTGCTGGACCTAGCAACAGCTGCAGAAGCTTCATTCTTATAAAATACTATTACTGATGCTTTCTCATTTTTAGATAAACAAATGTGATATGTTATGAATGGGATTAGTTGTGGCAAATGGTTAATGGCTAAGAATGTCACCTTACTATATGCCAGTGGATGTAACCGGGGAGCTTCAGCAAGGTCTTTTTTTTACATATAAAGGATATTTTCTTTATGTCAGTTTTGATCTTGTCTAAGAGAATTAGTTGTAAATTTAGAAAAAATTGCTTTGCTTGACATTCATTTCTTCATTACCAGAATAGATTTGGAGTACTTAAAAAAAAGCTTTCATAGAGTGACTGCTTGAATGAGTGAAATAAAAAAAAATAGCAACAATAAAAAAACCTAAATACAATCAAGAGAGATTATAAATGTCCCACTAAAATTGATGACAAAAGCTCACTCTCCCTTACCAACATCCAAATCCTTACTCCCAAAAAGGAATAGGACATTAAAAAGCTTCCTTAGAATTAACACACTACTAAATTTTTCCTTCCAAGCCCATGCAACCAGAAAGGCTCAACTATTGCAGAATTGCCAGTTTTTATTCACTAGGAATTAGAACTGATTTATATTCATGCATATGAGAGAACAAACAAAACTACCAGGTGAACTTTTCCATAATATTAACAACGAAGAATCCTTTGTGTAATAATATTTGCCACTTTTTAACTTCAGTAGCCATTTCAAATAATGTAATCTTGCTAAGTGGTGACTAAGAGAAGATGATAACAGTCTGCAAAGGGTATTAGGACAGGAGACCAAAATTTTAGGTCCTTCAGGAGAGCATAACTAAAAGTAAGGGAATGAAATTAAAACTAGAATAATCAGTGGCCCGATCCTCTAAACACCCACTAGCCAATATCACACTTCCTATTTTGAGAGCCCCTAATTAATTCCTATCTCTGCTTTTTGATAACACTCGTCAGATATTTATAGAGTACCATCTCTTCCTTGCTCATTACTAAGTGAAGCAATGTTGATAGACTAGCTTTAATAGCAAATGTGACTCAATACTACATATTTACAGAAGTCAGTCATCAGGCTATCTAACAGATTAATAAAAACTGACTTTGAAATGTGTCATTTTGTGTATTTAATCTTCCAAACAAAGTGTGAAAGCCCCAGAACTGAGGCTTTTTGAAAGGACTTGCAGTGAAAAAGCTTGGTGCAGTTGTTTTAAAAGGCCTTCAATTTGAATATTTTTCTATACATCCTCCAGGCCATTTACAGACTACCAGGAGCAATCATCCAATTTCCAGTGCATTATTATAGCCTTTTTCCTTCCAGAGTGCACCTTGGGAAACAGCGGATAATTACATAAATTTTTCAGGCAATGGCATCAGGCTATTCCGTGCCACCGGCTTTCTGAGCTGCCCCACAAGGTGATAGATGCTCATGTGGAAATAACCCAGAGGAAATGACTCAAGGCTTCCTTCAGGTTCCTGGAAAAGCTGGCATCCAGGAGCAGCACCAGGAAAATTAATCTAGCCTGCCACTCAGTTCTATCCTAGGAAGGAACGTGCCTTGGACAGAGGTCTCCAAAGATCAGCCTGCAAAATAAGTCCCTCTGGCAGAAATCTATTGCTGGATGTCATCTTTTCAGGTTCTTCTCTAATACAAACAGAGCAGTGAACGCAGGTTTTGTGCAGTGTTTGATTTACGCATGTATGGTCAACTGTACTGGACATACGCAATAGAAACGTTTTTGTAGATAGTAGTAGCATCTTCTCACATCAGAGGGATGTTTAAGACCTGCTTTGTCAGATGTAGGCAGAGCACAGTTTGGGCTGTAGCCAAATAAAGAACATCTTATCATCTGCTATCATCATCATTTTACTGTGGAAACACCAGATCAGAGAACTCACATCAGTTACAGAAATTGGAGATTAGATGTTAAGAAAGTCTCTGTCTTCTAAAGAAACCTCAGGCCTTTCATTTAAGTCATCCTCAAAACAGCATAGTTTTTCATCTGAATGATAGCAACTAAAAACAGAGTGAGATAGGTATGCAGTTCTCAGTTGCAGAAAACTAGGGACTACTTGCTTTCTTTTGGGAAGTTTTAACTTTCTTTTTACAATTGTGCTTCATGTTTCCTTTTTTCCTCTTCACGTATATTAGCTCCTACCTAAATCCTTCACACTGCATTTAGAACCAAATAAAGCATTAATATGTTCATCTGTGTGAAATGTTCTCTTAACTATTACCTCAGGCAGTCATTTAGTTGAATCTGATAGGGGAATGCATTGACATTGTTAAGGTTAATGACCCAATGATTAACAATACACATTTTGCAGCTCAATGCTTTCCAGTCTTGTTTCACAGAGTAATGTGAACAACGACATGTATATTATGCTACAATATCTGGAATGATGTCTTTCTTTCTACATGATAGGTGATGTAAAAGACATCACCCCATGCTCAAATTAATAGTTCTAAAAGATGGACAAAGTCTTATACTTATCAAAAACATGAGGAACTTCACTGAGCTCATAGATGATACTATATTAATCCTGATTAGCTCATAAAGTCAGTCAGTTTATAATTTGTGTCCCACTGCATTTAGCTAAATCATCCACAATTTAAAAAAAGATACTTTTTCTGCTCATAATTATGTCTTACTAAAGCTGCAGTGCTATATTGGATCATCCACAGCACAGATCTGATCTGAACTGATGATCCACACGACTGCATTTCTATCCAGAGCACACACTATGACTTTTATGCTGACCATGGGCAGACAACTATATTTGGTGTAAAGGTAGACCAGTAGGGAAGAGCAACACTCAGACTCTCATAAGGTCATCTAGATCAAATTTACCTTTTCAAAATTTTTGAACAAACCTGTAATAGGAAACTGCACCATGACGCCAGGGTCATTTTGACTGGTACTATATTTGTGTACCATCCTCTGCAAGTGGGATCCGTCTTTGCGTACAACAGTTGCATCTGAAATAGGGTTCCTTCTTCTAGAATACCATATTCTGTGGATATTTTTGACCCTCAGCGTTATGTGGCTGACAAGAGTAATCTCGCTCAGTTGCCTTTAAACTAATAGACTTTCCTCTCTTAGGTTTATCACATTGTTTTGAGACCACTGATAGCTAAAAATAGCATAACTGCAAGAAACATTATTATTATTTCATTTGAGTATTCCAAAATAATTTATAAACATTAAGTAATTCACTGAGCTTCACAGCACCCCACTTTTGTTATTAGCACTGCATTAGTATTTTCAAGTCTTTCACAGGATGCAAATATATGCTCAGACTTGCTTGTACTAAATAATTTTTAGGTTGATTTTAGGCATAACATAATGAACTGAGCAAATAAATAGGACAGTGGCAAGTTTTGCTAAGGGAAGACAGGAACAAAATCACATGGTTAGTCAGATCTGTCATGAAGTCATCGTAACAGATCAGTGACTACATTTATTTTTATTTGTTTAATACAAATTAAGAGGTGAGTTGAGACATAATCAGCTTACAACATCAGTCATATTTGCTTTCCAAATTTATGCACTTGAGTGTTCTGATTTTCATAAGGCCTGTTTAAGAACATGTTCTGTTTAATTAATGGAAGAGGTAAGTGTTCACAGCCTCTGAAACTTTTAAAAGTTATTTAGGTGATTAGCATGGATTGAAGCAACTATGGCCCAGATCCTCTTCACATTTACATCTTAGATCTCTGCAGGAAAATAAATTACACAGCAGATACAAATGGGTTAAATTATTAGCCCTGGAGAATGATTTTCAAGGAGTGGAGTCCATCTTGGAGGGGCACTGCATTGCAAAAGGTACGTCTGTTCTCTCAACCATCTACCTGTGCCTCTGCCACACAATACTCACCTTTCCCTCACATTGGCTCATGTACTACAGGCTTTTAAAGGTCTAAGACTTTAGGAAGAAGATATGTGAACTGAGGCTTGGGTAATTACGATTCCCCTACATCCCCCTTAAGTACAGTGCTGCATATGCTGCACCTGGTAGACAGGCAATATATTGAAGCATTCAAAAGCTATTAGCATCAAAATGCATTACAGTGCCATAAAAGGTCATTTGCTGAACATTAGATGCAGAAGGTATATGCTAATCCATGCCTCTTGCTCAGATCAAGAGGAGAAAACTCCATGAAGAGAAATAGTTCTCTTTCATGAGAAAACCAGGATGAAAGGCTACAACATGAAGGTGCGGATCAAAGAAGAGGTAGGAGGCAAATTCTCTCTTCCATGCTTGACAGAAGAGGCAGGCGTGGCCAAGATAAAAGCAGCAAAACCAAAGACATACAATACCAAAGACACATAGGTCTTAAGCAGAAATGCCCTTTGTTTAATTCTTGTGATTTCTACTCCTTTCCTTCTATAACACTATGGAAACTGACAAGGCCACCTGAGTCATTCTTGACTGGTTTTGAAATGATATTTTAACAATTTTTTACTGTCTCTATACCCTCTCAGTATTTGTAACTTTTTCTGCTCATGAATATGTAGCTTGTTTAATGTATATGCAGATTCCCCTTGTTCTCAGGGCAGGAAATTTTGAGCATATTTTTAAAGTTTGTGTTTTAATACAAGAAATCTCGTAGGTCATCAGGTTCTTTCTAACCTGGACAATCTCATCCTTAAGTACTTTAAGCAGATCTATTTCTTTCTTAAAGTAGTTAAACTTTTTACTTCTTCTACTCTTGTTGGAAAGCTATTCCAGACTCTTACCACCCCAATGGTAAAAAGCAGTCCTCTCTCATGTATTGTTTTCTTGCATCAGCCTTGTCTTTCAGCCTAAATCACAGAATCATAGAATGGCTTGGGTTGAAAGGGACCTTAAAGATCATCTAGTTCCAACCACCCTGTCATGGCCAGGGACACCTTCCAATAGACCAGGTTGCTCAAAGCACCATCCAGCCTGGCCTGGAACACTTCCAGGGAGGGAGCATACACAACTTCCCTGTGCAACCTGTTCCAGTGTCTCATCACCCTCACAGTAAAGCATTTCTTCCTAATATCTAATCTAAATCTACCCTCTTTCAGTTTAAAACTGTTACCCCTTGTCCTATCACTGCAGTCCCTGATAGAGTCCCTCCCCAGCTTTCTTGTTGCGCCCCCTTTAAGTACTGGAAGGCTGCTATAAGCTCTCCCCTCTCCAGGCTGAACAACCCCAACTCTCTCAGACTGTCTTCATAGGCTCCAGCCCTCTGATCATCTTTGTGGCCCTCCTCTGGACTTCTGCCAATAGGTCCATGTCCTTCTTACGATGGGGGCTCCAGAGCTGGATGCAGTATTCCAGGTGGAGTCTCACAAGAGTCGAGTAGAGAGGGAGAATCATCTCCCTTTACCTGCTGGCCATGCTCTTTTGATTTAGCCCAGGAGGTGGTTGGCTTTCTGGGCTCCGAGCACACATTGCCGTCTCATGTTGAGCTTCTCATCCACCAGCACCCCCAAGTCTTTCTCCTCCCGGCTGCTCTCAATCCATTCTCCTTCCACCCTGAATTTCTGCTTGGGATTGCCCCAACCCACTTGCAGGACCATGCACTTGGCCTTGTTGAACTTCATGAGATTCTCATGGGCCCACCTCTCAAGCCTGCCAAGGTCACTCTAGATGGCATCCCTTCCCTCCAGCATGTGGACCACACCACACATCTTATTTTCATTGGCAAACTTGCTGAGAGTGTGCTCAATCCCACTGTCCATGTCCCTGACAAAGATGTTAAACACAGCCGGTCCCAATATGGACCTCTGAGGGACACCACTCATCACTGGTCTCCACTTGAACATCAAGCTGTTCACCACAACTCCTTGAGTGCGACTATCCAGCCAGTTCCTTATCCATNATCTGCTCCATGATCTTGCCAGGCACAGAGGTGAGACTGACTGGCCTGTAGTTCCCCAGATCTTCCTTTTTTTTCCCTTTTTAAAAATGGGGGTTATGTTACCCCTTTTCTGGTCAGCAGGATCTTCACTGGACTGCCACGACTTCTTAAATATGATGGATAGTGGCTTAGCAACTTCATCTGCCAGTTCCCTCAGGACCGTTGTATGCATCTTATCAGGTCCAATGGATTTGTGCATCTTCAGATTCCTTAGCTGGTCTTAAACCTGATCTCCTCCAGTGGGCAGTTCCTCATTCTCCCAGTCCCT
>VWZL01005280.1:269716-336177 GCA_013396915.1 Stercorarius parasiticus | reverse complement strand
GGGGGAGGGCCATCTGTCGTTCTGATTGGCCAATCCGGCCAAAACTACGACAAGGAGAAAGATTTCTATTCACAGTAAAAATAAAAAAAATCCAACTGTGACATACTCAGGAAGGGATCAGATGGAATTAGTCTGAGAAGTCTGGTCAAATGGGGCAATGAATAAATTATTTTTTCAGATCTTCATTAGCACTTAACACAATTCATAGGCTTCACTCTCAACAGTTTCTTTATATTGCTAATAAAGTTGGATATGGCGATTTGCAAGCAAAATGTGAATACTGTGAATATATTGACAAATCACAATGCCAACAAAGCCTTTAGGTTAGCTAGTTCCGGTAGTTTAAATCAGCAAAATGTAGCCGTTGATAGTTTCTTCATCTATAGTTGTTCTTTCTGCCTCATACGTCTTTTTCTATTCAGGTGAAAATTTTCAGAGCTTATGGAACTATACAAAATGAGTAAAGAATAACCTCAGTGTCGTCTCCATTCATGCTCTCAATATAAAATCAGGTTGCAATTCTACGTTTGTATGTGAACAATTGTTGTAGCATAATAGAAGCTCTGTTTGCCTACAGGGCACAGCACTGCCAACATTTAATTCATTACCTTGTAAAACACTTTATAACACCCAATGTCTGAAAAGCCACATGAACAATTTAATTTTATTGTTGTGAATGTAAAAGAAGACTAGGCAATTCCAGGTATATTAGCTTTCTTCAATATTCTTCTTATTGCAGAAATTTAGACGTACCTGATTAAAGTAGCAGGACAGAAATCAAATGCTAATTGAGAATAGCCATCACTCTTCTAAAAAGTAAAATTATTGATGATAGAACTCAAATTTTGCTCAGGCTCAAAACATTGTCCATGTTGACAAAGTTCTAAGTACTGCTCTTGAGGTCAAATTCCTTGGTTGTCCACATTGATTTTCCTTAAACTTCCTCCCAAGAACCCTGACCCTTCTCCCAAGAACCCCTTCCCAAGGCCCCCAAAAACCTTGACCCTCATCATCTGAGAAATAGCAGATTTTGGTGTCAATGGTTGGGGGTTTTATCTAGGGTAACATGGGACGGTGCAGGCATTGCATGGTTCAGGCAATTTGAAGAGCTTCTGGCATAGACATTGCTCCAGAGTGCACTCATATAGTATGCAGCATGGCTCAATAATTACTCCAAACCATGATAATCTTGGGCAGCAATTGTACAAATCAATGTAACCTTGGTTGTCCTGTCTAGTCACTAGCACATGTTTAGCTATAAGAACAAATAAGTTGTAAACACAAAAAGCTGACCTTTTTGTCATTTGTTCATTTGGTCCCTGATATGGCCCCATTTGGGGAATACACTTTAAGAACAAAGTGAACTTGCTTACTTCCTGGGTGGGGAGGGGGAAATTGAGGAGGTGGTGCTGTTTGTAGCACAGTACGTATGAATGTGCTGCATGCATTTTGAGAAAAATGCCCAGCTTTTGCCCAGATCTTTTGACATTAACACAGGAATTGGTGTCAATAAAGGTAAAGATGGAAAGGGATGGTCAGAGGTTACAGAATCTGTTCATTACAGATAAAAACATCAGCATTTCTATAGTTGTGACCTATCTTTGTCATTGGATTATACAAATAATTTGCAATGAATAAACTGGGTACTGAACACATTAAGCGAATAATTGCATATAATTGCAGTAATTGCATGTTAATAACCTAAATGTTAGATAGTTATCCTGAAAAAAACATGGAGGAAAAGAAACACTAAAACATCAGAACAGTTCTTCCAGTGAAGTCCAGCACTGTTCTCTCCTTACATGGTAATGTGATGTATATGCTAATAATTGCTCTGCAGCTTCTGATCACTACACTGTATTGTTAGCTAGCCACTGGGATTGCACTTGGATTGAAAAAATTGAAACCCTATGCACTGAATGAGTATAATAGACTGCTCTGTGTGTAAATTACGTTTATTTGGCTGCAGCCAGCACGATAAAATGCTTAATCTAAAAAAACTAATAATCACAAAACAGAAATTCATCACTACATCTAATTTCTGTGGTACATGTTACAAATTAAAAAATGAACACTAGAGGAAACTATATATAAAGTATCCCAGAGGCTTTTAAACTATTCAAAATGGATCATAATTTAACAGTTGAACAACTGTAATATTACTTTATTGATGGATTGTGCTCACAAGTTGTGACTGTGCAGATAAATTATATTTTTAAAAAAATCAGAAGCAAATGATGGAAATATTCATATTTTTTGTAATGGTGCTATTGAAATTCAATTCTTAAGCTTAATAATTTTGTGTTTGCCTTTATCAGGAAAAAGTGTCACACCACAATTAAACACTGACTAGTCATCTTCAATTGATGCAGGACCTCATTCTGTTTTAACTGAAATTAGAAGTAAAATTTTATATGCTTAACAGTGAAAGTATTTTTTCCATTAGATGGAAACATGCTGCATTTAAAACAAGATATAAATTTCAGAATACAAAGTTTCTACTTTTTAATATCATAGAATCATAGAATCATTTAGGTTGGAAAAGACCTTCAAGATTATCAAGTTCAAATGTTAACCAACACTGCCAGGTTACCCCATCCCAAGCACCACATCTACATGTCTTTTAAATACCTCCAGGGATGAGGACTCCACCAATTCCCTGGGCAGCCTGTTCCAATGCTTGATAACCCGCTCAGTGTAAACATTTTTCCCAATATCCAGTCTAAACCTCCCCTGGCACAACTTGAGGCCGTTTCCTCTTGTCCTATCGCCTGTTACTTGGGAGAAGAGACCGACCCCCGCCTCTCTACAACCTCCTTTCAGGTAGTTGTAGAGAGCGATAAGGTCTCCCCTCAGCCTCCTTTTCTCCAGGCTGAACAACCCCAGCTCCCTCAGCCACTTCTTACAAGACTTGTCTTCCAGACTCCTCACCAGCTTCATTGCCCTTCTCTGGACCCGCTCCAGCACCTCAATGTCTTTTTTGTGGTGAGGGGCCCAAAACTGGACACAGTACTCAAGGTGGGACCTCACCAGTGCCGAGTGCAGGGGGACGATCACTGCCCTAGTCCTGCTGGTTACAGTATTTCTGACACAAGCCAGGATGCTATTGGCCTTCTTGGCCAATATTCAGCCAGCATATCATTTACTGTGAGAGAAAAAAACCATGAATGATTCTATAAATAGAGATGTAAGGAAAATGAATATTGAGTTTAAAGTGAATTACTCACCTATGCGAACTCTCATTTTGATGAATAAAATAATCTTTAGTTTCTGAATTAAACTATTGTGGTCTAAGAGTACATTAAATTTGAAGACTACTTTCACAGATCCAATTTATTTGTCTTGGGCATTCTCCTGAAGCCAAACTGCAAGACAGACCATGCAGAGGGTATGCAATTACATTATTGTCTAGTTGTAGTCAATAGAAAATGCAGCCTATCAACTTCCTGATGAAAGCTAAAACGTGCATTGATCTAATAAAATTCTTTAGTAAGCTAACTTACAAAATCTTCCACTCTGGTAAATATTGGTGCCTGTATAACTGATCAAAAAATAGGAAGTAATACCACTTTTAAAATTAGGTTTTCTTTAGGAAATCTGAATTCCTTTTTTTGTCTGCTGAGAACATTGTCAACTTGCTCAATGCATTCCTTGGCCCTCCAAATCAGGTTATACACCAAGTAGAATGGTATAAACATAATCTTTAGAGGTCTTTTGAAGTTCCTTTCTCCTTGGAAAGAAGTGAGAAAATAAGTCAATCTTCCACTAAGTCAGTCTTTACCTAAAATCCAAAATGTTAACTTAGAAAATAAATAGCAATGTAGGACAGAGTGAGGCCATGAAAAGAACTACAAATTTAACAGTTGTACTTGTTAGTGTCAGTTGGGCCCAATCCTACAAACATCGACACTCTTGATGTTACATATGGGATTAGCCATATTAGCTTTGATGCTATAAATCATGAATCAGGAATAATAAAGTGCTTAAACAATCGCAGTCTGCAATTCTTTTGTTATGTAACCTCTAAACCGAAAGAAGGATCTTGTTGATGATGATAAGCAGAAGAGTACCACAGCAATAACAAAAAAATCCAATTTAGTGTAATTTACAGGTGACTGGGGAGACTCACAATTGATGGTCAAGCAGAAATTTAAAAGAATTAAAGCGATGTTGTGCCTAAGCATATTACATCTGACACATTCTGAACTGGATGTGGAAAAGCTGTAAATCTTACCTTTGGATGCTTTACTAGCATTTAAATAGACAATTATAACATCCATAAGCATTTAACTGTTTTCAGATATATAAGCAGTCAGTGAAATATAAACCAAGATCTTTTCACATCGTGGAAGACAATATAATATCAAATGATCAGGCACTCAGATATTTTATGCCAGAAATGACCAATAAATCAGACTTCAGAAAATCTCTCTCAGGTTCTAGTCATGCTAGCAGCAGCTTAAAAATTATCATATCTATAAAGGATTGGAATGAAGCTTCATTTTGCTCTCAGTTCTACTCGGGCTTTTTACACCAGGCAGTTATTGGATGAAAAAAACCCAGAATTAATCCAGGGAAGAAGTATATCTCAGTCTTGATGTTTCTCCTTAAAACTCTTCCTCATTAAAATAATTTTTTAAAAAATCAAGTTTCTGCTCTTCTTTAGAACAGATGAAAGTGAATCAGCTGTTTTCTGTTCATGATTATAACTAGCTACAGGTAGAAAATCTGTTTGCTTTTTTAAAACTACATACTTGCTCAGAAATGAGTTCACACTAGCTGAATTAAAAAAAAAAAAGTAAAAATCTGAGCCTTTCAGCTTTACTAGCAATATTTTGCATATCCAATCCGGAAGAACATAACCATTACAGGTGAATTTGAATATACGGAGCGTGTACATATTTAGTAAGGTAACTTACAAAATCTTCCACTCTGGAAACATTTGAAGCTAACAAAAATTCATGCCCTTTTCATTTGTCTCCATAGAGATTTAAGCTAACTAAAAAAAAAATGCAATGAGAACTATTTCAAGAAATTAATATCTGGTGTGAACCCAAGGAGTAATGAATGGCATGTTGGTAGTAAACCTTTTGTATTTACCATATTCAAAACATGTTTTACTTGAATTTCATCTTAGCAAAATATGTTTTATTTCTTTAAAATGATGGCAAGAATACTGTAGATCATTACCAGGGACATTGCAGTCGTCTGTGCCCAATCATGTATGTATGTGAATGCTATTTAAAGAGTTGGAAATGCCAGCAGATAATTTGTTTAGTTATCATTTACTAAAATGGTGAATTTCTCTACTGAAAAAGCCCAATTATAACCACCTGGTCATATTCACCATCTGCTCCCAAACAATTTGCCAAGCTAAGGAGGCTTACACTTAAAATGCTCCATCAGAATACAATGGATTGCAATAATCCTGATTTAGAATAGAGATCAAAGTCTCTATTTTGTTATCTGAGAAGCTACTTGGATTTTTCTTGTCATGTATTGTGAATCAGGTAAAAGCAACAATAAGAAAATGGAGTTTCAATCATTTCTCCAAATGAATCATAATCCAGATAGCTGTTTTTCTAAATTGTGATTGGAAGTTGTCCTATATGGAAATATGATGTGAAATACGGTGTTTTATAAGTTTGTCCTTTAGTGTTTTATACGTAATTTGAAAAAAACAGTTCTAATTAACCCTTTTTCCCCTACTAGAGCTAACTAATTATGAATTACAGATGGGTATTAAATCAGAAAATGAATTTATGGAATTATTTTTCAATTGTCTTTAGACCTTAAATATGACAGGAAGCCAAAATCATTATAATTAATCTATATGAAATTTACCTTTCTACTTACGCGTATACTTAGATATTAATACCCTTACCTTGAATCTAGGCATTTATTTTTCAAGAAATACATACAGTATTGTTTACAAGTCTTGATTCAAGAAAGTCAAATGTATAGGTCTTTTTACATCTGTTCAGTACTGTCTATTATTTATATCTTAATCCAATTATTGATGCTTTGCCTATCTCAGAATGGACATACATGACTGAAAGTGTGATGTAGTTGAATTACCCTGCTGGAAATGCTTGGGCCAGGCTGAAAATTCTTGCTGGCCCATGTAATTTCACTCGTATAAGAAAAAAAATAGGACAAGTGAGGGTTTGGAAAATTGCAGGCTGTGAGTTTTGTTGCAGGAGGTTAGAGCTGTTTAGAAAATCAGATGTAAAATGATTGAATAGACAGCTGGGGAGAGATAAGTTTGAATCATAGTTAGCTGTTGAAAGCTTTAAGCCCAAAAATATCATCAGTGGTTCTTCTATCCACAGTTACAGTGATCCTTCAATCCAAATTCCTGTATGCCACACATTTGTGCTGTAATACCTTAAACTCTTCCTATTGAATGAATATTTTTTCTTACAAGAAAATCCACTTTCACGTTATATAGTTGTGTTTTTTTGCTTTTATATTAAAAATGAAGTTAGTTATATTGGTCCATAATCCACCACTTCACTAATTGTTCCCTTTGGGCTTCATGTCTCTGGTGCCCTCAAACAATGAATCCAAATAAACAAGCAAAAATAAAATGTAACAGTACTCGGTCTCCAAGCTTACTGAAAGATACATGCATTTCATGTTTGACATGAAGCTCAGTCCCAGAAATCTAGCATTTACATGAAAATATCCATTCTATTATATGAACATTTAAATGTCTAGACTTCATAGTTTCAGGAACAACCCAAACATGATTCATACCATCTCTAAAATCATTGAAATAAAAAAAAAATACAAAAATGTATTTATTAGTTTTAATTACACTTTTAACACTGATATTATGACTGTCCTGATTTTTGAATAGGCAAGAATGACAATCTCAAGACTTGAAATTTACTTCAGGCACCAGTCATGGTGGACTGTCTTATGAGTTGAGAACTGATAAATCTATTTCTTATAAAGTGATTTACTTAAGAAGCACATTTAAACATTTAAACCGTTAAGAACATTCCCTGCTTTACTAAAATGGGAGTTACTATGCCAAGGAAATTAAGTTATGCTAACATGGGAGTAATTACAAGTGTGATAAACTTATTGAGAACTAATCAGTGTTCCTGAAATTCTTTTAAGATTGACTGACTGAGTTGAATGATTCTGTGTTTTATATTTTTGCTTTACTAAAGCTGTATGGAGAACAATTTAACTTTGGGGCATTCTAATTCCCTTTTTATTCTCTTGCTGTTACTGCTTCATACTGAAATGAGCCAAGTAAAACCATTTGAAACACTTTTTTGCAAAATGAAGTTTGCCCAAAGGATCAGGTTTTTAACCAGCCTTCACTCAAAATAGATAAAAAATACAACCTGAAATTTCATAGATTTTCAATAGACACTCTTCCACAAACATTTTGGTTTTGACACACCATTAAAACCAGATTTAAAAAAATGTTTCCCATATTCAGTCTTTTCATTTTCTCTTGGCAGAGTAGTCCCTGATCATTGTCTAGGACAAAAAATTACAATGAACCAAAAAAGAAATAATTTTTCAAGAAGAATAAAGATTCTGAACAGAGAAATGAGTATGTTTAAGCAATAGTTTGAGATTTTTCCAACAGGAATCATAAAGAATTTCAATCCAAATCTACAAATAATTTGCGTTAACTCAAAATTTTATTTTTCAGCAGATAATATTTTCATCTGCAAAGCTTCATCAGGCTCTAGCTACCTGAGGATCTAATTGCTGCGTCACTAACTTTTGTTGATCCACCATTCACTTTCAGTGGCTGTTGCTGCTGCTGTCTCTCCAGTCTCTCGGTGGTAATGCAGCATGTGCTTCTCCTTACAGTATGGAGCTCCTATTACCAAACAAAAAGTATCACCACAATATGATTGCAAACACTAGATACATTAACACTTTCAACTAGACACTATCCCCATGTACTTCTACCAAGCTGCCCTCACCTACCCTCCCTCTCCTACATTTTTCCTACTCTTTGTTTCTGCTTCCACCAACAGAATACATGCCTTTAGCATCTCTAGAAAAGCTGGAGATGTTTTATAGTGCTAAGAAAAGGGTAATTCTCTGAAGATATGAAGCCAGACAGCCAATGATATGGCAAGATGGCAAGCATATCGCAGTCAAAAATAGGGAAAAGGGAGAAAGGCCGGGGGGCGGGGGGGGGCGCTGCAGAAATGAGAAGGGTCTTGGCAATTCCAATACACTTTGGTTCACATTGGGGAGCAGTCATTAGGACACATCAGAATAATGTTTTGCATAGCCAGGTAACATCTACCCTCTCTGTTGAGCTCATAAGGCTGTTGATGACTCAAAGGGTTAGTCATATTTTTTCGTAAATGAACCTACTAGGTAATGTTGATTCAGTTCCATTGCTGCTTCCTCAGTACCTTTGCCACCCCATCCTTTTGCAGACCACATGTCACTGCTTCTATAAGAGTGGTCACTCTTATAGCTCCCGAATTACCTTGCCTGTTAAGAAAACGTAAGCCTGAAAGACTCATGCTCCTGACTGATGTCACTTCATCAATGAACTGGGGCACCTGCTATTACCAAATCCAAAACTGAACTGGTACTAAGCAGCATCTCTGCGTCCTCTACATTTTAAACCATAAAAGGCTCCAAATGAATTTGATCTGTTTTGATATCCATTTTGCACTGTGCATTTTGTTTTTAATAGAGCCTTATATGGTTCATTGCTGACTGTAGAAGTGTAATCATATTTTTTGGCCCTTTAGAGTAAGGTAGTATTAATGACACAAAGACCAGAGCTGCCAAAGCTGACAAATAGAGTTTTTGGATCCCAAAGGCTGCAGGGCTGGGATTTAAAATACAGCTGAATCTGGATTCACAGCTACAGGCAGAAGCTTCAGGCCAGTGGCTGCCAGAAGCTACACTGTGAGATTTCAGTGACATCAGGGGAAAGAAGGAAATGGAAAAAAAAAATGATAGGGACATTTTTTAATGACTCACATCTGCTATCTATGAAATTTCCCAGTGCAGGCAAACAGCTGTCAAAAATTTACATAAAATATTCAGCCAGGATATCTCTCGTGATTTTGCACTTCTGGTTCACACAGATGAGTGAACTAGCCTCAGCTGGCACAGGTAGCTGCCATGGCTTTACTTGGACTTCTGCTCCCATTCTTTTTTATGTGTCCATTTTGCTTCTGCAATACCAAGCTAGAATTAGACTCCAAGTAAAGAAGAGTGATTTAAGTCCATTCCTCCATGAAAAACTTATTCCCTAGCCATCTGGCATCTCCTTAGGTGGTAACTAAAGATGTTCTGGTGATAGATGAGGCTGTATTTGTGAACTTATGAGCCATGATAATAAGAATATAAGAGCTTTGCCAAGTAACAATGGCACAATGGCTCCATTAATCTTGTCTGGCCCAGCACCATGAATATACAGATCTGTTTGCCTATCATACTCTAGGAAGATGTGAACTGGGCCACCATGTATTTCGCTAGGCTATCTGGCAGTGGTGGTAGTTATCCACTGAGACGTGACAAAAAACGTTCTATAAAATGGTGGAGTACCATCCCTTTTATTTGCTGAAGCATGCCTGTTGGGGAATCTGGATATATAGATGTGTGTGTCACCAGTATTGTCAACACAGCTGGGAGATTCACTTCGCCAAAGCCTGCTCAGATACCACTACTGAAGGGTGACATGGATCAGGAACAGGAGATGTTACTTTCCAAATAATTTTTCAGTCCTTTAAGACTGAAACTGTCAACAGAGCAATGGAAGTTGAGAGTCGGAAGCTTCCAAATGCACCATTTAAGTCTTCTTCTTGACAGTCACTGTTACTGCTGTACTGCTCATTTTCCATTTTCTCATTCACAGAACATATTTTTTCTTATACCGCAGTTTTTCTTATGCTTACAGTTTCCCCATACTTTGCGTAGTGACCTTGTGCTATGAGGCATCATTATTCTAATAAACCAGGCACTGGAGAAAAAATGTAGTAGTTCATTTTCATTTTCACTTTCATTTTTCTTTTTTTTTTTTCTTCTTTTTAACAAGTACAGGCCAGCCAGTTTGGGCTACCATAAATTAATCTGCATGTGTGCCCCTGGCTCGGCACAGATAAGTTCAGGCATAGTGCAGAGATTCTTCTTACAGCAGTGCCACTGGTAGATGCCGTTTGTTGCTACTGCTGCTGACATGGTTGCCCAAGGTAGAAGATAAAAACATCATATTGCCATTACTGTGCTGCAATGCAGCTGTGGATTAGTCCCACTTTGGGGTAGAACACTCGTTTTATAGGGGTTGATCTGAGAGTCAGAGCAGCCAAAGGACACTCTCAAAATGGTGATATAAAATGTCTGTCATACAAAATCCCACAGGACAAGCAAGAACAGCTGAATACAATGCAACGCCAGATGCAAGTCAGCATGTCTATGGTGCGCACTCACAAAATAGACTCCTATACCTTCTTGCCAGTCTATTGGTTCCTACTTGTAACACTGTCATGTACCCATGCTGTTTACAGTCTCAGTTTTCCACTAATTGATGATCTCTAGTGCTTATACACAGCACCAAATATTATGAGACCAAAGCTTTGCTGTCTATCACATCTTTTGCACATTTTTCTGATACTGGACAAAACTCCTTCCACACTCCTGTTGTTTCATTTTATGTATCTTCATGAGTTGCTCTTGGTTTTAATCTCAGTTCTTGAATGTCTAATCTTTTTAATAAATATGCAGTAAATTTATTACTTACTTTGTTCTTAAGATAGAACAGAACTTTAATTTAAGCTTTCTTTTTTTTTGTATTTTATTCTGATTTTTAATTTTTTTAATTTCCATCAACATTTAACAGGATTCAAAATTCTGTTTCAAAAAAGTCAAAGGAATCATAGTTTATACATAAAAGTCTTTAAGGTCTCAAAATACTCATTTAAACTTTGAGCGGTTCTGAAATTTTTAAAGCTCATTTTTAAACTTAATTGATCATTAGCGATATGATTCTCTTCTTCCTAGTAATCTTAGGAGAGGTGGTTCTTCTGAAGTTTTTCAGTAGGTCAGATATTCCCAGGTAACTGATTCCTCAGTGGATATAAATTCTCTCTTCTGGGTTTTTGTATTAGTTACCTTTCTTGTAACGTCAAGGGACATTATTATATTGCACAATCATTCTTAAAATTAATTTGAGAAAGGTGCTTCCGTAGTGTTCATATACAGATAAAGGCTGAAGTACACAATATTTTTAACAATAGAAAAAAAGTTTATGAAAAAATCTGTTAATATTGTCAAGTTTTGGGGGGTCACATTTTTCATCTGAAAAATTCAGAAGGCTAAGAAAAGACATTAGCTTTGATAAATAAAGTTTATAGTTAGACACTGTTAAAGACTGAGGTTGAGCTTCAGTTTGGATATGAAGACATTTTTATCTACGTGCAGTTGTCTCTAATGTGAGCTAAGTATCTGAACTCAGAGAGTAGTCCATGGAGATCCAGTGAATGAAGTCCATGTAGACTTAAGAGCATTTCAGCTAATCATAAAAGAGAAGCCTGGAGTTTATTGCTTACCTGTAGATATTTTATGCAATATGAGATACCATGCAGCACATGAAGCATTGTATGGGAAAGGCAGATGTTACATGGGCTGATAGATATGACATGGGACTATAGGAGACCAATCCCTGTCAGGATCGGCAAGTGGAAGTTAGGAGGGATACACTAGTGTATCATGTGTGATACTAAATGTCTAAGCTCAGTCAGATGAATCACCAGAACATCTCATTTCGTAAACTAACTAACCAAAATCATACTATGTTCTCCAAGCAACAGGGAAAGTATGAGGATGGAGGTAGGAAGTTATGGAGATTGTGGTCTTTATGATAAGGACTAAGGAAGTTAAGTTGCATTGTGGTTTAACACCAGCTGGCAGATAGAACCACGCAGCCACTTGTGCAGTTATCCCCGCCCGCCCCCCGCCCCCGCAGAGAATGGGTAGGGAGAAGAGTGAGAAAAGGAGGGAAAAGGATGGGAGGGGAGAGGAGGGGAAGGGAGAGGAGAGGAGAGGAGAGGAGAGGAGAGGAGAGGAGAGGAGAGGAGAGGAGAGGAGAGGAGAGGAGAGGAGAGGAGAGGAGAGGAGAGGAGAGGAGAGGAGAGGAGAGGAGAGGAGAGGAGAGGAGAGGAGAGGAGAGGAGGGGAGAGAGGGAAAGGGAAAGGGAAACCTCATGGGTCAAGATAAAGAGAGTTTAATAGAACAATATCAGAAAAGGAAAACAGCAATAATGAGAATAATAATAATGACACAAGTCAGTCTCACCACACTGTAAATTGGTGAATTCACACCCTTCTGAGCAGTGATCACGAATTCCCACCTGCCCGAAGCCAACCCCCATTTGTGTACTGAGCATGACGTCTATAGTACAGAATATTCCATTGGCCGTTCCATTGTTCTGTCTATGCTCCTTCTCAACTTCTGTGGGAAGCTGAAAAAAGTCCTTGAATACTATAAATATCACCTAGCACCAACTGAAACAATATGCATTATTGACGTTCCTTTCACACCAAATCTGAAACATAGCAGCCACTAGAAAGAAAATTAACTCTACCCATCCCAGCTGAAACCAAGACAGTCTGTCATATTGATGGGTTATAGCCTCCTGGTAAATCATTTTTGGACATGAAATGATTGTAATTATGTCTTAAAATTCTTTAATGGCGTAGTCAGGTACATTATGTAATATCGAATGAAAGTCATGATATCAGATGAATATATGATTATAAAAATACTAATAGCTAGATTTGTACCAGAGTTTAAGGTCTGTATCCTCCATATCTCCTCACCTCTTTACCTGTCATGGAATGGAATGGAATGGAATGGAATGGAATAGAATAGAATAGAATAGAATAGAATAGAATAGAATAGAATAGAATAGAATAAGAGTAATTTCAGTTGGAAGGGACCTACAACGGTCATCTAGACCAACTTTGTTCACTACCCCTCCGACTCCCCACTTCCCACACACTTTCCTTTCTGTATTCAAGGGTTGTTTTGTGTGTCTATTGAGACAATCCTCCTCAGATAAGTAAATGCTTCATTGTAGCATTGGAAATATGAAGTCTCACTAAAATTAGTAAGAGGTAAGGGCCTGAGCCCCTTTTGCTGCTTATACACATGCTTATTAGAGCCACCCTAGGAGTGTTTTGAGAGGAAACATCCCACCTCAGAGTCTAGTCTCTGGTCTGTTCAGTGTCTCGTCAACATCCTGTGCATAGCATAGAGGAAGTTTGCCACAAATCCCCCATCCACCCTTGGATCAGTTAATGTCAGAACGCTTTAGAAATGATGCCAAGACTTACATGCTGTCTCACATGCAGCTTTTCATCCACCACTACCCCCAAGTCCTTCTCTCAGGGCTGCTCTCAATCTCTTCATTCCTCAGCCTGTATTGATACCAGAGGTTGCCCAGATGCAGGTGCAGGACCTTGCACTTGGCCTTGTTGAGCTTCATGAGGTTCACACAGACACGCTTCTCAAACCTGTCTACGTCCCTCTGAATGGTATCCCATCCCTCAGCTGTGTCAACCACACGACTCGTCTTGTGTCATCTGCAAATTTGCTGAGAGTGCACTCAATCCCACTGTCTATGACATTGATTAAGATATTAAACAGTACTGGTCCCAATATGGACCCCTGAGAAACACCACTCGTCACTGATCTCCATCTGGTCAAAAGCATTGATTGCACTCAAGTTTTCCCTCTGTATGGATGGTTGCATGACTCTGCTGGTACAGGGGTTACCCCAAATCACTACACAGTTATGGAGGTGCAGGTAATCATGGTCTAAATGATTCAACATTTTTCCCCAATAAATTGTAGTGGTACTTTCACAACTCACACAAGTGAGTACTGAGCATGGGGCAGATGGGATGGAATACCCCTGTTGGTCAATTCTGGCTCACCTGTCCTGTCCACTCCTCCCTGCAGGTGGGACCCCTCTATGCTTTTCGGCTTCTGACCCTCCAATGGGCAAATAACGATATTAGCTGATCTTGGTTGTTATAGCAATAAGTATAACCAAGAGCCTTGCTGCATACCATTCCTTGGCACAAACTGTCTTATCACTCTGAACGAACCATTTTTAGACACAACATGCTGTTAATTTCAGAGGGTTAGAGGAGGTCTAGTTAAGAAGTAAAATCACTGAACAGAAAGTTGGTTCTGTTTTACCTCAAACCAGGACAATGGGTAAATCTCACATTAATATGGGATATATCATTGCTTTAGGGTTTTTCAGAAAATATGAATATGTATGGATACTTTTTTTCTACCAAGGAAGTTTTTAATCTTTAAATTCGTGGCTATGTATGAGTATGGAGTATCAGAGTGAATGTTTTCAAGATTTTCCATCCTTAACAATTTGTAATTGCATGCCATTACTCATATAACTGCTATAATACTATTATTTTCTAGTCCAGTGACGTTATGTACAATGTTTACAAAGAAAAAAAAAACACAAAAATCTTTTGTTCTTGTTAACAGGCCTTTGGACTGTATTTTTGAGTGGTATTTTTCCACTTAAAATGTAGATGTGGATCAAAAAAGGCCCAAAACTTGTGTCTAGCTTAAAATACTTGACCCTGTTACACTAGGTCACTAAAAGCTGAAATGTCTCAGTCTTTCTCCATTTCTTGTAGCCTCCGTAGGTGCTTACGTTGATTTAAAATGGACACATAATATTTTAGATACGTTTTAGAGAAAATAATATTAAAGCATATATTGACCAAGAGCAGGTTTGTTTAGTTGTTTGGTTTTTTAAAATCCAGAGCACACGTTACTCTATACATTTTTAGGTTAGAGGTGTTCCCATTAGAATGTGTGTCATTCTTATAACTGTGCTTAATGCTGCCTGGATGGGAGTCAGTTCAGTCTCTGAAAGATGCAGTTGTACTGAAGCAGTGCCTAACCTGAAGAGGATACTCATTCGGACAGTTTATTCATATATAACAGCATCTGTACACAGAGCAGCACAAGGATGTGCGAAAACTCCTCCAGTCTTCATACTATTTCCTAGTGGACCCAGCAGGATGATTACATGTATGTTCATTGTCTTTGAGGGTAATACTGAGCTGATAATTGTTGGATTTATATTTTCCCTAAATAGCAAATTCTGACTTTAGGGCCTATTATTAAGTCTGAGGAAATTTAAATTAGGATATTAAAAGTTTGGAATAAGTGAGCTATGAGACCCTCAGGACTTCCTGTGTGCGCTCAGAAAGCTAATCCTATACAGCATTAAATTGCTCTGCCATCCTTGAGGACTTGTATGCTTTTTATTTCAAGTGAGCTAATTCACCATTATTGTCTCAATACATAGACTTGCCACGGCACTGTGATTTAGCATATCTGTCTCATTAACAAAAATGAGCACAGTTTTCCTTAATTCTTCATAAAAACATCTGTATCTGTGCTAGAATATTAAAATGGATTTTTATTACATTTTTTTAACCTAAAATAAATTTGAGACATACAAATGACTGCTTTTTTTTATTTATTTATTTTACAATATGGCATCCTTCCAAGCTTTCTGTGCTAGATATGTTTTCAAGGATTGTTTTCATTTAAAGAGAAATGCATAGATCTTGACCTGAGAACAGCCCTTGAAAAACTAGTTCATTTGTTGTTTTGTTTCCCTCATGAATCAAACTAAAAAAAAAATTTCTGTATTTATATATGAATGTTTATATAATGAAAATTATTATTTTGAGATAGTCATGTGCTAAACATGTAACTTATGCTAACGGTAGTTTCTGCAGGACAAAAACGTAAATATGTGAATCCCAGCCACCCTGTCTTGGTTTGTCAGGAAACTCCCATACTAAAAATCCCTGTACATGGAACTACTTCTCAAAGTTTTGATGAGATCTTTCTCTATGTGGGAAAAGGAAAGATTGCCTTTTTAAAGGTCTTCACCAGTGTCTTTGTATCTGAGCCTAAAAAATATTTTTTTATACAAAATTGTCTGCATATTTGGTCAGGATTCATTAATATTTTAACAATAGTCAAAATCGTACTTTTTCTTAACTTATTATTTTATTTAAAATAATTATAACTCTTTTCAAGGTGTAGATAATTTGTCGGAAACTTTCTTTAATATTTGAGCCGAACAAGTATTGTACCATGACATCATGGAGCCATCTTCAACAGGAAGTACGATACCGAGGCTCAAAGAGGGATACAGACAATATCCAATACCATTGCCTTTTAAGTAGAGGTATTACACATTACTTTGGATCTACATTATAAGTATGACTTTCTCATACAAGATAAGCTGCCTCTGTAATTTCAGTTTTTAAGAGAAAAAAATTAACATGACAAGTTATAAAAGCATAAGGGGAAAAAGGGGAAGTTGGTAGACAGCATCTTAAGAATGCTCCACTCCAGGGAGCAGCAAAGGCCAAGACTTCCCCTCTGATAAACGACTGCTGCCCAACCACAGCATTTTACCAGGGATTTACTGGGGATGGTGAGCCTGTTAATGCTTAGCCTAGTACCTAATGCTTTTATTTCACATTACTTTTTAAATAGGATTCAAGGAGGATCCAGGGAACTATACATCAATAAGTTAATCTTTTATGTGTGACAGGTAAATGTAAATAAGTATGATAAAAAAATAGAATGACTGAATCAATAGATAAATATTATATAATGGGCAAGTCTCAGCAAAGACAGCCTTTTAATTGGATGTCTAAAAGATATTCAGCAAAGCTGCTCGCCAAAAGCTTTTAAAGGAACAAAAAAAATGCTGTGAAGAAGGAAGCTCCTCTTGTGCACTGGTAACTCATTCAGAAATGAAGTGTGGCAATAAATAAATGATCATTTTCCTTAGTGGAGGAAGGAGTCCCAGAGGGGTCTGTGTTAGGTATTTTGATGACATATGATGATTTTGTTATCTAACATTCATAAATTATATTGAACAAGGGTTAAATGAGCAACAGGTCAGGGATAATGCTAAATTATTTGTGACAGTAAACCCACTATCTCTGCATCCATATTTTCACACTTTTTAACATTTCACCTATATAATTGGCTGTATTCTCAAAAGAAAGCAAGATTTTGATACGGTTTAAAACCAGTCAGCATTTTTCACATAGATACAAGTTTTGACTGAGTAATGATCTTTTCTCTAAACTGAAACTTTAATTAGAAAAATAAATGCTAGTTTCTATTCCCTATTTTTCACAAAAAATGTTACTCATGTCTTCTGTAGACTACTTGTAAATACATTAAGATCAATGAAATGCTACAACTGACTAAATAAACAAATAAAAACAATTTCATTTGCCATCACAGCATATTTTCCATATAGTGAAAAAAAAAAAAACCGCAAACAAACCCCTTGACAGGATAGCTAATAGAGAAGTTGCTAGGACCTGAGATATGGAAAACCCAAGTTCAAAAACTTGTCTCTAGTTAGAGATATTTGTCCAACTCAATACCTCAACTCAATAAATAGCTCAAGCTGTGTTCAGTGATACAAGTAGGGACACACAGAAGCTCCCTTCAGATGGATAAAAATTCTTGACTTCATTTATATTGACCAGGAACTACCTAATGAAAGCTTTGATGAAACCTGTACAGTTCTGTTAAAAAAAAAAAAAAAAAGGGTGAATATAAGGAATCAACAATTAAAAAGAAAGTTAAAAGATTTATTAGAAAAAAACATCAGCTATAGTTTTAGCTCTAGAAAATCAAATAGAAGCTGGTGAACAAAAATATCTGAAAATTATTTACAAAGTAATTTAAAAGTAATTTAAAGCAGATGAAGTAAAAGTTATGGTGAAATTTAAACTATGGATTTGGTTTTTTTCCTACAAAATGCCATCCTTTGCTTTTTAATTTTTTTTTTTTTTTCTCAGAGCATTGTTCTGAAATTTTCACAGTATACCTCACAACTGTTGTTGACTCTAGAAAAGGATATATCCTTGGAACTCTTTGGAAAATAGTTACAGTTGGACTTAGTTTTATAAAACTAAGGATTCCGAATAATAATCAAAAAGTCCTAAGTTAGAGATAGTCTGACATTCTTTGATTTAGTGTTTGCATTTTATAAATGGAGCATATTACATGCACTGGAAAATTCAAGGCTCAAGACTGTTCCTTTTGAATGAATTGAAACTTCTCTTTAGTCCCATGATGTAAGATTGACTTTTGAGTTAGTTTTGAGTTAGTGAACTTTATTAGTGGCAAAGCCTTCAGATTTTAGCAAAGCAGGGGGTATAGGGGTGGGGTGGGGGGGGTTGAGTGGGGAGGTGGTGTTTGCCCTCAGAATGGCTTTCAGTTCTCTGAAACTAGATTTAATATATCTTTCAAAAATATTTACGCTTATGTCACCTTTCTCGTTTGAGTGAACATTTTAATGGACTGCCTTTGAATCTCTGTAGTGCAACAATGGCAAAGTAGAGTGCCAACAAAGGTCATCAATGGCAACAGACTAATGATCCATAATCCATTAAATTGATGCAAAACTGATTTCAGTGATAGGTATATTAGACCTTTACTGATGTCATATATTTCATGTTTCAATAACAAAATGGCGATCGTAACATTACAGTCTAGTTTTATACTTGTCTGATTCACATTTCATAGAATCATAGAATAGTTAGAGTTGGAAGGGACCTTAAAGATCATCTAGTTCCAACCCCCCTGCCATGGGCAGGGACACCTCCCATTAGACCAGGCTGCTCAAAGTCTCATCCAGCCTGGCCTTGAACACTTCCAGGGATGGGGCATCCACAACCTCCCTGGGAAACCTGTTTCACTGCCTCACCAACCTCACAGTAAAGAATTTCTTCCTAATATCCAATCTACATCCATCCTCCTTTAGTTTGAAACCATTGCCCCGTGTCCTATCATTACACTCCCTGATAAAGAGTCCCTCCCCATCTTTCCTGTAGGCCCCCTTCAGGTACTGGAAGGCGGCTGTAAGATCTCCCCAGAGCCTTCTCTTCTCCAGGCTGAACAACCCCAATTCTCAACGTGTTTTCATAGGAGAGGTGCTCCAGGCCTCTGATCGTCTTTGTGGCCCTCCTCTGGACTAGCTCCAGCAGGTCCATGTCCTTCTTATGTCGGGGGCTTCAGGGCTGGAGCTCTCCAAATGCTGGAGCATTTGACTGACTCGCATCACTAGGGCTTATCATAAGATAGATCATTTGATAAGCTTCAAATAATGTTTTGACTTTCAGATCCTTATCTTCATGAGTAATAACACTATTAAAGAAGCTGAATTCTGAGCAAATTTGCTATAGCCGTACACCTCAATTTTTCCTTAACATTGAAATCATCACCAGCAGCGACTTGAGGGCATTGCACTTGACTGACATTCAGCAAATTTAATTTGCAAGTTTGTCAAATATTGTGATCACTCAGGAATTCTGAGTTCTAATCCTGATTTTGACACTGTCTTTGAGCACTTACTCATTTAAGTGACTCTGTCTCAGTTTCACTTTCCGTATAAAGGGAGTTGTAGCAAAACTTACACATCTCATTGACTTAATTAAGCAATGCTGGCAAAACACCTTGAAGATAAAAGGAATTATTTAAGTATTTTTAATGTAATCAAATTAAATTTTAGACAATAGAGTAAATTTTTGTCCCATCTGGACTTTTTATTGAATAATTCATTCTGTTTGGCAGCTGATTCTTGTGTATGCCTCAGCTGGACAGCTATTTCACACTTTAAAATTTTAGGAATAAGTTCTCAGAACAGGAAATTAGAAACAAGACTTTCATTAGCATAAACATAGAATTTATTTTTACAAATAGACTTTGCATCTATAAATTAATGCATTGTGGATTTTCAATATAATGTATTACAGTGACCCATTTAACGCTTGCTTAATCAATTTAGTTTAGACTTGTAAACAACACAGGGCAAAAACTATGAAGGGAAAAATTGAGAAAGGAGGAAAAAAGCACTTGGATTGTTAACTCAGCCAAAACAGAGAGCTAAAATTCTGAGCTCCAGATGATGTGAAAGGGATGCTCTTTAGTTATTGCAATTACATTTATGAGCAACAAGAGGAGCAGAAAGAATTGTGATTATTATTATTTTGGTGTATTTTGGTCAGGTTTTTCAGGGTGCCATACAGGACAGCTTCCAGGTGCTGTTCTGCAGAGCGTTTTTCTGTCCAGATGACCCCCAACCTTTGTCTGGGGTTATCCCATCCCAGGTGCAGGATTTTCCATTTGCTTTTACTGAACTTCATAAAGCTCCTGTCAGTCCATTTCTCCAGTCTGTCAAGATACTACAGCTGTGCTTTGCAGTGTGGCCTCCTTCACCAAACTAGTGTCATCTATGAACGTGACAATAGTGCATTTGTTTTCATTATCCAGGCCATTATTAAAGTGTTAAACCTTCTTGGTTCCATTGTATACCTCTGAGGAACACCACTAGTGAGCAGCTAAAAGTCACCAGTTAGACTTCATATCACTAATCACAACCATTTGAACCCTGAGGTCCAATTATCCAGCCAACTGATAGTCTACCTATCCATCTAATATCAGATCCTGCTAGCAAGAAGAATAGATCTGTGATAGGATAGCTGGGCTGTATGTCCATGATAACCATGCTCTGCTTGCAAGCTCTACACACTCTTAACTAGGAAATGGGCTTGAGATTGCAGAAATAAGGACAACATGTTGATGGTATACGAAGTATACACAGTTGTATTTAATTTTTATGTGATTGTGTATAACAGACATGCCACTGCCTTCTGTAATTACTGTAGTATCTGCATTCTCTTTGATCCAATCAGAATACAACTAAAGACACCTGATGAGAATGTTGTGTATGCTCAACATATATGTGAGCTCAAAAAAACAACTGGATAAATTAAAAAACTAAAACTTTGCTCAGGACTGTTAATACAAAACATGCCCGTTGGCTCAGGAAGTCCCTGGAACATAAATTGGTGGAAAGCGAGAGAGGAAAATAGCATTTCATGCTTACTCTTGTCCTTTTCTATTGGAATATGTTACTAATCACTGTAGAATATTGAGACAGATGGACCATCAGTCTGGCTTTGTAAGGGTGTTGTGATTTTTTTTGTTTGCTTTGTTTTGTTTTGTTTCCCATGGGGTCTTGTCTTCTCCTCCACATTTCTACAAGGCTGGATGGAAGATGGTGGTCTTTGTCATTCTTTGTATCTTTACTTCACAGTGCTTTCCTCATAACCTTTAGAATTCTTAAGACATACTTTTTGCCTTACGTTTCTCTTTTTGCATTAGGGTGTTTAGGTGCATAGTCATACAAATGTTTAAGTATTTTTGGAAGCATTCCCAAGCTATTTACTATGATAAGCATGAAAAAAAAAAAGGTGCATGCTTAGAAAATCACTTTTAGCCATTCAGTATTCTACCTGGGTTAAAACTAGTCAGTTTTTCCCCTCAATTAACTGAACTAATGAAATCTGAAAAACCACAGATTTAGCACTTCATTATAGCTATTTTTCTAATTTATCTCTAATACTGTGTCAGTAATCTTTAATGCTGTTTTTACTTTCAGTTCAATTATATTTTCTTTTTTTTTTCTCATGACTTTTTACGTTGTTTAAATGGTGCAAAGAAATTAATAGATTTTATGAAAAAAACCCCTATTATTAGATCAAATAACCTGATACCTTCTTTTATATAGTTCATTTAACTTGTTCCAATTATTCCTATTTTGAGATATTCTTTGGCACTACCACATTTCCCAGAAAAGCATCAAGCACTGATGTAAAGATTTCAAGATTTCAGTTAACACATTTTGCAGGTTCAGGTGTTTCATTAATCTGTTTTCTGAATATGTGCCTTTTTTCTAGTATTGGCTGCCTTTGTATTCCCATTACTCCTTCATATGCTTGATGGTCTAGCAATTATAATAAATAAAAATAAACATTTATTCAGGGCAACACACCATTTGCAGAATGACATGCTTTTTATCCAGAAGCACCTCCTAAATCAGTATAGCCAGAAAAGCAAAGCTAAGAATTCTATTTTATTTTTTTCTCTTGAAAGACAAACCAAGGTTGGAAGCAGATCCAGTATCAGTGCGTGTAGAGGAATAACCCCTACAACCTCACACTTAAGCCACTTGTGTTGTTTGCCGACAGCATGCTTTCTGAATCCCACACCTGTCAAGGACAACACGACTTGAAATCCAGGACTCATACCATTTTTAGTTCAGACTGAAGAATTTACAAAATTGTGACGTGGGCAACCATTCTGGACTTCAAGTGTTACATTAGATTATCTTTTTCCCTTACTAGTGCTAAGTAATGTAATGTTATTACAAGGTGACCTTGAACCAGCAATGCACCATTGTGGCAATTAAGGCCAATAGTTGCCTGAGCTGCATCAGGAAGAGCATTTCCAGCAGGTCAAGGGAGGTGAACTGTCCCCTCTACTCAGCACTGGTGAGGCCACATCTGGACTGCTGGGTCCAGTTTGGAGCTTCCCAGTATAAGAAAGATATGGAGAAAGTCCAGTGAAGGGCCACAAAAATGATTATAGGACTGAAACATTTCAAACATGGGGAGAGGCTGAAAGATCTGGTGAAAAGTTGGCTCAAGGAGGATCTCATCAATGTGTATGAACACCTGATGGGAAGAGATGAAGAAAATAGAGCCAGACTTTTTTCAGTGGTGCCCAGTGGTGCCCAGTGCACAGGACAGGAGGCACTGGGCACAAATTGGCATGAAATTCCATCTGAAAACAGGGAAACACTTTTTTACTCTGAGGGCAGTCAACCACTGGAACAGGTTTCCCAGAGAAGCTCTGGAGTCTCCATTTCTGAAAAAATTCAAAAACTGACCAGACTTGGTCCTGGGCAACCTGCTCTAGCTGACCCTGCTTTAATGAGCGGGTTTGGACTAGTTGATCTCAGAAAGTCCTTTCCAACTACTAATTCTGTGAATCTGTGATCTAAACACTATTAATTACCCAGTGAGATGAGTTTTGAAATATCCATATCTTTACTGACAACCTGTTGCTTCATAACCTTCCTTTATTCCTGATGTCTTCCTTATGATGACTGAAACCATTGGCCAGTCTCTGTGGGATAAAAAATCTTGAATAATTTTTCACTTTTTTGCTTGAGGAGATTCCTTATCTGGTTTCCCTTTTGCTCAGACCCATCCATCTCCATTTGTTCATTCTTGTTTCTCAGCTTTTCTTTCCAGTCTCCTGTTTGCACAACCATGTCATGCTTTTGATCATGCTTGTCCCTCTGTTGTGAGCTCATAGTATTTACTTCATCACGAAATGTCACACATGGTCACAGATTGTCCAGAATCCACTAGACTTTATGTTATGTAAATATTCTACCAAATAAAATTACTCTCAGGGTACGCTGGTTCCATTCTTCAATTTCTTTTTGAAAAGTATTCAGCATTTCAAAGCAAAAATACAATATTTTTTATTTTAGTAATTTATTCTAATTCAATTTAAGCATACTTTACCACATAACATGATTTAAAAGAAAAAAAACAAACAAACAAAAACCGACAACATTGCAAACTTAGAATTAGGTCAAACATAGGCACAAGTTTTTTGTCTTGAGGGTAATCATACGTGGAACAGAGAAGTAATTCCCTGAACTGCAGGAAGTATTTGTTGAAATGTTATAGCCTGAATTCTGTCTGAATTCAGACAGGCTACATTACTATCATGGCTACTTCTTATCTTAAAATCCATGACTCCATGGAGACTTCCACTGAAGCCAGTTCAAAGAGCAAAAAAGATAACTTCTGATGAAATGTCAAACTCTGCTTGAAACAACAAAACTGATTTTTCTCAAATTACGACAGCAAATTCCTGAAGTTGCTTTGTATAGCCTTGTCATCACTTTTTTTGTGCTAGAATATTTGATTCGTAGCCATGCTGAAAGTCACAAATATTTAGAAGTCACAGCATATGTCACTAAGTTTCAAGCTTCTTAAACAGCATATTTTTAGCTTGATTGATTTGGCACAGAATGAAGGATTTTTCAAATACCCTTTGTAGACGAGTCACAAGATGACTGCCTGGCAAGACAATTCAGAGAAGATTACTTCTGTGCAATGAAACTGAAGATATCTAAAATAATCTGAGTTTTGAAATATTTAGTTAGGTCTTGATGTCCAGTCTTATTCATGAACTTTGACGGATGCACTATAGAATTACCAAAACACATTTATCTTTCAGAATTGTTATTTCATAGGATTAAAAAAAATCTTCTTTATATTTAGCTTAGAACATTGGGAAAGCTTAACCATATTTGAAACGACAATTAGAGCAACATTAACAAACCCCTCAAACATGCCATTAAGTCATAAAAGCAGGAGAAACACTTATTGTGTATTATTAATGGGGTTCTCCAGGTTAAACTGATCATATTCATATACTGTATTGTACTACCCAAAGTTCTCAAATTACCCACAAGTAATTTAATATACTTGAATCATATGTCTACAAGCACTGCCAAAATCCATTTGTTAAATTTGCATTCTCTTCATTGAATATGAGGTTATACAGGGCAGTATGATAGAAATATACTTTAAAATAAAATCTTCCTTTGGAATGTCAAGTAGATACAGACCAGAGGTAGCATATTGCCTCTGTGCTTTAGATGTTGGATTCAAAAATATGGTGCTGCAATAGGGCAAAAGTACTTAGATCACTGATGAAAGAGTTCATGTCAAAAGGCTTGTTCAAACCTTACAAGCACTGACCCGCAGCGAGAGCAGTTATCATCAGCTCTTGCTGTATCTTGCAGGATGGAACAGAAGAGATTCTTCCTCTAAGTAAACCTTTCTCATAATTTTACAGCATACCAAGGGAACATATTAGTTGCTATCAGCACTTGGGCATGTGGTCGGTGTGTTTGGCAATATTTCATTAAGCAGCAGACATCTAATTAGATAAAAAGAGTTCGTGTTAAAAATTTCCTTTAGTTTAAGAATATTTTAAGAACTGTAAATATATATACACACACACACACTAAATCTTTATTGCCATTAGACCTACCAAGAAAAAATGGACAAGACAGAAACACAGAAACAAAGAATCATTCAGGGTGGAAGGGACCTCTTGAGATTATCTGGTTCAACCCTAAAGCTCAAGACACCTAACAGCCACAGTAATCTTCCCATCTTTCTCCTTCGTTCTGCACAACTCCAATTCTCTTACGCTGTTTTCTTCATTTTTATTATTATGACTGTCTAGTCCACCACTATTCTCATCTCATAAGCCATTATCACCCAATATCTACCTTTTTACTTTGATGTCATCCCTTACATACTGAATAAAATCCTTATATTGGCCTTTAATCTCTACTTGTCTCTCTTCATTTAAACCGTTCTCAAATATCTGTATTTCTGTAATGCCTACCAGAAAATTATACAGCAAATTTTAGACAGCTGAGTAAATGTCTGAGATGATACATGCTTTCTTCTTACCCTGATTTTAGAAGTCAGAGATGGAAAAAAAAAATAGCTCCGACATGCTGCAAAGTAAACCAAGCTCCTCTTGTGTTTTTTCACCTACAGAAACATTTCTTGTGGGTGTCCTGTTGGATTCCTGCTTGAAGAGAGCATTAACTTCTTGATAAACATGAGGTGAATATTCACTTCCTCTGACAGCTGATCACACAAGGTAGAAGTCCAAGGTAGTAGCACTTGTGCTAAAATGGGAGGTTATGTTGCACCTATTTTACAAAAGCTGCATTAGGTATTGTTCCTCTTGAAACGGATTTTACACCCAGTTATCACATGACTGCTCGATAAGGGAAATGTTAATAACGCTTTCCTTTAGTTTTGTATGTTGTTAAGACAAGCTGATAAGGAAGCTCCAAGACTTTATTGAGGGAGTTGCTCCAGACCACTGAGTCTGTCTCAGAAAGTGATATTTAATCCTCTGTTTAAACCATGATTTTTCACTGAAGGAATATTTTGGTATTTATACATTAATGAAAGATCTGATACAAGTGACACAGGTGAACGATAGGACTTTTAATTATCTGCAGTATAGTTTAACCTGAAGTGATTAAGGGAAAATATATAAAATCAAGTCACTTGGAGTGGAATTCATCTGACAAAAAGTAAATGTCTACATTTCAGGTAGTCATCTGAGGTTCTCATTACCTCGGAAAGAAATAAGCACTTCCTAAAATTGATAACATACTAATATAGATGTCGAAAATGGACCAGAAAAACCTCACTGTAAGTGTGTTTGTTTCTTTGTATTTTTACTAAAGATAAGTAGGTCAGATATAGATGACGTTATCTAAATTAGGTTAGATTAATTTGCACTACAAGATTATTTCCTGGTCAAAACTAGCTGCAAATCCAGGATCATTGTTGGTGCTTCATAAGGTTTCTTTATTCATTTTAAGGCTTATGTAACAGTATAACTTTTGAAACAATATAATCTTTGAATTCAACTCATGAAATCTCATGCTGGAATTGGACCTACCTGCTAGTGAAATAAAACAGACACTTAGGGTATGCTTACCCTACTAAAATAAAGCACAGCTTGAGCATTGTCTCACACTGTCTATACAGCTGAATTCTTAACGTGCTTCTTGTCACTGCTTTAACATATACCAACATTTCCCTGGACAGAAACCACACAGCACTAGGTAGGAATTGTTCCGAATAGGTATTTTGGACATGCCAGCATTCTGTATGGTGAAGAAGCATGTTTAGGCTGCAAGCCTGAGCAGAGCTATGTCAGTTAGACACAGAGCCAAGGAACAATTCCTACTTCACTTCATTTGCTTGTGTACACGTAGACTTACATGGGGGTCGGGCTAAAAGCTTGTTCTCTAAAATTAATAGCAGCTTTACTATGGCTTCATCAAAGTTAGGATTTTCCTTTCATCTTTGTGTCATATATTTATCCGTATGTTTTGCACATATTTGTGCAAATCCCAGTCTCTGTGAGAATTGCACATTGAAGACCAAAGTAGTTCTCTAATTCTACATACTGGAACAGGTGGAGCTTCTCTTTTCTTACACACTCAGATGGTTTAAAATAGTTCATGTAATGCCTATAACATGCAAATATAGCAACTTCAGAGAAGCCTTTCCTTGTGCTTTCTTGTTCATTAAGTATATAAGTAATTCCTATTTTTGTGTTTCTGAAGATAAAAAAAAAAAAAAGGACTGAAAGCAGATATTCCAGGGGAGGTTTAGGTTAAAATGTCTTCACAGAAAGTCTTACCAAACATTGGAACAAGCTGCCCAAGGAAGTGGTTGAATCACCATCCCTGGAGGTATTTAAAAGATGGGTGGACGTGATGCTTAGGGACAAGGTTTAGTGGTGGTTTGGCAGTGTTTGGTTAATGGTTGGACCCGATGATCTTAAAGGTCTTTTCGAACCTAAATGATTCTATGATTCAATGATTCTATGTTTGGAAGTAGTAAGGAAAAGAGGGCAGATCTTGCCTTTATTAGAGGCTGTGTTTTTATTATATCAGCTTTCAAGTCATTTTCACTACATGAGAAAAAGCTCAAGGGATTCAAATGCTCTTTCTAAACATTCACTAAAAAGATTTACATCAAATTTGTGCTTTATTTAACATACTCAGACTAGCAAGCGTCTCAGTTTCAAATCTGTTTATCTGGGTGAAGTTCTGGCTTCTGTAGGATTGATTAGGATTTTATGGATGTTTAAAAATCCCTCATATTCGAAACTAAAGTACAAGTGCATCACAGTAACTGCTTAAAATTTCAGATTTTTAGAAAACAAAAAAAGTTCAGAGGAGCTAAATTTTATTTTTTAGTCCTGAGTTCGATGAATAACACCTCTTTTCTCCCTACACTTGCCCCTTTGACCAACCAATTCAGGTTCAGGTTAATTCTTTTTAGGTCCCATTATCACAATAGGTCAAGAACTGCTGCCATAGTGAAGCCTGAACAGGCTTCCTAATACCTTTGCTAAGCATTCACACAGTTATAACTGCCCCACGGTAAAGCAGAACTAAAGCTTAGAAAGGGAAGCAGGGACCTTACAAATGATCTGAAAGAGGGGAAACTCCACATGATCTCCTTGGAGGTAGCAGATGGATTTTAAAAAATTCATGTGGACATCTCATTAATATTTAAGTACTAAAGATACGATTTTAAGTAATTCTGAGTAAGAGCTAGAATGACCTAGAGGCTCTCACAATTGAAAAGAACTCTGATAATAGTAGTCATAACTAGAACTTATGAGTTAAAAACCACTAAATTCTTTCTGTCGGAATTTGCTGGCAGGTCAAATGCAAATATACTGTGGAATTGTAGTATTTTTTGGAAAAAAAGGATGTGAAGCTATCTCAGAATAAAATCTCCAACAGAAAGATATGCCAACTTTGGCAGCACCAAAACTGAATGCCACAGGGTTCTGGTCAACATGCCAATTACAGAGTCCATTAATGGTGGCTTCTTACTAGCCAGTCAGTTACGTCTTGTAGAATGAGTTAGTCTTTAAGAATTCATCTGCATGTTTAGAAGGAAGAATTAGGATACTATTGTGAATTTTTGTTTGATAGATATACCTTGGAGGTCCTGCTCAGATACTGATGTTTCTAAAGTATATATAGCTGATAAGTTTTTTAACACACATGGTGTTGAACCTAATGATTGAGCTAAATTTGTTTAGTATCTTGAACTAAAAATAAATTAAACTAGATGTTGTCCAGCAACCAATAATCACAAACTAAGTGCAATTATAATAAATAAAAAGAGGATATATTTCAAATGTGTTACAGAAATTACTGTCTCAAATAAAGTAGTTGGAGAAAATGAAAAAAAAAATCAAGAAAATTCAGCTATTTAGGGAATGGCTCATGACATTTTCACATATATATATGTATAAATCTATAAAAAATATATGTGCAGATATATTTCATAAAATTATAATAGGAATAATAAAAAATACTGATAATAACTGCACTAGGTTTATTACTGAGAATAGTTAACACAATGTTTGGTAAACTTTTCTGGTCTTTGGGTTGTGTTTTGCAAAGCAGCATTATTCTCCTATCACATGAGAATTCCTGAAGTAGACTGCAGGCCACTGGTGAGTACACAGTAGATTGCAAGGAAAATGTTATACCATATATAGTCAAGATAAAAATTTCAGGTTGTATGATTTGGACAATTTACATAATAGAGCGATGTAGGAGTTGGTTGAGACAATTATTGTCTCAATTGACAATTTTTTTCGGTTTTTAATCCTGAAGAAAAAAAAATAAAAAATCCAGGCCTTGATAAAGTAGTATTGTTTCTCAGTGTTAAAGAAAAGTTAGCAGAACAACCAGGTAATTCAAGGCCACGTAGCCTGGTTTGAGTCCCAGCCAAAATAATGAAAAAAGTGCTACGAGATTTAATTAGTAAAGAATTAAAGGATTACATTATAGCTAGTGCCAATCTATCATCATAGCTTTGCAGAAAATAGGTCTTGTTAAACAAACGTGATTCCCTTCTTTCAAATTAGAAATGTATTTGATAATGATAACTGCATTGATGAAACAGCTTCCTGTAACGTATTTGTGACAAAGTACTGTATATTACTTGGAACAAAGATTAGCAGTATTTGTAAACAGTAAATGGAATATAAACCAGATGTCATCTCAGGAAGCTGATGATAGTTGAAATACATCTTCTAACATGAATTTCTACTGACAACCCATAGGCATGGTAACTTCCAACGTTGTTCAATGTTTAATCAATGAAACTGAAGTAAACATAAAAACACTGCCAGTAAATTGTGCAGTTGAAAAGACTGAATGAATGATAAATGATGAGGAGATATGAGTCTTGGAACACTGAGCCAGTTCAAATAAAAAGAATTTAATACTCAAATTCTGGATGCTACCTCTGTGAACAAGAAATACAGACCATACTCACAGATCGAGAAACCATAACTTGTAAAGAAGGGCCATAATAATATATCAGGCCATAATAAAACATACATAATAACATATGAGAACTGCGCAAAAGGGGCCAATTAGCAAGATTCTTGGCTGTTTGAACAGTACAGTAGTACACAAGATGGAAAAAAATGTCTCTTTTCCCCTGGAAACATTCAAGGTCAGGTTGGACGGGGCTCTCAGCAACCTGATCTACTTGAAAATGTCTCTGCTCATTGCAGGGGAGGTTGGACTAGATGACCTTTAAAGGTGCCTTCCAATACAAACTATTCTATGATTCTATGATTTGATGATATATTCACGTCAAACCAGGCCACAGGTCTTGCCAAAAGAAGTCAATATGGAAAATGAAGCAGCCTGGAATAGGCAAAATATTAGACCACATAATCTAAGAATACCATCCTGTTTCAAAAATCTATGGATACCTTGCAAAAATGCATACTGATAGCTGCAGCTTCTAATAATGAAACTGTATTTTTGCATGTATGTTTTTATCTGAGAAGCATTTATTTTCTACAGTTATTTTATAGCTGCATAGTACATTTTAAGCATTCCTTCTCACAGAGGCTTGTAAGTACAATGGATATATTCATGTATTTAAAGCTTGCTTCATTTTCTGCGTGATTTTGAGGTCAGATACTGTAGAAGCACCCTCTGCAAATTAAATTCCTCTAATTTGTATGGAAAGGTATGAACAAAAAGACTTGTGGCATTTATCCCAGACCAAGAGATCAGCCAAGCTATGTGGAACAGGAGGAGTAATTGCTTTTTCTTAGTAAGATGTCAAACCTTTTAAAAAAACAAATGCTCACAGGAGGTCTCTTCATTTTTCCATACAGAGAATATTAGCACAGATAGCTTCCATTAGAATCAACAAAATAAGCATGTAAACCTTCCACATGCTGCATTTATGGGATTATAAAGTTCTCTGTTGGTTTTGCCTTCAATGATAGCTTCTTTCTTTCACAATTTCTTTTGTTGGTGCATGCGGGGGACTTTTGATGTAGTTATTAAGCACGACTTTATCTCATTTTAAATGGTGTTGGTTGGGGAATTAGCACACACCTCAGCCTTGCTGCTAATGTAGTTGAAATACAGACAGGACTCTTGCATTTAAAAGGAGGAATATATTTGCCATTCTATCCTACTTTTACAGTAATGCATTAAATTGTGCTAATTTTTTTATTTTGTTCTATCTCGAGATTGGAGAGATCTGTCAGTGGTGGCCTGCTACCCCTTTTCCTTAAAACACACTCACCTTCCCATGGAGGTTTTATGTTTTTTTATGATACTCCACAGTATTGGAGTACTGTGTCCAGTTCTGGGCTCCCCAGATCAAGAAGGACAGGGAACTGCTGGAGAGGGTACAGCAAAGGGCTACCAAGATCATTAGGAACATCTCTCTTATGAGGAAAGGCTGAGGGATTTGGATGTTTTTAGTTTGGAAAAAAGACGACTGAGGGGGGATCTTATCAATGCTTATAAATAGTTAAAGGGTGGGTGTCAGGAGGATGGGGCCAGGCTCTTTTCAGTGGTGCCCAGTCACAGGACAAGAGGTAACGGGCACAAACTTGTACATAGGAAGTTCCATCTCAACACGAGGAGGAACTTCTTTACTTTGAGGGTGGCAGAGCAATGGAACAGGCTGCCCAGAGAGGTGGTGGAGCCTCTGTCTCTGGAGACATTCAAAACCCACCTGGACGCATTCCTGTGCAACCTGCTCTAGGTGACCCTGCTCTGGCAGGCGGGTTGGTCTAGATGATCTCCAGAGGTCCCTTCCAACCCCTACCATTCTGTGATTTTCATTTCTTAAACTGATGCAGCGTTAGTTAACAGACAAGACTACTCCACTGCCACTAACTGCTGAGGCAATTTAGGTAACTGCTCTGAATAGTGTTGTTATTCTCTGTCTGTCAACTGGTAACTACCCGTTTACCTTATTTTGAGATATGCTGGTACTAACCTCTGCTCATTTCTACCTAGTGTGCCTTCACTCTCTATTTGGGGAAGCTAAGTTGAAGCACTCATGTCTAGAACTAATGATCTGGTATTTTGCCCCTTCAAGTATTTTAGATCTCATTATCTTGTCATAAAAGCTGTGAAGATTAGCAAAATACAGAAGAGATTTAATTTTGTTCCCCAGAAGTTGAAACTTGCATAATGGACATGGTGCTAAAAGCCAGGAGACTTTTTGTTGTGTTTTGTACTATCTCACAAAGAGGTAATTAGAAACACCTGAAAAGAGAGGGTAAGAAAATGTAGGGATCAAAGAACCCTGTAGTTCATGTGGCAATAGCTTCGACTGCAAAGCAAACCTTAACTACTATAGTGCCATGTAAATCGTTAAGCAGCTGGTGAGATTTAAATGCTGAAAGCCATTGAATAATACAGGATTTCCCCTGAGGAGTCACATTCAACAATCACATATAATACTTTTTTGTTGTAGAATCTCAGCATCCAGCATTTGCAGATATGTGTCCAAAACCTTCCAAGCTGACCTACAAGGACTTTCCTGATACCAGGGCATGGACCTGCTGAACAAAATTCCATGTGAACTTGTAACTGATCAGCTCAGCTGATCCCTCTTTTTCTTTCTTCATCATGAATTGTGAGACTTCCAGACAGCAGCCCATAGGTTTAGTCAGCATAGCTTTCATAAAGAATGGACTGGACTGGACTAGAATAGACTAGACTAGACTAGAAGAGTTGGAAGTGACCTACAACGATCATCTAGTGCAACTGCCTGACCACAAGTTAAAGCATATTATTAAGGGCATTGTCCAAATGCCTCTTAAACACTGACAGGCTTGGGGCATCGACCACATTATCTTTCATCTTGGTATAAGAAAGACTTTCTACTGTGAGAACAATAATTCACTGGAACATCCCCCCCACGGACATGGTAGAGTCCCCATACACTGGAGGTTTTCAAGATGTGATTGGAATGGGGTGATACATAATCTCATCTAGGCTCCATTTCCCACGAAAGATTGGACCAGTTGATCTCCTGAGGTCCCTTCCAACTTGGACTGTTCTAGTATTCTATGATTCTATGTGTTTCAATTGAGTCTGCAGAGATGCATACAACTTCCATCAATGCAAGGAAGAGTAAGAAAGAGAAGAAGGAACAAAGATTTTGCAGGGAAGCTCTTCCATGATTTATACAGGTTGTGTGTCAGGAGGTTCCAAAGAGTGATCCTGTATTGCTTATTTGTGTTTGAAACAAATTCAGTGTTTCTTTCTGACCTTACTTCATCAGACAGCAATGTCCACTTAAAACAGGACAGCATTTGATCTCACAATTCTTTATTAGAAAATAATATTTTGGCCAGTCAGATGATATCTGTCTCTTCTTTTTTTGTTTCTTTTCGGGTTTGTTTTGTTTCCTTTTCTTTTCTTTAAGGCCTGCAGTGAGATAATGACTTTAGGCTAGGAAAGCTAAGCTCATAGGCTCTTCTACAGTCTCTGAAGAAAAATCCCAACTTTAGCGCAATTGATCATCTTGGGAAAAGCCTGTTGAGAGACCTGAATGAACACAACCTTTCTCAAGCAAAGCTAGCTTTGTGAAGTCCTTTCCCTTATTCCCCCTAGATAAGAGGTGAATCTCCCAGTTAAGAATCTAGTCATCCTATACTCTTTGTAAGAGAAATATGGCATAGCTAAGTTTCCAGCTCCTCTGTTGGAGGCCTAAGATACATAGAATCGATGTGGTCTCAAAGCACAGAAAAAACAGTAAAGGAAAGATACTGGAGGGTTATTTTTTTTCCCCTATGTTTCAATACTTCGCAGAATTTTAAAGCTATTTGCTCATTAGTAATGAATAAACATACAGTAGCTATGCAAATACCTAAATATATAGAATAGATGAAGTTTAATAAACATGTAATTTCTGTTAGAGAAGCAACATATGTTTTTTAGGCTAAATGTCATCATTGGTTCTGTTTATATCTCATTTTATATTTGAACGGCTTGTTAAAATAAGACAGGTGCTGTCCTGGACAAGGCTGAACTGCCAAGATCTTCTGCCTTAACATTTCAACATTATTATCACAACGTAACATGCTTGTATATGTGTAAGCTGTTGTAGGTTAAAGATAAATGCCTACCAAAATAAAGTGGGTACAGGCAGGCTGTGATGCCAATAATGGGGCCAAGAAAATTAAAATTGGTATGTTCGAATGAACACACGCAGTACTTTTTTTCAGAGGCCTTGTAATGATAATAATCATTTGTATACCCTGCTGTTCTTTTTTTCAGCATTCATGCATCTTTAATTGAATGGGATAATTGGTACCTAGAAGAACAAATAGAAAGAATATTAAGTCTCGATATGTCAAACACTTTTTTCCTAAAGACATACGCACATTCATAATCTACCTTTTCTATTTTAGCGTTAGAATGGTGCTCTCTATACTAACACCTTAAACACTTCCTCTTGCCCATCTCAAATGCTGCAGCCAAGATGTGTGCACTCTATTGTATTTTCACTTAAGCTGATCCTGTTCTTCAGGCTTATTGAAATGTATTCTTGACTTAAACTGTTCAGCTTTAAGTGTAATTAAATGAGATACAGTTCCAGCATGTTGACTGTTAATTAATATTTTATATCAATAACTTTATATTTTAGAAGAAGAGATATATTAAATATTGACTAAAGTAGTCATTAATAATGAATGTTTTTTCTGCTGAGACAAATGTTTTACAGTAAAGAATGTAATATACAAATGACACACTATGCTCTGGAAGAGCTGAGCCTATTAAAAGTCAATTTACGACTTCTCTTGAGCAAGCTTAGTGTCTAAGAAGTGTCTGTGTGAGAAAAGGAGAAAGAGAGGGAGGCTTAAGGAGATTATAATTTTACTTTTCTCCATTGTAGATGTATATTTGTCTCTAAGATACCAAGAGAAAGACTTCGAGGAAATAAAATGTCCTTTTGTGCTCTATAGAAAACAATAAGCCTGGCATTCCCACTCATGGGCTTAGCAAAGGACACTTTTTGTTGTCATGGAGGCATATTGTCTCAACTTTCCACTGCCTAGCCATTGCTTGGTTTCCCTCTTCTATTTTAGATTCTTTGTCTTCTGTTCCTGCTGCTAAGTGTAGCAGACTCTATATAAAGAAACAGGGCACAGGGTGAAATAATATTTCCTTTTACTTTGACTCATTCTTTTAAAACATGTACTTGCTTTATGACATAGTCATGAAACATTAATTCAGACATTATTTCTAGGCCAATATGGGCACCAGGAAATGGTTCCCCAAGAGAAAAGAAAAGGTAATAGGAATTTTTTCCCAAAGCTGATCCAATATAAACTGGTATGCATAGGAAAACTGTGCTTGATCAGCAGCCATACTCTATTGCAGTGAATTCCAACTTCTAACAATCTTCTGATCATAGCAAACCTTGTTATTTCCTCCCAGCAGAATATTCTTCTCCATTGCTGTATTTCATAATCAAAATAGCTTAGTGATCAAAGGGAGACGTTTTCATTTCTGACATACAGAAGTTTTTACTATTAATGTAGGAAGAAGCAGTTATTGTTGCACATTTTTTTCCTTATGAAAGAGTACTTTGAGCAGAAAGGAAAGGGTTATTTTTTGTCTAACACATTTTCTATGGGGCAGTACCCACATGTCTGTCACTTTCTGCTAGAGACAGACTGAAACCATGAGGTCTGCATAAACAAAAATAGCTGTGTTCCAAGTACTGTATTTCCCATTAAACTCACCTTGCTTGACACCTTCAGTGCCAGATAGAAAAACTGCTAGATATTTTAATCATCTCACATGTTGCCGCTTCACTACAAATGGTGGGATCTCCACTCTTCCGTCTTAATTTTCTGTTTGTGTTTTCTTGATAGTGAATAGAAGATGACAACCATTCTAAAGAGTCTTTGCTGGCTTGAAATCCACTTTGGATGCTTAATGAAAGCTTGTAATACTCTCACAAAAATTCATCAAAGTTAAAACTTTCATTGAAACAGATCACTCAAGATGTATGAACTAGATGGTTGGCAGTAAGTTTTGATTAAAGGTAAGATGATGCTATAAAGCAAAAGAGATGGTGGACTACATGTCAGGAAATTTATACTTAAACTACAGTAAAACTAGAATTTACTCTCAAGTGAAATGTTTCAAGAATCATTGCATTACTAAGTTAAAGAAAATTATGCAAAGCACAGACTCTAGGGAACAATTTTGCAAATTAATTTTTATGTCTAATTTCCAGGGCTAATAATATGCATGATACCAGCAAATCCTACGTGGTGAAAGTGGTAATTCCACTATGTTCTTCTAAAGGATCATTATTTCTATCACTCTCTGAAGGGCACTTAACAAACAGGGGATTCTGTCCTGAAACCACCAAAGGATATTTTTACTGCCTAGGATATCTGTCCACAATGGACTTAAAAAGCTTCAGGAAAATCACAGCGTAGAACTGCCATTTTCTTCAGTCCTGCTCAATCCAGATCAGTGGACAGAAACCAATTCGCCATTAAATGCCATAGAAATAAGCATAATCCCATTATCTTTCATCTTCAAAAGGTAAGATAGACAGGAGAGAAAAACTTTTGCTCTTGTAGGTTGTACTACTGTAACCCTCTGGGATTTTGCTGTTGCCTGGAGAACATTGCTGCTAAAAAGTCGTTGTTTGGGTATTTCCCCTTACCACGAAATATCTCTGAAATTTGGAAGTTTCAAAAACTGAATGAGAATGAAACACCTTGAAATCTTTAAATTTTACTACAGCACAGTCTGATCCAAGGAATTCAGTTAGCTCCTGGCCCTTGCTTATTCCAACCACTTTCACAAACTCAGAGCTACATGAACTCTCATGAATGACATTCTGTAGAATTCCTTGGAAGAATAAAGGACTCTCAAAAACACAAGCAACCCCTCACACACACAAAAAGGAGGGATACAAAGTCACAGGGAAAATGAACTGATTTGTGCTGATGTTTTCAAATAAGTAATTAAAATAATAATATTTATAAAACTATTTTCTAATATTTTAATGTATTTTGGATATTTTTGAATAGAGAAAAATCAGATCTTTACTGTTTATTCATTTACTATGTCATTTTATTTTCTGCTGCAATTGAATTCAATTTCTGCATAATTCATGTTGATCAAGATCTAAAAATCAACAGTGCCAGAGTTTCCTATTTACATTTGCCTACCTACATGTTAGATAGGTCTTATGTCTTACCTTATGTTATATTTATAGAAAGCAAGCACATTTCCTTTTGCTATAGATTTTGCTAAGCTAAATAAACCAGATTTTCTCTCACAATATCTTGGTTCATGATGGTAAATTTTGCTGATTTCTTTTTTTTTTTCTGAATTGAGTTTCAGAATAGCTCACAGGTTCCTGTACAACAGTCTTCAAGCTTCTGATATCTCCTGGCAACATCCAAATATAATAGATCATAAAAATATATTTTAATTTAGTACCTCTAAATCTTTCTCCCTCCTTGTCATTTCTAGCTGACAGTCTCCCAGTTTACAACAGGTCTTTTTTCCTGATACTTCCTATACTGATGATCTTCTGATCTATTCTATTATATTTCATCCCATTTCTGTTAATTCGGTGGTAACAGTATTCCAAATCTTCTTTTATGGTATAGACATAATTGAGTCCTATATATGCCCACTTCTAGGTCAGATCTGATTCAGATTTGTCTGACAGGTTCACATGCTAACCACAGATAAGGAAACTAATTAAGCTGCTATGGAAGCCATAAACGCTTTGAAGCATCATAGGATCTATCTAATCAAAACTATTTCTGTTCTCTGCAGTTAGCTTTAAGCTAGCCTGATACTAAGCTCAAGATCAAGTGTAGAAAGAAGGACCATGAATCTACTTTTAATACAGCAGAACAATCAATTACACAGATGCAAGCGAATGCAGAACTGCTCACGTTCTTAAAAGTCAAACTTAATATATTCAAATGTGACTTTTCTACTTCAACCAGTTGGAGATGTAGCTCTCAAGGGGATGCAGATAAATCTTGCTTAGCATTATTAAAAATAAATGTTTTATTATCATAAGTCTCCTTCTACTTTTATGGAGAAGAAACAGTGGAAATTCACTGCGGGAGGTAGAAATGGATGAATAGGAAACATGTTTACGTGGCCTTCTTGGACATATTTTAAGTTAATAGTAAGAGAGAGACGTAGAAAGATAATTGGTTTTGTCATCAAATTAAAGCTCAGTGTTTTTGTTGTTGTTGTTTTACTTTCTTTACTGCGAAAAATCTCCTACCGGGAAAAGTAGTTGCTGGACTTGAGTCTTCTTCATTTAAGGCATTTTAGGGAAACAGAAATCATCAGGCTTAGGAAGATTATCAGCTCCCAAAAGAGAAATATCCACTAGCTGTTTCTTCCCACTATGATGCCAGAAATCCCACAGTAATGGTTATAGAATAGTTCTACAAACCCAGAAGATTCTGCCCCAATTCAGTACAAGCTGCCCTGGAAATAAGGATTTTTAAGCATACCATAAATCTTAAAGTTTTTTTGTTGCAGTTTGCTTTTTGTGTTTGTTTTGGGTTTTTTTAATATTTACTATGTTGGGCTTTTTTCTCTTTTCATTCAGATTGAGTGCATTGTCTTTTTTTCTTTTTCTCATTTTTTTTCAGACCCACTAAGCTTCCTTCTGGAAGGATAGTCAATAGTAATGCAGAACCATTGCAGAACATCAAAAGAAACCCTTTTTTATAAATTGTGTATGTAACACCTATGAGTGTCAGAAATGTCTTCTTGCCCAATGGTCAGCTCTCTGTGCTGTGTTGACTACTTAGGCCTTGAGGTTGAGCTGAATCCTGCCCTCGTGGAGACCAACTCATTTGGCTAGCCATGGATCCCTGGTGCCACTGAAACATTTTAAGTTACTGTGTCTGTCCTTCAGGTGCTTCTGAAGACAGTAATGGTCTCCTGTAGTTTGTGTCATAACGTTGAATAGAGTCTTTCATCTCAGAACATACTTAATGTGACTGACATTTAGAGGATTCAGATGCCCACACATAGATGCCCACATCAATTCAGATGCCCTTAAAGCATTTGGGAGTGGCCTGATATGATGATGTAATGTAGGAATTCTGGGACACCTGTATCATTTGAAGCACCAGATATTCCAAAGTCCTTAGAGTTCCACTAAATGTGTATGTCTAGGCAACCGAATACCAAGATAATAATAGAATCATGGAATCATTGAGGCTGGAAAAGACCCTTAAGATCGTTGAGTCAACCTTAAACCTAGCACTGCCAAGTCTACCACTAAACCATGTCCCTAAGCACCACATCTACATATTTACATACATATTCATACATATTCAACCACTTACTCTGAGCAGCCTGTTCCAGTGGTTGGTAACTCAACACAAATGATAATACTTTTCACTGTTGTTTTTCACCTTATTGCGTATATATAATGTTTAAACAAAGGTGATTACTCATGCTGACATTTTCCTATAATTTTATATCCCTATACTGAGAGAACTTCCATTCTTCCAAATATCACTAGCCTGATCAGGCTTCAACACTTTTTATACTGTCTCTGCACGTTCTGCATAGAAGCATTTCTCTGCCTTCAGATGACACAGAGGTATGGGTCTTCTGTCCAAGGAAAACAGCTGAAGAAAATACAGGATGGCAGGAATTCACCTCTTTTCTGACATGCAGAAATACCCTGGAAAAAATGATGCAGCCTTTTACCTATATTACAGAATTTTTTTCATTGTTTCAACTGGAAGGTAAAACCTTATTAGACCTCTTTGGTGATCATTTTATAGAACTTCCTCACAGAGAAAGTGAAATAACCTGAGCACAGGAAAATATCACATAGTTGGTGATGACAGAAAATCACGCTCTTAGAGCTCTAATAAGAGACTGTGTTTGAAACTGTTCCAGTGGAACTCTCTGCTTTATATACTCCATTCATTAAACAAGTGAACTGATACTTTACAAATATATTGCATGAATTCATTCCAGCAGCCCTAGTGCCACTGGAGTAATTTGAAATGAATGAAACAAAAAATACTTTGCATTTTAAAATATATCATTGCAAAATGATACTTAAACATTCATGATCTGGGGGGTGGGGGGAACGACAAGAGTATGGAAGTCCAGTATTACGGTGTGTTTTTATTTGTATAATTTAGGATATGAATTTCACTATTCACTTTTTATTTCCAGGATTATTTTGCAAAAAATATAAGCATCTGAGTGGATCTAAAGAGAATGTTACAAAATTAATAGATCTGTGATCTTGCACTTGTTAGCTTAGAATATGTGCCTATTTCCAGAGAAATATTAGCAGAGTGAAAAACTATGGAATTTTATAAATACAGCCCTACTGATTTTACAGCTTTAATTTCTCTGAGATTTTAAGGCAGAAGTTAAGACATACATTTTTGTGCAAGTCTGCGTCATCTCAGATGTCACTATTCTGGGTCACTGAGAATATGAAACGAAAAGGGACAAATGATCTTGTTATGTGATCTCCCTGTTATGTAAATACGAATCTGCTCTTCTCCCTGGTCATTTGAAAATGTTTAAATTTATGCTGCTAAAAACTACTTGTCTTGTGCTCAGAAATAGAATGCATCTAAAAGTGTAAAATTAACTCCACTGAAGTGAAGAATGATTTTCTGATTCAAATTCTGAATTCTGAGATTCAAAGGTAATTTGATTATGATTCCTGTGCTGATCATTTATGTGCAGTAAAACATTTCACTCTGAGTTTCTAAGGTTGCCTCAATTGTTTTCCCCTTCACATACTTAAGGTTGTTTCTGAACTCAAAATGAAATAAAGAGGTACGTAAATATTTTGTTCATGTATAAATTTTAACCAGTTGTTCTTATTTGTCAGTGAAGAAAAAAAAAAGAAACAAAACTGTGGGCAAAATTTAAAAGCAATTTTAAATATAATAAAAATTTTTATCTCTTCTTCATCATACTTGTGAGAACAAACTGCTACCAGAAAACATAAAGTCATAATCACTGGCACTACTCATATATACACAGAGCACATTTTTGATCTAATTAAAAATAACAGATAACATATCTATCTTAAAGGAACAGCTTATTTAACTAAATTGTCTGACATTCTAAAAAGAGTAAGATGCATCCAGAATGTCCGATCTATTAAATAAACAATTCTGTTATTATAAACAATGCCTGTTATTCCTGCTGATAGTGTAATCCTATGAGGCATCATGCTGACCTCATGGAACGTATTTCTTGTCCTGTCATGTGGATCATTGACAGTTTGATTGAACACAGGGATTTCAGTTTTATGGAGAATCTGGAAATTGCACTTACTTCAGTTTTTCTCTATTGAATTCAATACAACTCTCACTGTTTACAGTGCCTGGGAATATATCCTCCACCTCTACTGTAGTGAAAACTTAATGAAACCATGGTTGTATGTAATGGATGTACCCTGAAATTGTTGTAACCCGTGGTTTGAGTTGTATGCTATAGGAACTACCATAGCAGGAAAGTCTTGCCGCAGGCATGCAAGGGGCAAGTGGAAGAGTTCATTGCAATGCTAAACTCTATGTCCTGGTCCAAAGGCACAAGGGATGATGATATTAATGGTTACACTTTTAAATTGTTGTAACTATGTGAGTGGCATGTTATAGGAAGTACTATAGCACCAACCACCTGAACCAATTAAGGATGAGCCTCATGAGAAACAGTGCAGCAATAACCTGACCTTAGCTGGCTTTGCTGCTCAACAACTCCAGAGAGCACACTGCCTCTCCTGTTCTGAGCGACCACCATAAGAGAAAGAACCCAAATCCTGGACTAAATGAACTCAACAGAAATTTTCTAGGCATTTTCTGGACATTTTACAAGAGTGGTTCGTAGACTAAGGGAAAGATACCTATGGATATGTCAAAGGACAGGAAGAGGGCGGATAATGAGGATGTATTGGATAGTGTGGGACCTGAGCATGATGCAAATGGTATGGAATAAGGGGTGGAGAGTGTACTGATTTTGGCTTGGATGGAGATAATTTGCTTCATAGTAGCTCATATAGTGCTGTGGGTTGGATTTGTGAGCAAAACAGTGTTAGTAGCACACCAATGTTGCTGAACAGTGCTTACACAGTGTCAAGGTGCTCTTTGTTTCTCAGACTGCCCAGCCAGCGAGTAGGCTGGGGGTGCACAAGAAGTGGAGAGGGGACACAGCTGGGACATCTGACCAAAGGTATATCCCTTACCATATGACATCCTGCTTATCAATGAAAGCTGGAGGAACGAGAAAAAAAAAAAAGGGAGGATGTCTGGAGTTATGGTGTTTATCTTCCCAAATAATCATTATGCATGACAGAGTCCTGTTTTCCTGGAGATGGCCGAACACCTCCCTGATGATGGGAAACAGTGGATTAATTCCGTATTTTGCTTTGCATATAGCTTTTGATTTACCTATTAAACTGTCTTTACCTCAACCCATGAGTTTCCTCCCTTCTACCATTCCAATTCTCTCCCCCATCCCACCAGGGGAGAGTGAGCAAGTAGCTGTGTGGTGGTTAGCTTCCTACTCGAGTTAATTCGTAACACTGTATGAGAAATCTTTAAACGAAGTCTTTTTTCCCTTTGCTTTCTTCGTGTTTCCTCCTCAGTACTACGTCATTGATGCAATTCACCCTCAAGAAGCACTTTATCTGTGAAGTACACAGAACTCAGCTGACCAAAAATTGCTCTGTAGCACAATTGACCTGAGTTGTCCTAATTGTACACTTGAATGCTGTGTAAGGTAGATACATAAAAAAATCATGTGTTTTTCTGTCGTTCAGCTTATGAACTGTTTATGACAGGCAGTTTGTTATGGTTGCAGCAGCATCTATTACATGATAAATATTGCAACCTGTATATGAATACAGAATTTGAATGATTAGCTTTTTCCTTCTCTGACCATCTTCCAAATAAAAGTCATGTAAAGCTTTTTCAGCAGCGATAAATGAAACCTTGTGAGCTGCAAAAGGTATTATAACACCAGGCAAAGAAAAATTAAAGGATTGTCTTGAGTCACGCAGCTTTCAATACTGTAATCTGCTTTTTACGATTTTATCAAAACCAATTGAACACTCTGGAATAACTCCAGAGCTACAGTGGTCTTGAGTACTGATAAGACTGGGATCCCAAGTCTATAAAAAGCTAAAAAGAAACCCTTCACATTTTTTTGGCACAAAGCAGAATCTACTGTCTTATTCTATAGGAAATTTGGCTTTCACAACATCTGTGCAAAATGTCCTTGTTTTCACCTAGTGGAACTTTGTGTTTTCTTTGCGTTTGTATACCTACATGTAAAAAATGAAAAAAGAAAAGAAAAAGGTGGGGATACGAACTCCCTGTCTTCTTAAATATCATATACTAATTATAACCAATGAATATCAACAGTGAATAATAGCAGCCTACGCTGAGATCTCAGTTGCCTCCATACACATAACTACAGCATGTAGAACTTTATATTCAGAGATTACCCTGTGCATGTGTGTGTATTGATGACTAATCAAATTAGAGATGTGGAAGGCACAATAGAAACTACAGATTCATTATTGGTAAAGACAGAATTATAAATTTCTGACACCACCGTATCCCATGGGAGACTACTCCTATTTTAATAGACCTTAAAGGACAGTAAGTGCAGGAATAAATCTTTGTTGTGCAAAGTTTGCTGCCTAAAGTACATTTATTTGAACCTCAACTAAAATGTAAGCATTTAAAGATATGCAATTCAAGCATAATGACTTTTATTGTTGGACTCTACTGGGTAAATACTTCATCAGCATTAAAAAGGACAGTCAATTATATGCATTGGTTTAAAAGAAAACTGTCAGGTCCACTTCATAGCATTATTTATTTTCACATTTTTGTAAGACAGTATTAGGAGCTTTAAGGTAGAATTATAACATTATATTATCATATTATTATACCACTATATTATATATAATTGTCATATTATTATACCACTCCTGCAAATGCTGGAAATTTCTAGTGCAGAGCTTAGTTTTGTACTGCTCTCTGGATCACTACTATCTCCTTTTACAATTGCTATCACATCTAGATGGTCTGACTGAGTGACCTCACTTGTGTTAAGAGCACAGGTGCCTTGAACTCACTGAGTAGTTTACAGAGTGGAGACATGTTACCTCCCTAGGGAAGCCCAGATCCCAGGCTGACTATGTGGTCCTTTAGAGGATTTTGTCTCCATAAGCTCTGTTCTTTGCTTTTGACTAATTGTCTAAATTTAGGCAGAATCTACACTAGATTCTTTCTAGTTCCTCCAGACATTTTTTCCACTATGTCTTTCACACTCTACAAATTCAGAGTATGATTGTTCAGTTCAGACATTGTTACAACAGCATTTCAGAGTCTATTCAGCCAAGAGTTTTGGTGAAGTCAATACTGAGGTTCCTGTAAAGAATGGACCAATAAGTCTGCTCTTTGTTTCCCCTGAGTGAACAGCTTTTCTTACTGTATATAGTCGATTTAGTTTTATTCCTTCTATTTTTTATCTTCTTTTCTATTATTACAATGAGATTTTAATATAACCCCAAAACATTCACAAACAAATTTGTCCCAGTACACAGTAGATGATCTCTGGTGTAAATGACTTAAGTTCTTATAGGGTTGATATTGTCAGCAGTAATGTCACAAAAGAATCAACAACCTGCTTGAGGAAACTATTGTCTCAAAGTCACCAATTCATTAATGGTTAAAACTGCATCTTAGGTTGACCATTGGTACAAATGAAAACCGTCAGAGCACAAGAAACACAATCTTTGAGTATGACTGATGGGCTACACTTTTATAAAGAGGTCTGAAAATATCAGTCTAAAGAGCATCCCAACTTCCTTCATGTGCTGAGAATGTATTATTTTGCAAGAATAGTAAGAAAAATAGGGAAAAAAAATATACTGAGATAACATGAGCAAACTGTTAGATTATCAGATGTGAATTTGATCTCTTTCTCCTTTTTCTTACTTTTTAAACTCACTGATTGCCTTTTCAGCGTTTATGTTTTTTGTATAAGACTGGACATGGTAAGTCTGGGCATGCCTATGACTCTCCTGGATGCTGTAATATGAATATTGAAATGATTCTACAACGCTTTATTTTATTTGCTCTGGTTTCACTATGAGAACAGTCTGTATATCATGACTCTGTTAGGTAGTCCTATTTTTTTAAGGAAAAGTGGCAACATGATAGAAATATATTTTCTGTAGTAAAAGAATACTTAGCATTTATTGAGACACCTGACAACTTATTATGACAAATCACAATCAAATACAGATGCTTACTCAATTTAGAGGCAATTTCACAGCTTTTGGTTATGCTAATATAAAACAGTCACATTAAATAGTTGTCTGATTATTATGAAAAATCTGCATATCAGCCCACTATTTCAGCCAATGAAAATGCAAGTATGATTAATGGAATTTAATCCAAATAAATTGCATAATATTCAGATCTTTTATATTCCTTATCTGAACTTTCATGTATTTTCAAAAGTAAACACTGATATTGGTGTTTCCCTTTGAAAAGTTTGCTGGCTATTATTGAACTGTATTCAACATTATTTTTTTTTTTTAATAAAAATATGGGCTGGAGACAGGAAACATTTACAGAAGAATGAGACATGAGAGCAAAATGATTATTTTTTTGGCTGGGATTTTTTGCAGCTGTATTCTCGGAGTTAATTGGAACAAGCTCTTTTCTTATGAGGTAAAAACAGGAAGAAATGGTTTGCACTCTGACGTTCTAGTGATAGGCACTCAAATATGAAAGTGTTGACCTTTGCTCTTTGCATGGAATTAGGAGACTCTCAAATTACTATGACTTTCTCTTAGCACTATCATAATTGAACAAGTTGAAAAATGGTTCTCCTATGTTTAAAAGACACATAAGAGGATTTCTTCCATTAAATAAAACTGACTCATTATGATAAGCTTAAAAAGATCAGAAAGTCAAGAGTAAGCTTTAACAGCCTTAAATAAGAGAGATCACAGCAATAAAATGGAAAAGGTTCAGGTCTTATTGGAGGACAGCCCTAAACAATCTATGTCTCCACCCATGCAGAAGGAAGTCAGTTTATACCTATAGCTCAGCTCTTTGTGCCTAGCATTTCCAATGGATGTTTCATTGTTCCAGTTGAAAACAACATAATGGAATGACGTGATTATGGCCCATAATAACGCAGGCACTGCAGCAAAAATCATCAATAAAAAGGTTAAATTTAAAAAAAGGAAACATTCTCACAGGCTAACAAGGGCAGACATTCAATGAGCTCTCTAAATAATTAGGTCCCATTAAAACGTTCCTTTTCATAGCTAATGACTTCATTTGTAGATCATATGGGGTTACGCAGTTCAAAATGGTTTAAAATGGATGAAGAGGCAGAACCATACAAAATCCTCAGTTCTAAGTGATTGCAAGCCAGGTACAAAGTATATTCACTGACAGAGCAAAAAGATTTAATACTGAGTCACGTTAGTATCATGCAAGATCAATTACTGGTACAAATAATTTCTCTGTTAACACAGAGACTCCAGGGTGGCTAGCTAACATGTGAAGGTCTATCATAAATATCTACATTAAGTCAGGTGAATTATTGCTCATAGAACCATAGAATCATAGAATTGTTAGGGATGGAAGGGACCTTAAAGATCATCTAGTTCCATGTAACAATTCAGTCAACCAGTTGAGGACGGTAGTTCCTGGTTGGATAGGGCCTATCAACCTCATAAACTGTTTTTAATGGTAGTCAGGATATGTTATAAAAAAACCCAACAAACTACTGGTTTGGGGTTTTTTTATAGGTGTTGTGTGTTTCGTTTGTTTGTTTTAAGTGGACACTGGAGGGAATGTAAAAGTTATACTTTATTTTATGAGGGAGGAAATTAGTTATCTTCTATACTTTGATCTTTTTTATGTCATTCATTCTACTTCTGCTCTCCCTTTTTTTTCTTCTCTCTTTTGTTATAATCAAAATGATCTGTGTTTACTTTCACATTTGTGTCTGGGACTTCATGCATTGCTTTCTATAAGGCAAAAAAAAAAGTAAATGGTTAATACTGGCGAGATACTGGAAAAAAAAATAACTCTGGTGGAAGAAAGATACTGAGAACAGTCTATCTTCATTGCAAATGTAATAACATGACTAATAAACAGGCAAATTTACAGACTAATATTTAAATATCTTGTAGTCAAAGTTCCAGTTTTAAGGGAAGGTAATAGCTGTGAAGTTGATAGAATTATTTGGATTAATGGAGCTTTTTTAAGTTTCTCCAGTGTATCACAATAATGAAATGAAAAATTATTGTCCAAAGAATACTAGTAATGCTGTGGTTTTTTGTTAATAATTGCTGTGTTCTCTATTCCAGAAGCCAAATGAGAGGGTCACAGAGAGATGCAAGCTGAAAGGACCATCAGAATCCAAATGCTTTACAAAAAATAATATGAAGTACAACTTCTTTTATTTGCCATTTGGAAATGCAAGCACAGATGATTCGAAACTTTCTTTTAAAAATTATTATGTCTTCTTCACTCTACATGTCTTAATTTCTGAAAGCGGTTTGCTGTGAGCAGCTTGCAGTAAACTCTGCAACCCTTGTTTATTGCGATTATCTTTAAACATTTTGGTGAAAGGCCTGACTTTCATCTTTAAGTGGAATTGAAATAAGGATGAGGGTTGTCTCAGTGACTGCAAAATAGCTTAATATAGAAGATTCAGTATTTTGATGTCGCTACCTGGTTAAACAGATTTTAAGCCTAAGATTTCAGGAAAGAGAGCATAGATATAAGATGAAATCTTACCTTCTGCCATTTTCCAAACCTTTCTAACGAATAGTTATGAAAGCAAAATTTTAATTATATTTTCTGTTTAAACAAGGGAAATACAGAAAGAAACACAAAATCTACAATTTCATTAACAGCATAAGAATCAAAAATAAAATAAAAACTTAGAAAGCCAAAGAACTTACAGTTTAATGACCTACTTATATGGATGTCATAAAACAGGGAAAAAGTATGATAAGGAGTTTCTATTAAAGGCAATTCAGGGATGCTAGAGAAAGAGTGCTAATACAGAGGAAATACCACATGTGAAGGAATTTCTTAGATCTTCACTAAGCTATCAAAATTTCAGATATTCTCATGAAGCCTGGACTTTGCAATTTGATTTGAACTTCAGGCACTGTTCCAACTGCAAGCACATTACTGCATTTGGTAACGGAGGGATTTCAGTAGTTACACATATGGAAGGAAGCTGACCCCAGACACAAACATACATTTCCCTGTTTCATAAGTCCAAGGCAAGGATGTAAGTGTTGGTGCTTCATGGTCTAAAGAAATTCAGTGTGTAAAACAGAAACAATAATTGATCTTGGGGACACAAAGCAAGAGAGGAAATCAAAGACAGGATTTATTTGGGAAAATTATTTTATTTCTAACATACTATGTTGAAAAACTTGTAACAAAATTACTTTTTAAGAAAACAAAAGCTCCAGTACTCATGTACAAAACAAAATAGTGACAGTAAAGATCTTGTTCTAATGATTATTGTAACTGGAGCAATGACACTTTCTTTTAAAAATAGGATGATTAACAAAAAGCATGGCTTCTGTAAAATGTGTTTTTTCCAACCCTAACTGCTTTTGGGTTACTTAAAAAAAAAAAAAAGAAAAGTTTAGTTTTTTTTGTCTTGGTAAAACATTCAGATTTTACTTTTTCAGAACCTAATCAAGATACTTTGGGTCCGTAGATCTACTTGACCCGGATTTTATAACACAGGACAGCCAAAACCTTATTTATGCCTATGTGCCAGGCAATGATTTATAAATATGCAGTCGTTGAGACGAATGACTGCAAAAGAGTAGACACGTCGGAAATCTGGTCAGTGAATTCCTTTCTGCAAAGCATAGGCCATGCAGATGCCAGTCTCAGAAGCACTGGAGGTAAAAAATAATTTTACTTTAATGCTGACCCATCTCCAAGTAAAATGCGGACAATTCTAAATTAATAATTTTTATTGTTTGATTTTCTGAGAAAAGTTGCTGCATTTTGATATTATTTATTCCAATTCTGAACCAAAATTACTGGGTAAATACTGGAATTTCCAAAGGGTGATTTTTTCTGAAATTTATTTGCTTTTCTTATAGTATAAATTGTTGTGCAACATATCCAAGTCATATAAAAGATTCAGTGAGTGGCTGGGTTATCTAAGTACAGTCAGTTGGTCAGAATTAATCTTTCAGATGAGGAAGTAGGAAAAAGAATGGTAGGAAAGGATTAAGAAATTTAAAGGCTAAGAAACTTTACAGATTGCTTTGTTGATTTTTAATGAGCTTCAGATCTAAAATCAGAGCCTGTTAGAAACTGGAACATGGATATCTGTTCTTCTCAAATTTCTTAGGAGAAGCTCTGAGTGAGCTAGCTTTTATCATACCATTTCATAAACTTTGAGTTTCTTCATTTGACTTGTCTGCTGTTTTGATTTCTCAATACTAAGGTTTTCGATTTCACCAGTGCTTTTAATATCACTGCGCACGTGTCAGATCAGTTCTGTGTTCGTGCTGCGAACAATGATCCCAGTAAAGCTGCATCTGAACTGATCTAAAGGGAGACAATGCCCATACTGAGTTTCCACCATCATTATGTAGATCATTCCTGTTTCTACTGGGTAGATAATTAATTTCCATATTCTCTCAGTTCCATGTAATTTCTTGCCATTATCTTGTACAGCAGATACATGTAAGCTTTATTAAAATATATTGTAAAATTTGTTTACCCTTTCTGACCAGACTCTCAAATGTTCTTTTTCTCCAGTTTGTAACTGCTTACATCAGCTTTAGAAAACATGCCATTCACCCCCAAAAAAATAAAGATAAAAAGAAAAAACCTTAGAAGAGTAAGCTTTCTGATATCCATATAGTTAAATTATCTGAATTCAATATAGTGTACTATAATATAGTATAACAATTGTGGTACTAAATAGCAATTTATTTCTTGTTTCATTTTTTTCATTATGTTTTATTTAGGTCAACTTTTCTCACAGTTTCTAAGATGTTCCATTTTTGACCTTCTCTTTCATTCTTAACCACCCTAACTCATAATTCTAGCACATATAAATATTTATGACATTCGGCTCTTCAAGAGACTATATGCTTTTGAAGATAAATCAATGGAATTAATTTAAATGGCTGTGACCTTTTATTTATAGAAAAGGAATCACAGAGTCTGTACAACAGGCCATGCCTGATACAGGGTACAGTATTTCAAAGATATTCCAGAGAAAACTTACACAGGTATGTCTGTGTTTGCATGCATATGTGTGTATACATATGCACATGCACACACACATGCATATGTGTAGATGTAAATATACATACATATATAAATATTATTACAAAAACACGTAATAATTCACTGTGTTTGTTCATCAAGGTGACATAGATTAACAAAGTTCCTGTCTTAGATGCTTTTGAGAATTTGACCACTGTTATACTCTGGGATGTCACAATATATTTGTGAGCTCTAATCTTCTTGTCTGGGGTCTATTTTATGCTGCAAATGCATTAGCAGCTGATGAGAGTGCCATCCTTCCTGAAGTTCCAGGTGCAGTCACTTAAACATACCCTTTCAGAGTTACACCTATGGAAAGATTGCTTACCTCTTACCAATTCAATCCTTTCAGGAATAAAACATCAGGAAAGAAAAGAACAGAGGTTTGGTAAAGGACTATATTAAGCACAATGAGCTTAAGAATAAGGCTAAGCAGTTTGGAAAAGTAATCTTTTATAAGAGAAATTACTTGATTAAAAGGTACTGCCTCTCTCCCTAAATGTCTTCCCTTGTCTTTATTTGCAAATCATAGGGGGACAGAACAACACTAGTAGGACGAGAGGAGTCCTTCCCTGCATGATAGTTCTGTGAAAATAAGTTTAGAATAAAGTAAGTTCAGAAACATCCCATGTCCCAGCATGTACCTGTTCTCTTACTTCCAACTGCCCCGTATGGAGCAAATAGAAATAATTTAGAGTGACAGTTACAGACAACAGAGTCTTAAGACCAAGAGATGATTTTTGAATCCTGTTTCCACTCAGCACACTGCTAAAAGCACCTGCTCCCATGTGGAAAGTGTTGTCAAATACTCCTGTCAAATCCTCTTCCAGGGTCCATGAAGTGCCTTCCCCATTGCTGCACAGTCAAAACACGTTTCTCTCTACTTCTGTCTTATCCCAAGAGGTGTGCCAGATCTCCTTGTTTTTCCAATTTATTTTAAATATTTTTCACTTCTTATTATGTGACAAGCCACTGAAAGGTTTCCACCTTTAGTTCTCATTATCCATATTTCATTACTGATGGTCTTTTTTCATGTAATGAAGGAAATGAGAAAAAAAAAGTGAGTCAAGATCTTATTTCAGAACATGCTTATACATGTCTTGGAAGTTACTCTATTCCTAGAGAATTAATTTGGAGATCTGCCAAGAAAACTGTACTTGTTCTGGATAAGTGTAAAGTTAGGTGAAAAATTGATTAAGCACCAAAACAGATTTATAAGATCTAGAAATGTTTCAGTGCTAGGATTTCATGCAGGAGAGGTAGTTTAGTGACATGTAGATATAAGAGAAAGTAATTAAAGCATTAGTAGTACTTTTTTTTTCTCACATGGTCTTATTAGTGTCGTCACAACTGAGAGCTGTGGAAATTGGTTGGAATTTGATTTTGTAGGAAACTGATACTCTAAAAGTTATTTTTATTGAGAAGTAGAATTTTGAAATTTATCTGAAATTTCTGAAAAAATTCCAACTGGTAACACAAAAATTTTCTTTTTATAGAATGGGAAACAGTGTATTAAAATAACTTATTTTTATGTATTCTGTTCAACTGATATTAATCCTAGATGAGTCAATAGGTTTAACTGTAGCTGTAACATTTTATTCTATAAAAGCAAAATCTCTAGATGGTTTGTTTTGACTGTTCATAGTTATAAATTTTGAAATCAATGCACTTATGCTTTTCATAAAGAAGTTGACAAACAGTGTTTTTAAGGTGTTTGTTTTAATGTAGTTTTGTCCAGTTCTAGAACATTCCAGTAACCTTAAATTATTAGATATACTTTCTGGGTCAAATCTGGCTGGGTCTCCTGGCTTTCAAGCCAATTTTCTAAGCATATATGTATAACCAGTGTTATATATGTTAGACTGTTCTATACAGACCAGTTGGCTAGATTTACCTTTTTAAAAAAAGTATAAAAGGCTTTTAGTTTTCTGAGGACTCTGAAATCCTTATATTATATTATATACTTTCTTTTTATGTTTGAATAACAAGCATGCTGACACAAACAGTTCCTTAAAAGTCTTTCACCAAAAGATTGGAGAAAATTAAAGAAAATTTGAAATTTTTCTGTTTCCGAGCTGTAGATATCACGTTCAGCATGGTTTTCCCACCAGTATCATTAAAGGAGACAAAATTTCAGAAATTTTAATAAATTTTAATTCAGTTCTGAGTTTTATTTCTTTATAAAGCTGATATTAATCTTCCACCATGAATTAATGATCATTTTGTGCTTTGAGGGCCTAAGGTTTGTAGAAGCCTAGGCTGATGTAAACAAAACATTTTCTGAGCGTTTAGTTTTCCAGCGTGCCAAGGCTTTACTGGGATAGCTAATTCAGATCTTTGCGGCTAGTGTTCTAGACAGCTCTGTTTTACTTAAAGGCAAATTCTAGTCAGGCTAATTCCTTAGGTAGCTTTCAGGCAATTTTAATTTTATTGACCTTAATTTGTCCGTGGAGGAAAGAGAGGAAACAAAGATGAAGGTTATCCTATCTCAGCCATGAAGTTGTGAATTTTACTGCTGCCCATTCACAAGTCTTACTGTAATTTATAACCTTGGGGATGTGGGGAACCAGATGCAACACAAATAAAAATATGCAAATAAGGTACAGTAACATTAGTTTCTATGATGGTGTGCCTGGAATGAAACTTGTACCACAGGCTTTGAAGGTTAAGATAATTATTTTAAAACAAATTTGAAGGTCAGTTAGCTCCCAGTAACTTGTGGTGATACTTAGGGTTTAGTGTGAGGGATGACACAATTTAATGTCTTCATTAACAATCAGGATGGTGGTATGGAAACTCTTGTCTGCAAATTTGCACAAAATTCTAAAGTGAGGGAGCTTTCAATGAGCTGAAGCACAGGGCTGCCATTCAGAGGGACCCTAGCAGGCTGGAGAGATGGACCGACAGAAACAACATGAAATGCAAGAACGTTATATGCGAAGTTCAGCCCCTGGAGTGACATGACCCCAGGAAACAGTATGGTCCAGGGGTGATAGAACAGAAAGCTGTTTTGCAGGGAAGGATATGTAAGTCCTGACCATGAGTATTGGGACGACTACTATTTAATTGAGAGCACCCTCAGCAAATTTGTAGATGATATCAAGCTGAGTGGTGTGGTTGACATGGCTGAGGGATGGGACGTCATTCAGAGACTTCTGGACAAGCTCAAGAAGTGGACCCATGTGAACCTTATGAGGCTCAACAAGGCCAAGTGCAACGTCCTGCACCTGGGTCAGGGCAATCCCCAGTATTAATACAGGCTGTGGAATGAAAGATATAGAGCAGCCCTGCTAAGAAGGATGTGGGGCAACTGGTGGATGAAAAACTGGACATGAACTGGCATTGTGTGCTCCCAGCCCAGAAAGCCAACCGTATCCTGGGCTGCATTATAAGAAGCGTGGCCAGGAGCTCATTCTCCCCCTCTGCTCCACTCTTGTAATACCCCACCTGGAGTATTGCATCCAGTTCTGGAGCCCTCAGCACAGGAAGGACATGGACCTGTTGGAGCGAGTCCAGAGGAGGACCACAGAAATGCTCAGAGGTATAGAACACCTCTGCTATGCGGACAGGCTGAGGGAATTGAGGTTGTTCAAACTAGACAAGAGAAGGCTCTGACGAGACCTTTTTGTGGACTTTCAGTACTTAAAGGGGGCTTATAACAAAGATGGAGACAAACTTTTTAGTAGGGCCTGTTGAAATAGGACAATGGCTAATGGCTTTAAACTGAAAGAGGGTAGATTCAGAGTAGGTATAAAGAAGAAATTTTTTACCATGAGGATTGTAAAACACTGGAACATGTTGCCCAGAGCGGTGGTAGATGCCCCATCCCTGGAAATATTCAAGGTCAGGTTGGACAGGGCTCTGAGCAGCCTAGTCTAGTTGAAGATGTTCCTGCTCATTGCGGGGTGGTTGGACTAGATGAACTTTAAAGGTCCATTCCAACCCAACTAGTCTATGATTTGATGTGTCAGGAATATGTTTTTGCAACAGTGAAGACCGGTGGTGTACATAAGGGGCTGCAATATGATGAGTAGGCAGCATGTCTAGCTTCTTTTCAGAAGTGCACAGCAAGACAGGCCACAGATATAAGTTGAAATGATGTAAATTCTGATTAGATATAAGGAGGAAATTCTTCACAGTGAGAATCATCACTGTAACAGTTTGTACAGAGAAGTCTTGAATATGTGACACATAAACCTGATCCAACTTCAAATCTCATCCTGGTTTAAGTAAGAGTAGAATCAGATAACCTCCAAAGTTCTCTTCTGACCTCAATTGCTTCTGTGACGAAGATTATTTTTATCATTATCTAATTATGATTATTGAGTGACAATTCCCAAAGGTACCAGGAGAAGTTTGTCAGTAAAACATAAATTGCCTGTAGTACTTAAAAGGCCAAAGGCCTGTGTGTAGTCTAGGGAATTAATCTGAAAGACCTGAATGTGGGTCTTCAAGTATATGATTTTCAAGGACTAGTCCACTACATTTCAGAGACATCTAAAGAATTTGTTACCAAAATCCTTTCCCACTGGTCAGTCCTTTCTGCTTTCCAACATTGTATTTCACATACAAATGAAAGTTAAATGATTACACTGAAGATATCTGCAAAGTTTAAAAACTGTGTGGTACAAATCTGACCTACATATTTATTTTCTCTCTCTTATGTATAATTAGTGCTCTGACATCACATTTACAAATTTTGCTTCAGTGTTAGGGGATGTGTCAAAAGGCAATATTTTCTCAGTAACATTGTCCTTTGTCTATGATTTCAGTAAATGGGTAATCTGAAAAGAAATCTATTCCTTGTTTATAGCAAAGAGGATTGGTTTGATTCTTTCTTTTTTTTTTTAATAATTATGAGATCAGCAGCACCTATAGACATATTCAGAATGTAAAATTAATTTTCATGGGACTTTGTGGCCTTTTTGCTCTTAGTCTTTTCATAAACATGATTAATAGAGAATATGAACTTGTAAGAATGAAAGATATAAACTTGCAGGAAAAGGGGAACAGGAAATAATTCTGTTGAGCATATTAAGAATATATATATCATATATATGAAATAGATAGACGGATATCTAAAATCATTATTTTAAATTAAATGAATGCCAAATCAGAGTTAGAACCATGCCTGATATAAAATGTGCATCACATTTATACACTCACACACTCAAAAAAAGGATCTTTTCAGTTAATTATATCTTTTCCGATATTTAATTATCTCAGCAAAAATATCTGCACTGGTCATAAAACAGTCTGAATACCATTGGAAAATTTCAGCAGTTTTACTATGGCTTTTTCTCAAATGTACAGTAGGGAAACATATTTCTCAGTGTTAAAAAAGATTTAGTGGCCTTCCATCTGATACAGATCCTGAAATTTGGATGGAATATTGTGAGGACCTTTCTATTTTCTTTTTTCATGAAGAACTGGGCACCACTGCCTGTATCATATACCCTGGAGAGATCACAGCTCTCATATCTTCTCCAGGGGAGCTGAGCAGTTAAATTCCTCAAAGGCGCTGTTCCTGAAATCACAAGACTTTTCTTCCTAGTGCAGCTCTGGGATATGACACACTGGGCTGGGCAGTGAATTGAAATTGACTGAAAAAAGAGTCTAATCCCACTGCGGGTCCTAACAAATAGGAGAGGGTATGGAGAACGGCAAATATGGCAAAAAAATTAGATAGCCTGGAGAGGGAGATGCAACTGAAGTCAGAGGAAGGTGGTTGAGGAGAAACTCAGAACAGATGTACAACTATTAAATGGTTAAAAAGATTTAGGACTAGGATCCAGGAAGAGATCACTGAAACCTGACTGTGAGGGTAGGTTAAGTAAACTTATGTGTGGTTATTGGTCCTAAGGAGCTAGCTAGCTTAAATATTAGGAATATGGACACACTGCAAATGGCATAGGAAAAACCTTTACATATCAGAAAAACAGGCTGATGAGGATAAGTCCTCTAAGCCATGTATCCTACCATAACCTTGAAGTAATTCTGAGAGTTTTATCTAGCTACAGCTCTTGGTGTCTGGCTTTGAAAGCAACCTCTGATGTATTTTAACTCCCTTACATGCCAGTTTACTCGGAGGATAATAATCTCATCTTGCAACTAAGGGTGGATGTCATTATTGCAGAACTCTAATTTTTCAATTTCCTTTTTAAAATAATAACAAAAAAAAAAATAATTATTTCACCGAGTCAGGCAATATTCCCACTAAAAACGTGATGAGACAATTACAGGCTATAGCATAATGCATAAATAATAATATGGAATTAAGAGACACCATACAAAAATAATTCCAGCTTTTTCTATATTTTCAAAATATTAACTGCTTATATTTTATTGTGGTTTTCTAGCTGATAAATTTGGCAGATACATATGGTTTATATAGATAAATAGAGAGAGAAAGAGCAAAAGGAATGAGTGAGCAACAATGTTAATATTTTGGTTTGTCTGTAAAATGATTGGGTGAGAAGTACCACAATCTTACATAACCTTGTGCAGCAGCTTAAAAGAAACAAGGTATTTTCTATTATTTGTACAATTCATACCTTTGAAAAAAAAAAAAAAATATTGCAGCCTAGGCAACTCAGACATGCTCTAATCTAAGTTGCTACTAGCAGCCGAATGAACCCTCAGAATTTATGGCTTTGCCACCTGATATGAAAATACCTAAATAAATAAAATCCATTCCCAATTGTACCCTCAGCTCACAAACATATTTTCTTTCCTCATAAGCCTGTCAATATAAGTTATTTGGTGGAACAATTTATCTGAACTGAAAACAGACTTACCTGCCAGTTGAAAACAACATTTCTTTCCCAATCTATTTATCCAAATTAAACTCTGAATCTGTGACTGTCATGGTAAGCTGATAACTGTACACTGATGTATTTTATGCAGTTTTAAATACATGTGTCTTTGTTCCGTATCTCCTTCTGGGAGTTTTAGCAGCACTTCTGTTTACTTTTCAGCTGATTAATTTCAGATTTTCCAGGATATTTCCATTCTTAATATTAGTTACATTTTCTTAGCTAGGTGCTTTCAACAATATAGTTTAAAGTTGTAATTATAACTAGTGTCACCTGGTCTTTATATGATTGTATCCAGACACATTTTCTATCTTGCTTCGTAAGAGTGAGAACCTGCAAGCATGGACATTAAAAGGAGGCCAAAGATGGACAAGGTGTAGAAATAAATTTCATCTGCTTTTTTCATCTGTGAGGACTTCTTGAATTATATAATTATACGTTAAAGAGTATAAAGATCATTTCCCTAACACATTTTTAGAGTTTATTTCCACAAATGGACCCTTGTCTACTTCATTAGTAAGTGATGTAGTCCTGTTGGAGGACTAAGAGCACACCTTACATGTAAGTTATATTAAAATAATAATGCATTTGCTTCTTTCTATTTTCTTTTGTGAACATGAGTCATTTGGCATCATGTCTTAAAAATTCTCTGTAACAAGAAAATGTCTTTAAAGTAGTGTGTGGAGGGTCTCCTCAAAACAGATATTTTTGTAAGATAAGGGAAGAGGCATTTAAATAAGATATAGTCTAAATTTCAAGAACTTCAGGAAATACTATTTCCCTTTAAAAGCCCATTCTTCCCATAGTTCTAAAGAGAGGTAGAGCTCTCATTTCCATTGACTTAGGCGAAAGTGAAGAATGTCTCATATGTTCAGATATACAGCAGAACAGGTCCTGAATTTGTGTAAGGCATTGACAAAATAAAAATCTCTTTGAGATACATTGTTGTATCTCAAACAACCAACAAATATTTACTTCAAATTCATTCTTTTTCATATCCTGGGACAGAGATAGAATTAAACTACCACAACCACCTTCTTTATAACTTCTTTATACTATGTTTTACTATGTTTTAAACATTTTTTTTAAGACTTTGTATTTTAATTTTTAATAGCATTGAGTAATGTTCCCAGTTTGCTTCTTTTCCATTTATTCTTAGGCTGAATGTTTGAGAGGTACCTACTAAGGAGGAAAATTGGCAAAAATTATATTCAGGAAGTGCATAATCTGAAGTTTTAAGAAAGCACCAGATTATTACCCATTTCACATTCAAAAGGCCACTAGTGGTGACTTCTTAAATATGCTAATGAGTCTCTATAGCATCATTTCAACTTACTTTTCATTAGAAGGAATAACATGAGAGCAGAAGCCAAAGTATACTGATTGGTATTAAGTTCCTACCTTTCCTTCTTTTATTTTTTTTTCCTGTATACAAGAGGGACCTGAAAATAATCACTGCATTGATTTCTTTTCTAGTAAAAAAGAATAAAGCCCAAAGTACCTATATTAGTAAATGAGTTATATGGTTATAGCTGACAGCAGTGAAAAGTTCTATATAGTATATCAAGTATATCAAGTACTCGATAACACTTGACAGGTGTACAGTGCTAGTATACATTGCCTAAATTCAAATGTTTGAAAAAAGTCTCTAGCTTCTTACAACTGTTTCTGAATGAGTCATTAGCACCCTTGCTGTGTATCCTTCTTCTCAGCCCTCATCTGTCAAACAAGCTGGCTGTATGTGAAGAAAAAAAAAAACAAACAAGAGCAGCAACCAGAACAGCAGCAAGTTCTAGTTAACCTACAAAGAAAGAAATCACATTTTAACAGTTTTGGGAGAAACTGTTACTTTAAAATACTAAAGTCAATTTTTTGCATAGAGAAAACCATTAACACTTTCTCTCATAATATGCTCTGGCCTTTGTGCTCTCTATTCTAAGATGTCATTTGCTTCTTACCTGCTTAGGGTCAGGCTTTGATTCTGGAAAAGCAACTTAGAGGACAGAACTCTTGCAGACCTCTATAGAAATGTTTCTGTGCATGTTCTGAAAGTACTTTGGACACTTTCAGGAGCCAGCAGATAAATAATACTGAGAAAATGAACCTGGCAATATTTTTAAAAATTTGCATAACTTAATTAAGTAAAACTATAATATAAAATGGCTTGATTTAAGTTTGAATCTGCAGTATGAACCTGAGAATTCAGAACCGGAGATTGTTCAAAATACAATTTGATAAAATATATATATATATGCAAAATCGTATTTTAATATCTGGGTTTTCATCTTTCCTCTGAAACCTTGAGATACATATATTTGCAGAATTATTTGTATGTGAAAGTCAAAACAACTTATGATATGTTTCATTCTGAGTATCGTGACTTTAAGAATGTTCTTACACTCAAAAAAAAATCATGAAAGATCACTGCAAGGAGTACAGGCAAAATCTTATTATCAGTAAACAATCCTACTGGTTTCCCTGAAGCTGGCTTTTTATCCTATGACTCCATCTTTCGTAAGCCATACCCAGGGAAAAAAAATCCACCAACAAACAAGCAAACAAAAAAAACCAACTCATAATTACATTTGGTTGGATGCAACAAAGTCAATTTCTATGCTGCACAGCATAAGCACACCTACTGAGCCACCATATGCACAGTCTCTCTTTATAAGTAGATCTAAACTAGTTTTCCAGCAAAGAGTTCTCTGCAGCCACAGTGTAGTTGGAGTATTTGCTTATCCTTACAGAATATGGAGAAGCTAGCAAGGCCATGAAACTGTGCAATGGAACATTTCGTATGACAAGAAAATGAGAGAGTATAAAAGATGCAATGAAATTCCTTGTACATAAAGTTCTTGTTAGTCACTCTTTACTTTGAATTTCCTAAACATTTAGTGACCTTCATGTATGTTAGAAGGACACTGTCGCGCACCCATTCCTTGCCTGTCTTTTGATCATTTTTGAAAGATGATTTCATCATGTGGTATCAGCATGGAAAATCCACTCCAGATGAAGAAGAATGTCTTAAGCATTCTGGACTTGAATTCTGCCGATATTCCCTGAATTTGGAAATAATAACATTTACAATGCTTTATTGTAGAGACCTTCACTTTACTTTTCATGCATTTCATTGGACTTGTGCTGGTCCCTGAGAGAAGCAGTTGCCAGTATGTGTACAACTGGGGTCACCCCACCATTGGCCTCTTCTATTTCTTGATGTCCCTTCTAGCCTGGATGTCTCACTCCTCACTTATCTCTTTCCAATGATTCTCCACTCTTGGCTACTGCTTCCTCATTTCTTTCCCACCTCTTTGTCGCTGTCCCACAGCCCCTAAAAGTTTGTCCCTTGGTCCCAGTTCAACCCAAGTCCCTTCTCTTCTAATCCCTTCCACTAGCTTCTCAAACCTCCAGGCTACTCCAGATTTCTACCTACTGTTCACAGGCTTGTCTCCTTCTTGGACCTCTCCTGCTCTTTACTATGTCAGACTGTACTGTCTCTGTTCCATTATTTTTTTTCTAATGCAGCTTTGCAAAAGAGGCTAAGTTGCTACACAATTATCTTGCTTCACAGCTGATACATAAATACATGGAATTGCAACTGTGTTATTCTGTATTTGAGCTGGTGGCAAAGGAGTATCAACTGCTTGTCTCATAGCCCTAGAGTAAAAGGAATTTTAGCAGCTATGTCACTTTTTTCTATGGGATTGTTTTATTTATTTTTGTAACAGTGGAAATAACTTTCCTCAAAATATTGGAAAAATCCACCAAAATGCTAGATATATTCTGGATTAAAAAAAAAAAAAAAGAAAGAAAAAAAAAGAGAGAGACAGATAAAAGCAGTATCTTGGGACTAAATTCTTCATTCCCAGAATAACCTAGCAGTTATGCAAGCGTGAAAGGAGCAGAAATGTGCCCGATGCTAGTAGGACAATATAACAGTATTATGTTTCTTTGAATTGTAGTGTTTTACTTCCCATCAGTCACTCAATGAGATACAAGAGACTGGTTCAGGAGAGAACAGACCTGGTCAGTCAGTTGAAACAATATGGAAACTGGCTTTTTCTGAAATGCAAAAAGACTTATTTTTTCTAACCATGAGCTGAAATTTTTCCTCATGTTGCTTTTGAATTGGATTTTCCTGTGGCATTCATTCACATAAATGCTGCAATAATAACAGCAAAATATATCCAACTGTATCCCACTATCTTCTTGTGTTAGTAGATATCTTACTTCCTGAAAGAGTGTCCTTTGATTTTGGAAAAAACATAGTTTAGACTCTGCAGCTGTATTGTGCTCTGAGCAATGCATCTGAATGTTGTTATATCTGAATTTTAGCACTGAAATATGTCTCTAAATTTTCCTGGTGTATTGTGAAAGAGCTGAATACAGACTACTGCAGAACGTTCCAACTTTCAGCTATATGAAAATCATAAAGATACATTCTCTCTAAATCTTATTTTAAAGGAGTTGTGAGATATAACATGGGAAGTCCTGTAAAAGCCTACTGTCATTGACTTCCTATGCTTGGACTTAATTATAAGCCCTCAGTTTTCATAATTAGAAGATAATGAAAAGCTATGGCAGCCGTTTCACTGTTAGCAATTCAGCTTCTTCAAGGCATGGCAATGAATCAACCTGCATGGAAAGTTTCTGAGCAAGGTCACTTGATTTGTTACCCAGAAGGTGAGCATAAGCTCTGGCACTGTAAGGAAAAGGAAGCAGACCTATCCTTGAACCCCAGGAGGAAACATCTAAGTAGCTTTTACTTCCATAATAAGCTGAATTGGAAAGTAAAACATGGAAAACCTCCAGTTGTGAGCCTGTGCACAATGACTGCTGTGAACTGCAGATTTCATGTGTGTTTCTGTATTGCTTGAACTTTGTTCAAAGGCAAACTACCTCTGAAATCAGCACAGAGGTAGGGGTAGCACTGAAATGCTGGTTTACTTTTTGAGCTTTCTACCCCTACCTTTTCTATATAGTCTTTTCCTCAGAGTAAAACAAAAGCACTCGAACATGCTCCCTAGAAGTTTGAACTGCATTTCTTCCCAAATATTTCCTCATCCATTCTTCATTCTTAGAAGTAGGCTAACAAACAGAAGGAAAATATGAGTTATTATCCCACTCTCAATTTTCAGTAAGACCTTTGCTGAACGTGATGGTATGTCTATTATTCTAATTTGGTTGCTTATTGGCAAAGTAACTTGCTGCTTGTAAAATTCAGCAAATGTTGGCCAGGATTTCTTGGGCTATTAAAGCCACTTTGCTCTTGGCACAGATTTGGAAGCAGCATGAATGTGATATAAGAGATTCTTCCTAGGCAGGACAACTCTGTAGAAATCTGGCAACAGAGCTTTCTTCTGCCTAGACCAGCTGTACTTTACAGACCGCAGTACAATACAGATGTTCCCATATTTTTGAAAGCTAGATCTTTTTCTATAAGACAGTGAAGCTAAATTACACTGTCAGAAATACACTTTCTCCTTCTTCCATAGTCACTCACGGAACTTATTGTTCTCATGTCTTGTTATATATTAAAATTAATTTATTCTGAATAAGATTATTTTCCCCAAATTATAAATAGACACGCAAATAAATAAGATATGAAAATCTATAATATATAGTATAAGTTGATACATAATGTAGTTTTCATATATATATATAATTTTATAATAAAACATTGTTATTTATATGGTATAGTAATGTATATAAATGTAAAATATTGCACAAGTCCTGTTAGCAATATTTTGCCCCTTAAGAGCAGCAAGATACAAACATTTAACTGTATTTATTCTAACTAACACATTTCATAAATGCTAAAAAAATAGCATACTTCATCTTTTTCTTACTGAAATTTTTTTTTATTTTAATTATAAAGCAAATCAAATAAGCTATCCCAGAAGGTTTCATAAAGATTCTGTTGTTGGATCTTTCAGTGAAAAAACATTTAAATGAGGGCAAGTATGAGGGTACAATGTGAAGCACTAAAATATTAAAACATTGGAACTATAAAAATGAAATTAATATGAAATGAGTTGGCAGTGGCATTTTCATAATAAATAATAATCTCCAGGTTCTATGTCAGCATCTCAAGACTCTTATTCAGTGGGAAAGGAACACAAATACTAATTATGATTGGAGGAATAATACAGATATTACTTCTGTGCTTACCAAATTCAGTGAGAGCTTTGCTGATACAGGAACAGCACAAGATTTGTTGCATGCTTTTTGGTAAAAAAGAAGCATGGAAGTCATAAATGATCCTTTGTTTCTTTCTTTTTTTCTGACCAGCTCACTTTCTATCCAGCACACTTTGAAGCCATGGGAAACTCAGCACTGTAAATAAAAATTCCAATAAATTTACTTGCCTGTTCTAGCAAATTAGTTTACTAGGAAAAAATAAAAAAAAAATCTCTCTCATTCATGGTCTCAATCTAGACAATCTAGCACATCACCAGAAAAATTAAAGGAGTTCTTCTGCTCATTGTTCTTTTTCTCAGCATCTCTCAAACCATGGGTACATGGGTTGATTAAAGAATGCAAAAACATATATGTATTTTCAGTAGTCTAATTGTTATAATTTAATTCTTCTTGTTTCTTCATTTTTGTTTGTTTTTTTTTTGTTTTGGTTTATTTTGGTTTTTTTTTTTATGGCAACATCAGCATCCTTCTAATGAGTGAATTTTGAGTTTCCTTGAAGAAAATAATTTTTTAAGCAAACATGACAAAACCCAGTAGTTCCAGGACTGTTGCTTTATGTTCTGAGGCATTACCTGCCAGCATCTCCCCAAGGCAGATCAAACGATGCTTTGATGGAGACTAGGGCAGAAGACAACTGTAAAGGGGTAAACTGAAATCTTGTGGGCATTTGTTTTTTCCTAAATCAGGAGACACATTAATATTGATGTCTTAATTTGCACTGAATATGTAATCTTTGCATGTTCTGTAGTCTCTTTTGTTATTAAAAAGTCTGGGGGAAAAAAAAAAAAAAACAAGACTGGGTTTTATTTCTTCTAATGAAGAATACTTGTTATGAACGTTCGGCTGACTCTATTAATGAAATATCTTAATATTGAAAATATGTATATTTTCATTATTTCTTTATTTTTTAGTTATTGATTCCAATAAAGATGTGTGTATGCCATTTCATCAACACAACGTTTTAAAGATGAAAATGTTCTCTGGATTTTCTTTAGGTGAAGAACAGTAACTAAATGTGAAAGCTTTAAAATTAGAAAAATATCTATACAATTTCTATTGTTATAGTTTGTTTTCACCTGTCTCTTAAAATAGCCTTTTAAAAACCTCTGTTGCAGCTGAACACTGAACTGCAATTCTGCTACAGTTAGTGTTACTGATACCTAAAATGACTGAACAACAATTAAAGCTCCCATCAAGAAGTTAGCTTTCACCATAAAAACCATTTTGCATCATCATTACAAATCATGGTCATTTCAGTAGTCCTCTGTCATCGTTCTGAACTACCCGGCTGGTTCATGGTCACCTCTCATGCACCTGGATCCTGGGATCCTTTACTGAAAAGCCTTAATGTCTTCTATGCAATCAATACGTTCTGACAATTGAATATTTATGATTCTTCAGTATATATTCTTATTTGCTGATTATATGCCCCTGTTTTTCTTTGCAATATTTTTTAATGTGTCATTTAAATGCATAATTCCTGTCTTTAGGAAAAATACCATCCACAGTTTTAAAGACAAGTAAGCATAGGCTTATATGTATGAATGAGTGAGAAATTTTCAAAGACATTTATCAAAGGGAAGTAGTATCTGTGTTCCCCAAACTGTCTATCATCTTACTGCAATTTCCATTACTATAAACATCTTGAAATATTATCTACATTTTTCTGAAGATAATTTTAACTCCATGTCTGCCCGTTTTTAAGAGAAAAAGAGAAAAAAAATATTTTCAAAGATTTTCCTCATTTTTGTTATGGACATTTTGAAAAGAAGTTTTTTAATTCTTGTTATTTAACTGCATGTTAACATACCATTAACAACTAGACATTTCACAAACTAGAGGGAGCACTTAGGAGTCTCTTAAATCTTTAGCCTTTTTACAATTTTTCTTGGTCTTTTACAATTTAGAGAGAAGAATTTCTCTTGATAAATTTGACATGAAAAGAAAAATATTTTTTCAGAAGCAGTCACTGTAAATGACAAGTTGTTCTGAATGAAGCATGTGTTATTGGATGTTCTTTCATTTCCCAACTGGAATAGAAATCTAAAGAAAAAAATGTTGGTCTTTTTTTGCCTCTGGCTTAGATTAAATTCATTGAAAAACTGTTTGAATCTAGAACTAGTATGATAATCCAAAAAGAAAATAATGATTTTACTATGTTTATAAGGGGATGCTACCATTGTCATGAAAATTACAGTCTGTATTTCCCTGTTTTCTCCACCATGTAAAACACCTGTTTGAATATGACCTCATATTTCTAGAAAGTAACTTTTTTTCTTTTTTTTCCAAACAGATTGAAATGCCTATGGATGTCAAAAGAGTAAATAAGTTAAGAATTAGATGCTGGTTTTGTTGTTTGTTTTTTTTTTCAAATGTCCATAATGCAGAACATATGCATTAGTAATGCAAACTGCCTCAACTGATCCTAACACAACTAAGCCAGGGTGTGAAGGCACATAGCTGAAAAAAAAACAATGATTGAACAAACCCCAGAGTTTCTCACCTCACGCTCTTCTAGGCAATCAATAAGATCTTCTTTTGGATCTGTTACATGACTGTAAAAGAAATTACTGTGAACTGTTGTTTTTCATCTGACAGAAATACATCAGCCCCTAAAATCTCTGTATGACCTCTTCATCCAATGGCTCCCCAGACTGTTTATTTTAATTAAACTGGTTTATTTTAAACACTTTAATGATACGCCTTTTTGTTTTCAGTCCACTACATTTTGACTGAAATATGTTAGGAAGCATTCCTGTGGGTTACTGAGTCAGCTTCTTCGGCAACAGCAGTAATTATCAGCAGACAAAGACATCTCAAATACAAATAAGGGCTGGATTCTAGTCTTCCAGGACACCACCATAATATCTTTGTTGGATCTATGGATCAGCCTATGAATGTTGGAATTGGTAAAAGGGCACACTGCAAGGCCAGGAATAGGGATGCAAAAGAGCAAGGTAGAGAAAAAGGACGTTTATCTTGTACCAACGAGCCTTTAGAGTGACTCAGGCATTTCATGTAAGTTCTCCCCTGCCTATCATAGAATCATTTAGGTTGGAAAAGACCCTTGGGATCATTGAGTCCAACCATCAACCCCACTCTACAAAGTTCTCCCCTACACCATATCCCCTAACACCACATCTAAACACATTCAGGAATGGTGACTCC
>VWZL01005280.1:211201-268499 GCA_013396915.1 Stercorarius parasiticus | reverse complement strand
CTCTGCATCCAATAAGGGAGGGAGATTTTCCCTAATCCTGCTTTTGTTGTTAATGAATTTATAGAAACATTTTTTGTTTTCCTTAACGGCTGTAGCTAGTTGAGCTCTAGCTGCGCTTTGGCTCTCCTAATTTTCTCCCTGCATAGCTTCACTGCATCTTTATAGTCTTCGTGAGAGACCTGCCCCCTCTTCCAAAGGTCAGAGACTCTCCTTTTGTTCTTGAGGTTCAGCCAAAGGTCCCTATTTAGCCAGGCCGGTCTCCTTCCCCGCCTACTTGTTTTTCGGCACACGGGGACAGCCTGTTCCTGTGCCTTTAAGACTTCTCTCTTGAAGTATGTCCAGCCTTCCTGGGCTCCTATATCCTTCAGGGCAGCCTCCCAAGGGGTTTTGTCAAGCAGTCTTCTGAATAGGTCAAAGTTTGCCCAAGGGTAGCCTGGAACACAGGTTTGTGGATCTTTTTTTACGCATAGGCCTTTAACATGTCCTATTTCAGGCACTAAAATATTCACTGTATACTTAATTCAATTTGCTACTTAAATTATGTGTGGATTTATGTACCTTGCTGAATCAGGGTCAAAAAATCTAATTCATGATCTGTGGGGGGATGTAAATTTCTTTTCAATGGACTTTTCTGACTACTGAGTCACAGATATAAGTGTATCATATTTTCTGCAGTACAGAAATATTTTCAAATCAACACTGGTAAGACAGTGAGTCACAGACCAAATTCATCAGGTACAATTTGCACATCCTGTCATTGATTTCCATGTGCAAGCAATTCCATCAAAAATTAGTGCTGTCAGATCAAACAAAATAACATAGGCCAGACATTCTCCACTTTTATCGTAACAACTTCACATATTTAGCTTTATTTTGGATATCACTCTTGCCCTGAAATTCTTTTTAAATCACTTCCAATTTATTTCTAAAATATATAATCATTATATGCTATTAGGTGGGTCATAAGCCTCTCAAGAGTAATGGAAAATTTTTAAATTGTTTCAGGAGTGATACATACAACTGAAAATGACTCAAACTCTCATTTGCCTGTAGTAATCTCTTTTGCATGAAAATATGTTTTTTTAGTAAATCTATTGTAAGCCTTCCTTTAGCCAGAATGCTTCTGATGTCTTCTACACCTACAGAAATACCAGTTTACTCACTGGAAATGTCAAAAGAAAGCCACATATTAAGATAGCTTCACTTTCTTCAATCTTATTAGAATTTGGTGTTATAGACTCCTTGGGTTTCTTTTGTCTGTGCCTTTTTCTCATGGTATTTTATCCATCACTGTATAATCTAGGCCATTTCATAAAACAGACAGAATAGTTATATAGTAGGCAGGCTATCGTACCTACATTAGTGGTTTTCCTTAAAATGGGAGCAAAAGAGGTGAAGAAAGTTTCCAATTTTATTTTTTTTTAAAAGTATTTTCTTATGAATTTCACTTTTCCTAGTGAATATAAATTGCCTTTAGAGAATCATAAAATCAATAAATGTCATGTTTGCAGACCCTCACAACCGGAATGGACTTCAGAGATAAAGCGTTTATACTATATTTCATCATGTAAGTTCTTTCCTCTGAAGTTCTGTGAGTTATATACTCTGGAAATATATATCAGCATCGGAGGACTATTTGTTCCAGAGACTGAGACTTGATCATTCAGAAGTCCTAAGACAACATCAGAGTTGTACAATTCTATACAACTACCGTTGTAAAACTAATATACAACAGTAGTACATTCTCTAAAAAAATTAAGAAAGTGTTAAATGTAGGATTTTGGCCCCCTAACCCCTACTGGCATTCTACCTGTTTCTTGAAAATGACATAGAATTCAGCAGAAAGAGAGACAGGTAGATAGAAAGATATAAATACCAGCTAAGACCCCAAGCTGATTATTACACAGTCATCAGTGTGGGCCATCTGTAGTAACTCGAATAACTATTATTATTATTATTATAAACTTGGTATAAATTTTCAGTTTTGCTAAATTCATAAATTAAATATTTTTCTCTCAGGGGTAAATAGAATTGTGCCTTCAAGGTTTGCTAAAGCAATACACAAATATCTCTTCCCCTGTTATTAACTTTAAATGCAGAATACAGTGGCTATGTTGGAGATGTATAGTTTGTACGAAACATTTTGACACACATGGATATTACAAAACAATCAGCTCAAAGAAGCTCTGGTCCTGCTGTCTTTTCTATAATGAATCTTTCTATTTTAGGAAAGACTTCTTAGTTAAATAGAAATCACTAGGTTAATGCCACCCTGGAACACATTATCTCCATCCTTGGAAGTTTTCAAACCATGGCTAGCGAAAAGGCAGACTGACTTTACCTAGTGCCAGCAATAATTTCAAGTGAGAGGCTGATCTGAAAAACCTCCAGAACTCTCTTCTGACTAACATTTGTGTGTGTCCCCAGCTGAACTGCCCAATAAAGGCATTCTTATCTGGACATGGCTGTTTCATATTGACAGAGAAAATACAAACCAAAGTGCTCCATATATTATTCAGTGGAACCAAAGACATCAGTTTCTAGAAGTGTCAGTTTGGCACCTTTGGATAACTTCATTTTAGCTGTGAAGAACTGTGAAAAACTCCCCTTTCAAATAAATTTTAAAATAAGTTTGTATAACAAAACTAGGAGAAAAGATAACTATTGAAACACTTTCCATACCCAACCTAATTGTAGAGCATGTTTTAAGATTGGGCAATCAATACTTTAGAGAAAAGACTACTGACTGATCTGGATGCATGGAGGAGTCAGGCAAGGAAGAGAGGAGCTCAGGATCTCCTGAAGAAGTAGTACAGCAGTTGCCTCAGCGTCTTGCTACTATGAGATAAACGCAGCACATGTGCTGACATGCTATCTAGCCAAGTACCAACTATTGTGAACATGTTTTTATCACTTATATATGAAAGACTAGTAGCATTACCAATAACAAAATAGATGGATTTAATAAAATAAAAAAAAAAAAAGACATTTTTGTGGGTATCAAGTTTTCATTGCAATGTCAGGAGTGTAATCCTGTGCTGTGAGAAAAAAAATCCTTTTAGCACCTGTTAGCACCTCAACAGTGATATGTCCCTCACGTTCATTATTTCTTGTAAGTGAAATAGATATGTTGTCCAGCAATTGTTCAAAAGCAAAAACTGTTTATCGGGTGTTTGAAATGTATCTGATTAGTTTATGTAGCAAGTCTGTGCCAACTGGCTGCAACTGATTCTTATAAGCAGCTGTTAAAGAGATTGTTCAGCAGAAGGTCCATGGGTCAGTTCTCTGATGGCAGCAAAAATGTAAATAGTGCCAGCAGACGTGTTACTCATTTAGTAGGTGACACTGCTACCTCAGACTGTAATAAAACTCTGATCTAGAACATATTGAATCCCCTACGTTGCTAAAGAGAGTATTTCTTAGAGAAAAGCTAGGGTCAAATGTTGTTGGATATAAGATGGTACAAAGTGAAGTATCTCATAATCACATTTCCTTGTTGAATCCATGTGTCAGTATAAAGTGATTTAATACAGAGAAGATATAAGACAAAAGACTATTTAGACCAGCAGGAAGGGTGTCAATGTTTAATGAAGACTTAGGATGCCTTGAGGAAAACAGTAAATCTTATGCATTTCCAGGATGGTTTTATTCATCTTAACTAATAAATATTGCATATTCTTCTTCATATAAGCTAAGAATAACTTAGAATAAATGTACAGTTTAGTTGGACACATTTAGAACTTTCTTTTCCAATGCCAAGAACACTGAAAATTATTTCAGTTCGTTATAGAAATTGCTATTTGTGTAAAAGCAATTACAGGAATGATTTGTAAAACCCAAATGTATATAGTATGGAGAAGTAATTGAAGCAATTGTTTATTATTTTTTACTTCTGTGGATATATCAGTAGAAAATACAAACTCAGTAAATTCATAATTTCATTTCTAGAACTATATTTTTTTAATCCTGCAATGAATGTATAACAAGAATCTTTATGAAACATGCCTTGATATTTTCCCTTCCCTTTCCTTTCCCACAAGTACATATTAACATGCAACTTCTAAATGGATTTTAACAAAGATATAAAATAAGTTCCAGGTTGCTCCGGGCAAAATTACAAGAAGAATACTTGGAGGAACTTTTTTTTTTCTTCCCCCCTTCTTAACAAGTTAGAAATTAAAGTAAAATTTGAGCAAATTTGCAAAAAAATTACTCATATTTCATCCTTAATTATTGCCCTTTAAAATGCTTCCAGTTTTTATGCATTAAACAGTTCTTATTATCAAAAGAATAAATCCTTTCACACTTTTCTATTTCTTTTTTCTGTCATATGCTCCCACTTCATAATTTGAAACTCACCTGCAGTGTCCTGCTTTCCTGCGTGACTATCACCACAGCAATTTCTATGCCACTGTCTGTAACCCTTTCTGATGCACTGTCTCTTGTGGTTACCTTCCTTTCCACCTTGTCTGTGGGGTCCCTGACCCTGGATCCATGCTGAGACTCAATCATAGCACAGTTTTGATTTCATTAATATTTTAAAATAATTTAAACACCTGTTCTAAATGCAGCAGAAAACAGTTTTCTCCAAATGTGACTAGAGCAGTAGTTGCAAACAAAACAATAAAGCAGAAAAATGCACTTTCCTTGTGTAGACAAATGTATGTTTGTACAAAGTAAAGTGTCACTTTGATCTGTTTTAGAAGATCAGGGTCTTCATCAGCTTCAACACAGTAAAAAAAAATGAATTGTCAATGGCCTTCATAGACTCTGTTTTTAATTGATAGAGTAATTCTCTCCCTTCAACTTCTCAGCAATCTTAACTTTCAACTTACACATGTGTCTTAAAGAAGTCGACACCTCTCCTATGAAGACAGGCTGAGAGAGTGGGGTTGTTCAGCCTGGAGAAGAAAAGACTCTGGGGACACCTTATAGCAGCCTTCCAGTGCTTAAAGAGGGTCTACAGGAAAGATGGGGAGGGACTCTTTATCAGAGAGTGGAGAGAGAGGACGAAGGATAATAATTTTAAACTGAAAAAAGGTAGTATTAGGTTAGATATTAGGAAGAAATTCTTTACTGTGAGGGTGGTGAGGCACTGGAACAGGCTGCCCAGAGTTGTGGATGCCCCATCCCTGGACGTGTTCAAGGCCAGGTTGGATGGGGCTTTGAGTAACCTGGTCCAGTGGGAGGTGTCCCTGACCATGGCAGGAGCATTGGAACTAAATGATCTTTAAGGTCCCTTCCAACCCAAATCATTCTATGATTCTATCATTCTATGAAATTACAGTTAGATAATACAAAGCTTAATTTGTAATTTCTTATTGATTAGGTTCATTTTTGACTAGTAATGTGAAAATTGTAATAGGAAGTCACAATTTGACTTAAGCAGAAAGAATTACTTATAGAATTTACCTTCTTTCTTGCTTCAAAGAAAATAAAGCAATAAGCCACAGAAAGTTTCAAATAAATGGTTCTTTTATCAGTTCTCCTACATAATGCAAATACTTATAATACTTAGTTTCTATATTTGCAACATCAATAGAGCACAATGATATTAAAAATATTTTATTAAAATAATTTTGTTACAATATTTGTATTAATATGTTTTCAAAACTCTTGTTGTCTTGTAAATCTTCTTCAATGTCCAATATCTGAAGTCCTCTAACATATAAATGCATTTACAAGATGTTATTTTCCTCTACACTAAACAAAGTGTTTTTCTGGGACAAAAACAAATTAAATTTATTTATGTTAAATAAAGGTAAATAGTGTTCTGGACTTGGAAAAGAAATTCTCTAGTGTTTTTTTCAAGGGAACTCCATAGTCCCAATATTAAGCTCTAAGGAACTTCTTTGATATAACTAGAAACATTTATATATTTGTAATTTTAGTCTCTATAGAAGTAGCTGTTATTCCATCACAGTTAATATGAATTGCCTGGACTACTATGGCTCAGTGATGAGTATAGTCACAGGACACTTAAATATAAATTATACCAATTTCCGGTTAGTTTAGATCAGATTCCACATTTTGTCCAATATGATTGCTTTTTTCCCCGGTGAAGAGAAGCATATAATTTTACATTGTGCATAAATTTTGTCATGCTTTACAGGTTCCCTGCCTTCTCAAAAAGATATGCTTCTCCTTCCTTTGCACAACCAGAAGTGTCACTGAGCTGCATGTGATTTCATGGATGGCAGAACACTGATTTCACAACAAGGACAGAGACATAACTTTGAATTACTCTAAAATTTCAGCTAATTGTGTGAATAAAATTGTTCGTAATTGGCATACTTTCAAATGCCATCAAATTGTTGGTTTAATACAATATCATTTAGTAACAGTAGTATTTACAAGATGCAGCAGCATCCTACATTGAGTTAGACACTGTATTATTGATAGGACTAGCATGACTTCCAAGTGTTATCCAGACAGAAATACCAAGAGACTTAAAACCTTATCTGAACTTCAGAGAAGTCAATGCAAAAAATCCCTTGGAGGATACATATCCCATGTATTCTGCCATGCATAGGATACTCTGTAAAGAAGGAAGGAAGGGAATTTCCAGAAAGTTAAAGAACAGTGTATGTCAGAAAAATTTATTTATATTATTGTACTTTATTTGCAAAGACAGATAAATAAGACCCAGTATTTCTTCTCATCAGTTCATTCCTAATCCCTTAGTTGTTTCATGATTTCTTACACTGTGGGAGTCTGAACACTGAATGAATAGAGGTTGTAACTTGGCAAACATTTACTTTGAATGAAGAAACCATAAAGAAGTCCTGTGCACAGACTGCATTTCATTTTCATGACACTCAAATATAGAGGAGTATCTCCACAAGCCCAGAGGAGCACAGGGGCACAAAGCCAGGTGGGACCCCAAATTAAAGACTCAGAGGAAAGCAACACCCTGTCTGGGCCCTTCCCAGGGCTGTCCCAGGAGAGCCATCATAACCATTGTCCATGCATGAAACCCATCAAGAGAAGTCAATGAGACAGCACCTTTTGGACTGAGAGGGGTTGCTGCTTAAGGGACTGGGACACAGTATGGGATGCAAGAGAAGAATCTCTTGGGATTGCCCAATGGTTATGGTAAGCTTATGGCTGGAAACAAAGGCAGTGAAGAGGAGGGATGTAGGTGATCTGAGGAGAAACAAGCATGGGGAAAGAGAGGTGTAAGCAGATAAGGAATAGCCTGTTACGTGCAAATAGTTTGCTGATCAGTACACTTGTCTGGCCATGCAATATGCCCTCTCATCTTAATAAATTCCTTCCTAACTCTTTCTCCTGGGTGAGAGACTATTCTGTGTGAATGTGTCTGTATACAGGTGTTAGTTCAGCAACCAGAGTCAGACCATGGATCAAATGGCCTGGGTGCCCAGGTGCCAGAGTTACTGGATCCTAGTGCCAACAACTGGAGTGGGACCTCAGGTCATAAGGATCCATGTGTCCATGGAGCCAGCAACTGGAGCAAGTGCAGTTGAGTGAGTGTGAGTGAGTGTGAGTGTTCATGAAGCTCAAACCAGACTAGCTGGTGGGTGGGTGACATGGCCTGGGAGCCAGGGGTTTGTGAAACCATGGGAGGAGCTGAAGAGGTCAAAGGGACCTGGGGTTTCCCAGCTAACTCTGTGTGTGTGTGTGTGTGTGTGTGTGTGTGTGTATTTGTGAGTATGACAGTCTATACCAGCAAATAGAGCAGGACTGCAGCCTCAGAGTTCATATGTCTGTGTGCCAGCAACCAGGGAGACTGGGATCCAGAGACCAGCTACTGGACAGAGTGTCTGAGTCCAACTACTGGGCAATCCACATTATATATATTTTATTTTTTTTCTCACCAATGGACCAACCAGAGAGGGGAGCAGGATGTTTGTTTGTGTGTTTGTGGAAGTCTGTGTTTGAATGCTCTCTGTGTCTGCCTGTGTTTTCTGTTCAGCCAGACACATATATGTGTATACGTGGTGTATATGTGTACTCTGTGTGTGTGTGGCTACTGGTAATACATGCTTAGCCTTTCTACAGGTTGGACCTCGGCACCCAGAGATGCAGCATTCTCACCTTTCTTGGGCTGCTGGATTCAGCCCCTCTAACAGATACCAACAGCCAGACTGACTCAGAAGGGAAGGACTGACCGCAAGTGAATTTCTTTCATGCATGTCTTCAGCTTTTCTCATCTCCCTTGTTGGAATCTGGACTGTAACAGATTAATTACAAGGTTTGATAAATTTTACCATCCTGCCATTTTCTATTCTGCTTTCAGGCCATCTGTCATGGAGCTGCCCTTTAGTTGAATTCTCTGAAAACTTGATGTCCTTTCATTTAATTCTGTAATATCTAACCACATCTGAAAAGGCCATCCAGACTTGAATACAATATAATTAATTTGTGTTAGTATATGCAAGAGTATTATAACATATTGAATATCACTCCTCTTTTATAGTCTGTCATCTCCCCAACACCAAAAGCTAAGCTTTTGCAGTAAGTTGTTTACTGTTTCTGTTCCAGCATGTTAGAACAATATCACACAATCCTGAATCATTGCCTCCACAGCATGGACCAACTATTTTGTCACACATCATAGCAAAAAGGCAGTTGGTGTTCCTTTCAACCCATGCTGCAAAAAATTCCAACCTTTCTTTAACCCCAGCCTGAGACTCAGGAATGAACTGCCAGGGTAAAATCTGTAATGGATGCGAGCTGGCCCACCGTAGCTGAATGCATGCTCTTAAGTCATAGGAACCATTAGGTAAGTTCAATTATCTTGTTTTGGCTGGGTCTAGGTGAAGTCGCAGTACATCACTTTGACTGAGTATGCACATAACCAGTGCTCAAGGCTCAGATGACGGGTGGTAAAGTGTCACTTCTTGATAAGTCCTTCACATACACCAACTGACAGTTGCAGTTTAGGTGTCTGGATAGATGCAAAAAAAATGCTCTGTTCTCTTTAATACATAAGCACATCCTAGTCTATGTACAGTCCTTCATGTTGCTGATGCCATATAAAAATTTCACAAAAACTAACTGTGTTATAATGAGATAATTATAATAATATGAGATAATGAGATAATCAAAATCAGAATGTTCTTGGCTATTTGAAAAGCTACTTGAGTTTCAGTGATTATCCTCCATGACTAGAAGATAAACAAAACTTTATTTTCCTCACCCTGCACTTATAGTGACAGGAAAGATTTCCAGGACAAACAACAGTATGTCTGGTTTTCCCCACCAGTGTCACTGCTGATCACAAATACTTGTCCTGAAGTTGACAGTTACCCCACAAGTTCCTGTAAGTACCACAGTTCATGCCTGAGGGGAGAAAGACACAAGGGATGGACAGGCTACCACAGAGGAGGTGGATGCGGAAGGGATGAAGCTGCACATGGAAATATTTTTTCATACCAGTGATCAACTGTGTTTGTCCTTTTTCTCTTTCTCTGTTGATTGACAAAAAAAAAAAAAAAGCAGTTCGTTTGACTCAAATGATAATAACTACACATTAGCTATGAAGAAACTAAATCTTGTATGTACACGATGCTAGCCAATCAACTGTAGTGTTGCTGACTGTTATGAAAGTTGATACAAGTTGTTACTAGGCAGATTTGAGTCATTTAGCATCCTCAAGCTTAATCAGTATTACCAGATCCAGAAATTCAGGAGAAAGATAAAATGTCAGGAAGAGAGGGAAGGAATGTTTATTATGGCATTGGTCCACCTAAATATTCTATTTGTAAATATTGCACTGCCTCTGGTGGTGATTGTACTCTTTGCAAGGACTTTGGAACAGTCATGGCATTAAAGCATAGCATAGTAAACAAGAAAAAATAAACAAAGAAATAAGAAAAAAATGCAGTCTATTGGCTGTGTGACTGTGTTGTGGAATTTTTGTGAAGGTACAAAATGTCTTGGTGGAGATAAAGCACATTCGTGGTGACTCTGCCACGCTAACTTCACAGAATCACCAAATTGCAGAGGTTTGAAGGTACTTCTGGAGACCACTTAATCCAACATCCTGCTCAGGGTCAACTACAGCAGGTTGGCCAGGACCCTGACCAGTTGGGTCTCGAATATTTCCAAGGATGAAGACTACACAACTTCTCTAAGAAACCTATTGCAGTGGCTGACCACACTCACAGGAAAAAGAGTTTTTCATACGTTTAAGTGGAATTAGAGCTATTTCAATTTGTGCCCAGTGCTCTCATCCTGTCACTCAACACCACTGAAGACAGTCTGGCTCCACCTTCTTTACACCCTTCTCAGGTCTTTATACACAGATCCTCCTGAGCATTCTCTTCTTCAGGCTGAACAGTCCCATCTCTCTCAACCTCTCCTCATATGTTGGGTATTCTAGTCTCTTTATCATCTTTGCAGACCTTTGCTGGACTGTCTCCAGTATGCCCATGTCTCTCTTGTACTGGGGAGCCCAGAACTGGACCCAATACTCCAAATACACCAGTGCTGAGTAGAAAGGAAGGATCACTCCCCTTGACCTGCTGTTAGTGCTTTCCAATGGGCCTCTTTATGGTCACCTTATTTAAGTGTTCCCTATCCTCATCCCCCTCCAACGAGGGCATGTCTTGTACCAGACCCTCACTGGTATCAAGGGCCTGGGAGGCAAGTCTTAGCAGTAAAAGTGAGGAAGGCATCAACTACCTCGGCCTTGTCTGTGTCCTTTTCACCAGGTTCCCTGACATATTTAGTAGCAGGTCCACATTTTTCCTAGTCTTCCTTTTGTTGCTGATATACCCATGGAAGCCCTTCTTGTTGCCCTTCATATCCCTCAGGATATTAAACTCCTGGTGGACTTTGTCTTTCCTATCCTTATTCCTGTATGACCAGACACTGTCCTTGATTGCTACTGGGTGACCTCACCTTGCTTCCACTTCTTATATGTGTGGGGTTTATGTTTGAATTTTGTCAGAAGCTCCTTGTTCATCCATACAGGCCTCCTGCTGCTTTTGCTTTGTTTTCTTGTGTTTCAGAATTGTTCATTCTTGAGCCTGGAGGATATGATCCTTTAAAATCAACCAGCTCTCCTGGATACTTATCTCCAGAACTATATCTCATGGGCCTCTTCCAAGCAGATCCCTGAACTTGTCCAAGTCTCGTCTCCTGAAAATCAGGGTTGTGTTCCCACTATTTGCATCTTTGCCTTTTCTCAGGACCCTCAGCACCACGTGTCGTGCTGTGAGGAACTGGCCAGTATTCAGGTAGTGGAGTGCTCTAAAGTGTGGAGTCATCACTTCTGCCTTACTTGTTAATATTTGTGACGTTGCAAGAAGCAAAAGCCCCTGAATTTTCCCATCCATAAAAATTTGGACTACTGTCATGGTACCTTCTGGGATGTTCATCATGATTTACAGTCCCAAATAGAGGAGCGTTTGATGAGATCAGAACTTGGAATGTATATGAGCATAGTCTAGATACGGTCACAGTAGCTAATAAAAATATTACCTGGAATGAATTGTAAGGTCTATCCTTGAGGAAGATCACATGAGGAGTTCCCCTATACCATCTCATAACAATTTAATTTCTCTCTCTGTCCATTATCTTTATTTGCTCCACAATCTCTTTTTTAATCTTCTTTTTCATCAGTTCAATTCAAAATTTCCCACTTGGTTTGACGTAGTCATTTGTGTGTGATATTGTAGTCTGTGTTACATGGGATGGAAAATGAAATTATTATGATAGTCTTTTTTGGCCTTAACTTCTTTGAATGTCTACTTTTACTCAAAATCTGAATTTGTGTTGTCACCCAGGAATACTCCATTTCCCCAGAACATAGTAAAGTTGACCCAAAGCTCATTAAAATCACTGCAAAGATGCCAACGGCCTTCAGGCCCCTACTGAACAATGAAATATTCTAGACTATAAAGCTCCTAAAAATGTGTAAAATAAAGATTTAGGTTATAAGGACTGAAATCTTCTTTAAATCTCTGCAGAAATACTACTGTTGAGAGTATAAAAATTCAACCAGTCTTAAAATACGCTCACTAGTAACTGTTCATAGCTCTATCTAAGAAAAATAAAATAAAAATAGTATTTATGTATCTCAAATGTGGTCTGTGGAGTTGAAGTGGTAGACATATATTATTCATATTTTTAGCAGCCTTTGTATAAAATTATGCCTGAAAATCATTCAGAGCCTGATCCGGAAATCCAAGAGGAATTTTAACATTGATCTATGTGGGAACCACAGGTAGTACAAACTGTAAAGCAGAAGAGAATCCAGTCCAGATTGCTTTGCATAGTCGTCTGAAAGGTCTATAAAATCTCCATTTTCAACCTCCATTTTAGCAAGCATAGAGTTCCAGTAACTTTTTATATGGAAATGGGGTAGATGGTCCACACAAGAAGTAAGTTAATTCTAACAGAATTAAACAAAACATATTTAACATTCTTTATGGTCTATTTGCAATGCAGAGGTGAATTATTTCTCTCTCATGTTTATATTTATACAATCCTGATATTACAGACAGTTTGTAGAGTATTTTCTTAAGATTCATTTAACAGACTGAGGAAAACATTTATGTGTTATTTCTATAATAATATTTTGAGCCAAAGAACTACCTGTGACTACACACATTAACACCTCTGTTTTCATAAGATTTTTCTCATAGAGAACCGTAAAAGGTTTCCCTTTTAGCAACTACCACTCTGGGACTTCTGTCCAATTTTCACACTATAAGGTTTTGGCATACAATATTTCAATATGAACTGGAGCCAAGCAGGTTTGTGAGATTGTGGTAAGTTGACCCTGGCTGGACACAAGGTGCCCACCAAAGCCGCTCTGTCACTTCCCTCCTCAGCTGGGCAGGGGGAGAGAAAACATAATGAAAGGCTCGTGGGTTGAGATAAGTACAGGGTGATCACTCAGCAGTTACTGTCACGGGCAAAACAGACTCGACTTGGGGAAAAAATTAATTTATTTTATTAACAATCAAATCAGAGGAGGATAATGAGAAATAAAAACTAAATCTTAAAACACTTTCCCCCCACCCCTCCATTCTTCCCAGGCTCAACTTCACTCCCAATTTCTCTCCCTCCTCCCCCTGAGTGGCACAGGGGAACGGGGAAAGGGGGTTGTGCTCAGTTCATCACATGTTGTCTCTGTTGCTCCTTCCCCCTTCCCTCCTTCCTCTCCTGCTCCTCACACTCTTCCCTTCTCCAGCATGGGGGCCCTCCCACGAGAGACACACCTCCACAAATTATGCCAACATGAGTCCTTTCCACGGCCTGCAGTTCTTCACAAACTGCTCCAGCGTGGGTCCCTTCCATGGGGTGCAGTCCTTCAGGAACAGACTGCTCCAGTGCAGGTCCCCCACCAAGTCACAAGTCCTACCAGCAAACCTGTTCCAGCGTGGGGTGTTTGCTCCAGCGTGGGGTCTTTGCTCCATGGGACCACAGGTCCTGCCAGGAGCCTGCTCCAATGTGGGCTTCCCACGGGGTCACAGCCTCCTTCGAGCATCCACCTGCTTTGGCGTGGGATCCTCCATGGACTGCAGGTGGATATCTGCTCCATTGTTAACATCCATGGACAGCCTCTCTGACATGATCTTCACCATGGGCCTCAGGGGAATCTCTGCTCCCGCACCTGCAGCACCTCCTCCCTCTCCTTTTTCACTGACCTTGGTGGCTGCAGAGTTGTTGCTCTCTCATATTCTCTCTCTTTTCTCCCAGGTGCTGTTCTGCAGCAGGATTCTTCCCCTTCTTAACTATGTTATCCCAGAGGTGCTACCACCATCACTGATGGGCTCAGCCTTGGTGAGCAGTGGGTGCATCTTGGAGACAGGTGGCATGGGGGGGAAACTTCTAGCAGGTTGTCGCAGAAGCCACGCCTGTAGCCCCCCAGCTACCAAAACTTTTCTTGTGCAAACCCAATACAGAGATTTAAATTGATTAAGGCTGCAATTCTCTCTCCTTTGGTATTCTAGAAATTTTCATTGTCAGGGATGTTATGGTATGAATTCAAAACAGCCTAAAACACGTTTCTTTGGAAGGGGAAAACTTGAACCCTTTTGGAAGCAAACTGGGTCTTTTGGCTGCTGTTTTGTCTCTAGAAATGTTACTTCCCTGTTGTATGTGGACGTTGATTTTGTAAAATCATTTCTATGGAATCTTTTTTTATACAATGCTAAACAGCAATGAATTCCACTCATGATTATGCTGTAATAAATACACTGACTTAATTAATCATAATGGTTACTGTAAATCATTCTGATTTTACTAAAATAATTAAGACCATAATTGACTCCATATTAAACCCCCCAAAAAAGGATTTTGTTTTCTAGCAAGAATGTGTTTTTTATATTTATCTTCTTAAAAATTTGTTGTAGTTGATACAATCATCAACTTTTCTGTAGCAGCAAGTCTTTATCTGAGTGGAAGGCCCATAACTATATTTCATTTTCATATATACAGTAACAAAGTTTTCTAAAAATCATGAGACTTTGCATGTTTGGTGCCTATTCTTATATTGTGCAAACACTTCACATAAAAGTCAAATCATGCATGTTAGACAAGTGCTGGCAAGGGGTTAACATATGTATAGAATAAAATTGTATATACACATTTAAAAATATTGTTTATTTATAGTTTCTTGTGCCCGGTTTAGATATCTTCTGAGGAGATGAAGTGACAGGCTGACACTGTGGCTTTCTGTGGTAGTATTGACTGCAACTTTTACTCCAAAAGAAAATTTCAAATGTTCATTTTATAAGCTGGTCTTCTGAATGAAGACCTACTGAGTTATCTGAGTTTAATAAAAATGATAAGAAACATAAAGGTCAGGGATGACGTTATCTTTGCAGCATTGTATTGATTTGAGCTTATAGAGATAAGCTATAATGTTATTTATTAAAGATTTAATAAACCACTAGCTATCAATGGGCCTGTGAATACCTAGAAGAAAAAGAAGTTCCTGTTAAGAGTGAGAAAATAACTGAATTTGCTTTTTGAAACAAATAAATAAGCAAGCAAATACAGAAAGAAGGAAACCCTTTCTAAATCATGCACTGAAATATCCTTTGAGAAATTTTTAAATTTTAAATTTTAATTTTTTTAAATTTTTAAATTTTCCATGTGCCTTAGCATACATTCCAGGAGGATCTGCTCCGTGATCTTGCCGGGCACAGAGATGAGACTGACTGGCCTGTAGTTTCCTGGGTCTTCCTTTTTTCCTTTTTTCCCCTTTTCAAGTCTGTGGGAACTTCACTGGACTGCCACAACTTCTCAAATATGATGGATGTAATTTTGGTAACCCATTATTGAAATCACCATTAAGATATCAGTCAGAACTAGTGTGTATAGATATATATATGTGTGTGTGTGTGTTTGTGTACATGAACAACTTAATTTTCACATAAAATGTATGGTAATTACAGGTGCTATAAAGATCCAGTGCACTCAGGAGAAATTCGAGTCATGGAGTCACTTAGTTTGGAAGAGTTCTCAGGGGGTTCTCTGGTCCAACCACCAGCTCAAAACAGGGTGAACACTGATTTCAGATCAGTTGCTCAGGGTTTTGTCCAACTGAAATTTGAGGACCACCAAGGGCCACAACTATATAATCTATAAATGCAACTCATTCCAATGCTTGATTATTCTCACAGTGAATCCTCATGTGTTACAATTTATGACAAGTTTCTAATTTTCTTATTGTACACCTTAGTGTACAGTACACCTTGTTCTGTCTTCTTCACAACCTCCTCTTCAGTTTTAAAAGGTTGTTGTTAGGTCCCCTTCAAGACTTCCCTTTTCCAGGCTAAGCAATCCTAATTTCCTCTGTCTCTTACCTGTGCTACTAGAAAAGAAGAAATAGTCTTTCTTGAGATCAAGTGCATCTTAGCTGTGCTCTAATTACCCATGACAAGCTCAGAAAAATTTTTCACAGCTCCGAAATATTTTATGAACAAGTGTTCTCCACAGTTGCTCCCTAAGGACTTTGACCTACGGTCCAGAGAAGCCAGTAGAACAACACCTATTGATTTCAAGAGTTTTACATGAAGACAAAACAAAAGGAATGTTTTTGTTTTTTTCTGAGTTCTTGAACCTCGACTATGAATTAATGAATTAATGACTTAATTAATTTCAAACCCCAAACACAGGGTATTTGGGAGAATTGAAAGTGACAAAGTTGTATATAAATAGATACATGAATAAATATAAATAAACCAGATCCCTTTCTTTTTTTCACAAGAGCAGGGTGGGGAATGAAAAATGTAAAACAACAGAAATGTTTCATGTATTTTTAAAATTAGCATAATATTTTATAAGCTTCTGATTAAGTGTGAATATCTCATGACATGGAAAACATTCTTCTCTAACCTATCAGAGTTATCAAATTAAAAGCTTAGTCACAGAAAATCTTATTCTTGTGCATGTGTCAGCATGGTAAACAAGATAATCTATTTTTCTGAATGTAAAGGATATTAAAAGTCTTTTGCATAGGAAAACTGTAAGTGAGTATAATACAAAATCCACTGTTAGTGACTGAGGAACCCATAAGGAGAGGTGCTCAGCTGGGAGCTAGCTGATGTCACTGCGAGGCCACTCTCTATTATCTTTGAAAGGTCATGGAAATTGGGAGAGGCGCCTACAGACTGGAGGAATGAGAATGAATGTCTTCTAGAAGGGCAAGAAGGAGGATCTGAGAAACTACAGGCTGACCTCGATGCCTGGTTTTGTGATGGAACAACTAATCCTGGAAACTGTTCCAGGCACATGAACAAGAAACTAATTAGAAGTAGTCAGGGTGGATTCACTAACAAGAACAAGAAGTCATGCTTTACCAACTTGATAAACTTCTATGATGAAGTGACTGGTTTGGCAGATAAGGAGAGAGCAGTCAATATTGTCTGCCTGGGCTTCACAAAGACCTTTGACACTGTCTCCCATAAGACACTCATAGACAAGTTGCAGATGCATGGGCTGGATGAGCGGACAGTGAGGTGGATGGAAAACTGGCTGAATGGCTAGGATCAGAGTTTGGTGATCAGTGCCATGAAGTCTAGTTGGAAGACAGAAACTAGTGGCATACCTCAGGGGTCTGTACTGGATCTAGTCCTGCTCTATGTCTTCATTAATGACCTGGATGGTGGGGCAGAGTGTACCCTCAGCAAGTTTGCAGAGGACACAAAACTGGGGGAAGTGACTGATTTACCAGAGGGTTGTGCTATCCAGAGGGACCTCGACAGGCTGGAGAAACGGGCTGACACAAACTTCATGAAGTTCAACAAGGAGAAATACAAAAGCCTGTAACTGGGGAGGAACAAACCCATGCATGAGTATATGCTAGGGGCCACCCAACTGGAAAGCAACTCAGCAGAAAAGGACCTAGGGGTCCTGGTGGATACCAAGTTGAACATGAGCCAGCAATGTGCTCTTGCTGCAAAGAAGGCAAATGGTATCCTCGGCAGCATTAAACAAAGTATTGCCAGCAGGTTGAGAAAGGTGATCTTCTACTCAGTAGTGGTGAGACCACACTTGGAGCATTGGGTCCAGTTCTGGGCTCCTCAGTACAAGAGAGATATGGACATACTGAAGAGCACCTAGTGAAACACCACAAAGGTCATTAAGGGACTGGAACACTTCTCCTATGAGGGGAGGCTGAGAGAGCTAGGACTATTTAACCTGGAGAAGAAAAGCCTCAGGGGGGATCTTATCGATGTGTACAAATATTTAATGGAGACAGTAAAAAAGACCAAGGCAGACTCTTTTCAGTGCCCAGTGACAAGACAATAGGTAATGAGCACAAACTGAAACACAGGACATACCATCTGAACATCAGAAAATACTTTTTTATTGTGAGGGTAACTGAGCACTGGCACAGGTTGCCCAGAGAGTTGGTGGAGCCTCTCACCTTGGAAATACTCAAAAGCCATCTGGACAAAGTCCTGGGCAACTGGGTCTAGGTGGCCTTGCCTGAGCAGAGGGATTGGATCAGAAGATGTCTGGAGGTCCCTTCCTCCAGAGTCTGACCTCAACTGTTCTCCGATTCTTCAATTCTGTGATCACTTGATCATATGCTTACCTGTAAATAAGGAAGACTAAGTATGGAAATTTTATAAGGAATTCAAAACTCATTTTCAGTACATCTACCATATAATCTTACTTTATCTTTTGAGACAAAATTGGGGGCCAGGAATAAAAAGACTTGCACTAAATTGTATATATTATCTTACAGTAATCTCTGCAATAGTTGTTTCTTTCTTTTAATTGAAATTTTTCTCCAGGGCCAGTATTTTATTCTTGGCAAGGACTTGAAAGAAAATAATGCATCATATTTTGAAGAAATTTTTACAAGCATGACTTCTTTTAACATTCTCAAACCTCGGTTGGCCTTTCAGGTTTAATGGTGCATTTTACCTCATTTATCCATTCCCTATCCATTGACTCTTGCATGACAAGAAAGTGAATGAACTAGCTTGTATTTAACCTCACACCTTCCATTTCTTCCTCCAAATACAGTACTTATGATTATGTGATTAGATAAAACTTCAGATAATTCCACTTACTGTCATTAGGAATACCACATGCCAGAGCTCTTTTTTCCTTTTTTCTTTTTTTTTTTTGTTATTAAAAAATCTATATTGCATTACAGTTGGTAGTGGTAAATCCTTCCCAGACCCTAATATAAAAATATTATAGCTTGATTTCCTGTTCTCTGTAAGTATCACATTTGCTTTTTTTTTACTGAATATAGCATACTTATCAGAAAATATGTAATTTCAGAACTAACAATATAAAATCACTTCTCAAGTTAAGCATTATTTAATATTATATTATCTCTGTACACACTCCTGAAGCCTATCAGTTCTTCTTTCTCCAGGCAGAGAATAGCTAATGGTATAACATTTATAAAGCCTGAAAATATTGTGAACTTCTAAATGTTACTTTTGGCCTCAAGCAGAAATGGAAAATGTNATTCAGACCCCACCTCAATATCTTTTTTGATCAGTATTTGGCTATAACAGATAATTTTTTCATATTTCTACTGGGAAGTGGATCCCGGCTTGCAGAGAACATGATAGTGGTTTATAATGTCAAGATATGGCAGACTGAATAATACATGAGCATGTTTTCCATTTTGTGGCCATTCTGACATTTTAAAATTCAAAGCATGAATTTCCTATAGGCATAATCTGGTTTAAATAGACTTCTGGAATTCAGATCTCTAGAATGACCTATCTGTCTGTTTTCCTTTCTTATTGCTTAAAACCAAGGCTCTGCACTGTTGGTATTCATTATTCCTTTAACTTAGTAAATTAACTTTGACACAGTTCAAGCCTCTGTTCTTCTAACAATGCTTAAATTTACATAATTTCAGACGTTTCTCAGTTAGTTGCACTGCTTAATCCTAGTGTAGGCTAAATGGTCCTTTATTACCAAACTGTGATCATTTATGGCTGATAGTGACGAACAGATTGGCTACCAGTATTTTGAAATATCATTTGCAACTTGCATAGATGAGTCCTGATTGTTTTGATTAATGTGCTGGATTTGTCTGTATTTGATTTACTGCTGCAAATGAATTTTGGATATTAACTATATAAAACCAGTATTACAAGCGTTCTGTGATGGGTCTTCAAACTTTGCCTTTTACTTTGCTTGAAGCTTGTAACATTCCCTTGACATGTAAAGAGGTAAGTGATGGGACTGACAGTGTCACTTGACAATGAGTAGAGAGTTTGTGACAGCTGTCAGAATTCCCCCAGTAAAGATGGTAGTGCTTCACATCTGCTGTACGCAGTTCTGGAGCTGTAGAACATTTAGGTCTATAGTGAAGTCTTCTCAGGTGAATTTATTCTACACAAGGGAGTGGCAATTCCACACCTCAGAGAAAGGAATAGTTCTCATTAGATTTTCTCTCACAAGAGAGTTGTCTTTTTTAAAAGATTTCATCTCATGATTAATTTATGGGGGTCCCTTTCTGAAACCTTCACCCTGCAAGAAGTTCTTCACATCAAAGTAAAACTTATCCTTACCCTGCCTACCACCCACATTTCTACTTCATGCTGAGCTGATCTTATGACCGATGTTCAACAGATGAGATGAAAAAATTTAAAGCATTAAAGGAATAAGGAAGCAGATATTGCCAGAATTCTAGTTCTCAAAAGAAAAGAAAACATGACAGACCAGATAGATAGATAGATAGTGGAGAAACTGAGACCTTTTAGCATACCTGTGAAGAAATACTGCAGTATGTAGTACATACCACACTTACGGTAACATGTCAGATGAGCACTCGAAGATAAAGGTTGGGAAGGAAATGTGAATCTTAATGTTCTTTTCCCCAAAGTAGCAAATCAAGTGTGAAATGATATTTTCCACACTGGTGATCTAAAGTATAATTTACAAGGGAAGTAGACTGTAAGTGCCTGAGCCTCACATGCCCTCCCAACTATATATCAAAGTGCTCTCATAATATCTCTGATAATTAAGTAATTAGAAAGAGAGGTATCTGTGTTTATTGATTTTGATAAGATTCAAGATGACAGATTGATACATGTTTTGCAATATACTGGTGACTCAAAATATACCCACCATATTTAGGAAAGCATGTAATGAGTATAAAAAGAGTAATACGGATAAGCCATATAACGTCACGTGACATAAAGAAAATACATTGTGTTCCATTTCAACAGAGAAATAGAGCGGGTATAAAATCAGAAAGCTTATGAGATTCTGAGCAAAGTATCAAAATTCGTGGAATACCATAAGTTCTGTGGAACAATGAACAACACTTATTGAAAATTAAGAAATGTGAAGAAAACTAAAGCCAAGTCTAAACTGTCAAGGTCTGCGCCAAACTGACCAAGTGGCAGACCACATGATAGATTCCTAATACAGAAGGAAGAAATGAAAGAAGTACTAGTAGTAAATGAAAAGACGATTATCTAAACAATATTTTTGACAAATTCTAAAAGTGTTTTTTTGGTAGATACATTTACTTCTTCATCCATTGTGGTTAATGAAATATATGAAAAAAAAAACTCTAAGGGAAATATTACGGCAACAGTGCTGCCATAAAAGCAGTGCTGCTTGAAGCACTAGGTGAATATTAACAAGCTTATGTGCATGACTGCCTTTCAGTATTTAAAATCTCAAAACAAGTAAAAAACAAAACAAGGAAACATAGACAGCTTTATCGGAAATTTTACAGAACAGAGTGCCATGCAAGAGACAACAGATTAATTAATACCTTTTAGGATATTAAATCAAGTCACTAGCCCCTTGTGGTGGGTTGACCCTGGCTGGCAGCTAAAGTCCCACCCAGTTGCTCGCTCACTCTGCCCCTCCTGGATAGGGGAGTTGTTTAGCCTAGAGAAGAGAACACTCTGGGAAGACTTTATAGCAGCCTTCCAGTACCTAAAGGAAAGATGGAGAAGGACTCTTTATCAAGGAGTGTAGTGATAGAATGAGGGATAACAGTTTTAAACTGAAAGAGGACTTAAGAAATTCTTTACTGTGAGGGTGGTGAGACACAAGAACAGGTTGCTCAGAGAAATTGCAGATGCCCTATTCCTGAAAGTATTTAAGGCCAAGTTGGATGGGGCATTGAGTAACTTGGTCTAGTGGAAGGTGTCCCTGCCCATGGCAGGGGGGTTGGAACTAAATGATTCTTAAGGTCCCTTCCAACCTAAACCATTCTATGATTCTACAATTTTATTAGTGAGCATGAAGTCATATGGCATGGAATATCTCTCTGATCCCTTGGGGTTAGCTGTCCTAGCTGTGCCTCCTCCCAGTTTCTTGCCCATCTATTGCTTAACAAGAGCCAAAACTCTAGAGAGCTATTAAGAATGTTTTAGTCACAAATCCAAAACTCAACACCTTCTAGGCTGCTATGAAGAAAATTAACTCCATCCCAGACAAACCAAGAAAAATCTCCACCTCTTACTCTGTCATTAGCATCATGCTCAGCAATAAAAAATGAGGGGATTGGGTTTTGGGGTAGTAGCTATTGCACAGAGACTGGACATCACACTTCACGTTGAAGGTGATGATTGCCTTTGCATTGCTCATTTTAGCGGTTTGGGTTTTTTTCTTCCTCTTCCCTTCATTTATTGAACTATGTTTACCTCAACCCAGGAGTTTCCTCACTTTTGCTCTTCTTATTCTCTGCCTCATCCATTTGCAGGGGCTGGAGTGAGCAAGAGGCTGTGTAGTGTTCAGCTGCTGCCCGTCATCAGCCCACCACACTCCCTCATTCACAGGCACCATTTCAGAGAAAAATGACAATTAGCTATAAGATTGGGTGAACAGTTGAGTGATAGAGGTGGATTTTTTTTTCTTTTTTCCACAAACCAGAACCTTTCATCATAGATAGCAATTTTATCAGTATGATCCTTGTTTTTTCTGTTTAAATACCAAGTTACTGCTAATGTAATACTCTACTATTTTAGAAGCAGAAGCAAGCTCATAATGCAGTTAGCAGCTTCCTTATCAAGTAAAACATCTCACCAGCAGTACAGAATTCTGCTGGTTCATAATACTATGAGCTTTATCACCTTCTAGCCTTTGTGTGGCTTTTCACGTACAGTTTTGTTGAAGCCTATAGGGAACTCATTTTTTCAGAAACCATTCTTTAGCCCATTGCTAAATTACTCAGCCCTTGTCTTAAGAAGTACCTCATCTTGACCCCTTGTCATTTATAAAGGAAGAATCATAAGGCATTCACCATAGGGGAATGTTGATTTAAAAAAAAATAAATTCCCTTTATTCTCAGATAAACAGTTTGTTTACTTTCATTGTACACCAAAACTCTGAAATTTTTCAGCTAAGATCATGCTGGCTGAACCTTGTGCTTGAGAAGATTTCACTTTATTATGGATGCTCCATACAGACTAGGAGAAATGAGGGATCTAACCCTCCTGTTAACTTTCCGTGTCACAGCACATCTACTTTCTCAATGTACAGATGAAAGATGGAGACTGATATTGCTTATTATGATTAATAGGAACAAATAAACAAGGTAATGAATAATGTTACCACAGCAATTTTGTGCCACATTTCTAGCTCCATCTCCTCCTATCATTCTATACATTGACAATCCTTGAAGCCATGAGTCTTGACTATCAGTCATAAGAAGCAGCATCTCCGAAATAGCCAATTTGCACAGCGCCAGACATGGAAAATTATATCAGTGAAAGAGTTAGGAGGCAGATAGAAATCATGACATGAAAATTGCCCTTCTAGACAAGCTGCTCCAGGTGGGTTGTTAGTGAGGTATAGGAAAAAAACCCAGTAAAGACAGTGACTTGTTTACAGTTCCTAAATTCTACTGTGTTCCCAAGCTAAGAGGGCAATAAACAGTGATATTTCTGCCAAGGGGTGAAACATGGGGACATATTACTACCATAAGCCTGGTGACTGTAGCTGCTCTTAATCCACAGAGAGGCACCCAAAGGGCATATAGTGGAACATGTCAATCAACTTTCAATGGGAACGAGGGTTTGATTGCACTCTATGATTCAAGAGTGCTGAGGGGCTTAAAATAAGAGAAATTGTAAACCTTCACCTCTGAGGTGTTATGGTTAGGTGAACAAAAATTTAAGGGTCTACAAAAGAGAAGCTTAGTTCTTTTGACCAATATAATTCAAGAAATCTGAAACAGAGTTACCAAAACACTCACTCTGTACCCTCATTGTAGTTCCTCATGCACTACTAAAAATCTTACAGGATAGCATATTAACAGAAAATAAAGTACGTAGAAATGGCTTTCAAGTGTGTATTATTTTTCCTCTTTTTCATATGTAAACTATAATGTCTCTTGTCTTAAAACAACTGACAAATATTTAAATTGGGAGAATTCTTTACAAGAAAAAAAATGAAATCACATAAACTTATTTAAAGCCTTTCATTTAACACAGAGTAAACATACTATGAAGAATAAGGAGCGTAATATTCAACTTTATTTTCTCCCTCTTTCACGATACAGATTTAATCTAAAAAGCATGTGTGATTTGATTCTATGATTCTATTTTGGGCCCCTCACGACAAGAAAGATGTTGAGATTCTGGAGCGTGCCCAAAGAAGAGCAATAAAGCTGGTGAGGGGTCTGGAGCTCAAGTCCTGTGTTAAGCAGTGTTAAGTTTATGGTTAACTCCATATCTTGAAGGTCTTTTCCATCCTAAATGATTCTGTATGCCTGAATAATACCTCTTTGACATGATTCAGTTGTCTTTGGTGATATTGATAAGTTCTTCCATTCATTCAAGCATTGCCATTGTGAGTATAAGTGTATTTATTTATTTATTTTGTTCGTTCTAGTTACTATTCATTCTGCCTCTCTTGTTTCCTTCAATACTATGTGTTATGTGACTCCTTATAATCACAGAAAGTGCCTTTGTGAAAGTTGAATTTGACTGCTTGTCAAAAACCTAAAAAGACTGTAAGGAAAGCAGCGGAAACTTAATCCACTGTGGTTCTCAAGGCTCTTGATATGTTGCAAATGTTCTCCTCTCCCACATGGAACTCGAAAGGTCTCTGAACATGAAAGGAAATTCTCAGGACCTTGCAGGATGAAGTTCCAGGGATTATATGATGATTCCTGGAATGGTTTATATATGTCTGTCTTTCTTTCTTCCCGGTCTGAGACACTGCTTTAAAAACAGTTTCCATAGCTTTTATTCTAGGGGATGAAATTACATGTTAACAGGCAAGGTGCCCTATCACAAAGGACAAAGAACAGCATTCTGGAGAAGCAAACCTCAAAATCTTAACAGTTTTTATGACAATTCGTTTCATTACTAAAGTGTTTCCTGCTTCTCAGACAGACAGAGAAAGAAAGAAAGAAACAAACCCAAAACTACAAAAAACAGTTGAAAGGAAAATCCTTGGATTTTTTTATTCCACTTTTGCAAGTTACATCCTTGCCTTCACTCCTATACGAATACATCCACTGATTTATCAATCTGAAATCTTCGGAATCAAAACAAAATCTAAATGAATGACTTGCACCATGGCCAACTTAACTTTAAAATTCAGTTTCTCTCAGCTAGTGAGAATTTTGATGATATAAGGACTTGGAGATCTTGTTGTTGAAAAAATGACTGCACAGATTGGTAGGACCAGATATGAAAATTTGGAGGAGCTTTCATGTATGGAGTTGGTTAAGAACTGTATTTTCAAGCATCCAGTGCTTCTGACTTCCTGATTTTCTACCTGCACCTGAATCACTTAACTGCCATGTATGCAAGGACACTCTCAGTTCCATTTTGGGCTATACTCCAACACAGCAAAAAGAAAAGTTAACTGTGTCTCAGGTGAGAGCTGGAACCATCATCACAGGACAACCTGTTGAGGCTTCCTAAATTGTAAACCTGTTGTATCTGGAAGTAGAGGAACTATATCAGAGAGTCTCAAGACAAAGTTGTTCAGTTGAGATCACCTTCACTAGGGATACAAACAAGGAGTTTGACTTTGCCTTAACAGATTCATCCAGGAGGCAGCGTCTTTGCAATGCTGCACCGTGAGAATGTCTCTGGTCCATTTCAGAAAAAAATCAAACAGGGTCAGCATGTGGGGGCCGTGATGCATGGTTTCTGTCAGCTTTCATTGTGGTGTCTGAGCATATTACCACTTCCAGCTGTGCAAGCAGTGACCTCTTCAGCCACCAAAGTTAATTCTGACAAGAACTGTGCATGAGAGGCCTGAAATGCCATACTTCATACTCCAATATACTAATACAAAATGAAACAGATGGTGATTTAGAGTAATACGATGAACTGCAACAACTCAAGAATGAATAGGTCATCCATTTATACACTGATCAGCACAAAGCTTTATTTGTGTGAGACGTAAGTTCTTATTGTTTTTTGAATGAGATAAAAACATATATGTCCTTTGTCTGTAACGTAACCTAATCAGTTAAAAAATTATGTGACTCCTTATAATCACAGAACCATTGTTTACACCTACACAGCTTTCATTAACAGACTATTGAGCCTCCCATACTTTGTGGTGCAAGTAGTCTCACATAGATACTGTATTGTATGTGAGACCTAAACTTTGGCCATGCTGAAACCTGGGGGAATACTGACACATTTTCATATTTCTGCCTTAGGCCAAATGGTATGAAATTCCTTTTGGGCTGTTGCTGTCTGCAGTCCAGTCCTAATAATCCTTAATTAAAGATAATCTGTTTTAAATCAAAGTTTAGATAATTTTATGCCCTGAGAGATGTTTTGCTGAGGTAGCATGAATGCAACTATAAGTATATGGAGGTAGCAGTGACCTGATGGATGGCAAAGTCATGAGTAACTTCCTTAGCTATTCCTTCCTTCTGAAGAAACAGGATTTCTACATTTTATTGTTAGGTGCCACTTCTGGCATTTATTCTTTGACTGTTCAAGTCTCCTTCAGATACTACAGAAGTTATAATGAATTTTCTGTTAAGGGAATTAAAAAATCTATTTAAACTGCTCTGGATAAGGATGAATTTCTGCTGCCATAAGGATGGCTGCTGGTAAAAACACACACACACGAAAAACAACAACAGAAAAAGAAGTTGTCACTGCCACGTGCAGAACTTTTCTATTTTAGTACCTAGCATTTCATGAACCTGGTCTATTTTAAATAATTAGTAAGTACTTCTAAAGGCAACAGCCTCTGCTGATATGCTTCTGCTGCTTGATTTCAGAGACATAGCTGTGTATACATGAGGTTGGGAAAGTATTGGTGCTTCCATTTCTTCTTTCTGAGAGACTCCTAAGAGGTTTCAATGCTCTAAATCTTATTAGGAAATGATTTGTCACCCTGGTCTTTTGGTATTAAACATGGCACAGTGAGTTCCGGTTGGTAGAGATGGTCTGGAGAATGACTGCAGTATTTTGTGTAAATGTAACATTTCCTTCAAAGGAGGAGGTGTCAGAAATCTAAAATAGAAAACTAAAGATATGTCACTTTGAATCAGGTCGGTGGTGGTCTGCCTAGTCCTCAAACTCCAGATAGATCTTTTTCCTTCTCAGCAATGATAGGTAAAGCTTGTTTCCCTAGTGACAAATAAAATGTACAGGATGTTCCATAGCACATTGAACTGACAAAAAATCCTGGTGTTTGTTTTAAAGAGCAGTGTAAGATTTCAATGTAAACCTACACCACTTCGGAGATATATTACCTTCTTACTCCATGCTTGGGCAGAAATCAATCCAATGATCTTCATAGTTAACAGCAGTTCGTTACTAGAGATGACACCATCTGATAGAAATGATGTCAAGAGAATGGAAGTTAACATGAATGTTTTTGGTTGGGATTTTTTTTCATGATAAATTACTTTTATATTTGCATTTTTATAAAATTTGCTTTAAAATCTGCTTTTCTGATAGCTGTCCTGGTTATTTCTCTATCAGTATTTCAAGAATTATATGACTGCCTTAAACAGTTATGTATACTTTCCACAAATCTAATTACCATCCTCATGATCACATCTGCAAATACTGAATTTTACACACAACTGCTCAATGTATTCAGCAGAAAGTGATTTGAAGCTCCTGTGTTACCACAAACCCATGGGGCAGTAATTTCTACAGTTAACAGGCAGCTCTATTCTATAAACAAGGGCAGAGTTAAACAAGTGAAACGATGCTTCATTTTCTGATGGGCCATCCAGCTGCTGAATCAAGAAAGTGAACAAAGCAGATGCTTTCTCCTTGGTTTGATGCCGATGAGTATAAGACACAATAGTTGAACACAAAATACTAACAATTTTACCTTCTGCCTTCATTAAAAAGAAATAAAGTTATACATGAAGTAATTTTATCCATTCTTTTTCTCTTCTTCCAAAGTATAGATATCTTGTCCTGTTAAGCATGGTTTCCTATTAAACCCTTCCTAATGATGTCTTTTCCGTTTAACATGCGTTTTGAAGATACAAGGCAATATTTTTATATAGTTAACTTAGATATGAATTTTACTGCAAGAAAAATTAATGTGAAACACCACCAGTAAGGATTAAATCAATCATGGCTTTCTTTTCAAACATACATTGAATTTTCATTACTGTCTAATTTGTTATTGAATATAATCTTCATCTAAAAGTAATTTCTTTTAGACTGACTTCATGGTTTTCATTGCTTTCACTAGACACCACAGAATACAAATTTATTCAAAAAATACACAAATTTCTAGAAAGCTACTGTAGGTTAAACTTGCAATTCTTCAGTGTTTTCCTGTCTCTTGCTACTCAGATCCATTAATTCATACGTTCAAAGTAATTTTACTCTTTTCTTTCAAGATACTGAAATTATATTAAATTCTGATTCTTGCAAAGATCAATTATTTGCATTATTGATTAGGCAGAAAAAAATCTGGAAAGCATGACATGCATAATTATGACAACCTTATTAAAATTACTGGCTTTTGTGTTGACACTCTTCATTTTCTTTATCCATTTCTCTCACCCTAACATTTCTCTTTACGTGGAGAAAAAGATTGGTCAAATGAAAGACATGCCTATGGACAGACAGTAATAATGTCATCTCATCCTAGAATCAGTGATTAATGAAATAGAATGTGGTGCAGAGACCTTGTTAGATGATCAAATGCCCTATACTCTCAGTAAGAACGTGATCTGTACTGTTATGTCAGTACACATGCTTCTGGTCCTTTGCTCCTGGAAGACTTCCAGTTACAGAGTAGCAAACAAAGCAATAGTTAACAGATTCAACAATTAAACAATAAGTTCAGACTGAGAAAACAAGCCTTCTTCTAAACTCTTTCGTAAATGTAATCTGGCTGAGGGATGGACTGACTTGGAGCCGTACGCTAACAGGTGAAAGTCAGTAGCAGGCCATGTATTCATAAACTGTGGTCTCTATCAAGGAGCAATGAGAGCAGGTTTCTTTGTAAGGAAGGTCAGCCAGAGCCAGAAGTCACGTCAAGACAGGCAGAGGCAGTGGCCTCATGGACAGCTATAGCACAGTGCTATGATACCTGAGAAAGAAGGTCCAGTGATAGTAACCAGGGTCAGACAAGAGCCTAATGATGACCACACAAGTCCAAATTGAGACAGCAGATTTGAGTTCAAGTCAAGAAATCAACTCTACTGGTCAGGATCATGATCCAGGCTAACAGGATCCATGGCCAGGCACAGGCATAGCTGCAATGCCACTGCAATGTAGTTCAGGCAGTGGCTAACTTCCAGACCCTCAGCTTAAAAGCAGCTCCCAAGAAAAGAAGGGGTAACACTGAGGGGTTTTTTTAGCAGAGCTATTAGGGAAAGGCCTTCTTCCAGCTTTTTCTCAAGAAGCTTCAAGGGCGTCAAGGCTTCCCCTATAGGACTCTCTTATCAGCAAGCCGGCCTTAACTGCGAAGAACTAAATTCCTAGAAGGGAGTACTCTGGACCCTGACAGTGTCAATCCCCAGAAAGCTTGAAAGCTTTCAATTGGCAGAAATATGACACCATGCTAGATTTCTGTCTTCTGTTAGTCCTAGAAGCAGAACTAGAAGCAGTGAGATAAACCATTTTGTCTTCAAAGATTAACAGCTTGGATCATTTCTGAAATACTTTGTTACAGATTCAACACGAAGTTGTTGAAAGGACATAGTCTATTCTGGAGTTAAGTAAAAGGAACACAGTGTACTGTAAACACTTGCCAAGTGGAAAGGTAGTCAAAACTTGGAGTCTCAGATGAAAGACTACGTGTTGTTGACCTAAAAGAAGATCTTAAACTTGAGTTTCAATCTTTCCACAGAGTTGTAACAAAAATGGTTCATTGGTTTCTTTTTTGTAGATAAATACTACCTCACCCCAGTGATTCCAAGTTAAGCAATTTAAAAACTGAAGATAAAGAAACACTACCTTGACCATGATATACATATTAATACCACTTTCCTGAATTTCATGAACAGCACTGTAGATCTGAAAGCAGAACAGACTACAGTCTAAATAGAATTATAAAATTTTATGTGTTTTCATTTTTGCATTCATTTACTGCTCATTAGTCAGATTGGCATATATAAGTTGTTTCTATTTTAGATGTTGCTGCTTATAAAACTATCCTTAACTAACATCACTAAAGAATTTCCATTTTGAAAAAAGTTGTAGAATTGTATGGTACTTAGTCCAATTAAGAGTTTTAAGCTTGGGTTACAGAACCAGGGTCAAAACTATACTTAGCAGCTTCCTATAATCATCTGGTTTTCATAATTCAAGACATGCACTGTTGAAGAATGCTCACTTTTCTGTTTATTGCAGTAATGGAAAGTGTCTACAAGTGTCTGTTTATGTGAGGAGAGTTTACATGTTGGATTTCACAAAGCTACGGTTCAAATGAGTAACCATGATATGTGCACTACGGTAAGATTAAAAGAATACCCCAGAACATAGCAGATTGACTTCAGATGCTCCGAAAAGGGAAGATGCATCAAACAAACTTGATAGAAATGTCACTGCTTATTTTTTTCAGTACATCCATAATTCCTGTAAAGAGCAGCCAATACCATATTTCACTAGAATCTTTCACTTCATCACATTGAATGCTCATCCAGGTTCATATTAAGATTTGTATCTCTTCGCAGCAAAAAGAAAGCCAGTAGGAAATCATATTTGAATGAGTGCTGCTACTGGTACTGTTTAAATTAAGTTTTGCTTAAGGATCTGGTAGAAAGCATAAACTCACCTAAATATATGTTTGAAAATTTACAGCTACACCTTTCTGGTTTAGTCTTAATTATAACCTTCCTCTGGTAGTAGCCCCACTGGAATGATGGAAGAAGAGAAGTACTAATCTCATTAAGTGTGGCTGCCAAAAAATGGGAAGGACTTCCCTCTGGAATACTCATCTCCTTAGATAAACATATGAAAGACTTCCTTAAAATGCAGTTTTTTTCCAATAGACAGCAATGAAAGTTAAGCAATTTAAACAGGCTTGACTCTCCCGTTTTACCCTCAGATAATTAATTAGTCTCTAATAATGGTAGTGTATCTCATGAATGACTACTTGGGGACTTTGATAAGTTAATTATTGGTTTACTGCAACCATACTCATTCTGGAAGAAACCATTGTGATCTACTATGTCAGTAAAGATGAAAGGAAAGAAGAAAAAGTGTGCAGCTCATCACAGACCTTAATGTAATAGGTTTTTTTTAAACAACAGAGTTTCATGGCTTGACAAATATCCCTGAAAATATATGTCTTGAGAAATCCATTCAGAGGTTTGTGTTAGAATCTTTGATTGCTTTTGATTCATGAGAGGCAACATCAAAAATGATGCTCCCGATAAACATTAAGATTTTCTTAATACAGCTCACACTTCTTAATATTTTTTATATCACTAGAGTTCCCTGGAGTATTAGTGTTTTCTTTGGAGTAATTATATCCATGCTACATAATCAACTCCTTTATTAAAAAAATAATTGCTTTATTCTTGTCGCAGAATCTGGAATGAGATTGAATTTCTCTTTTTTTTTTTTCATGTTTTAAAATTTAGAATTTTTACAATCCTTTGCAAAAGAAGGAAAAACATGATTTTGTGTTCCTACACTGTGCAGCAGACATATTTATTATATGAAACTACTTCACTTTGGTTCACAGCAAGACTCTCTATTTGCCAATTTATTGGTCATATGTTACGCAACTGGCACCCTAGAGTATGAACAAGCCAATTATTTCAGGCTGGGGAATCCCTACTGACGATGTACAGCATGACTCCTCAGTACATGCAATACAGAATCTGTCTAACTATGTTGGTGAGTGAAGTTTAACTTTGGTTCGTGGCGTATGGTACTTCCAGCATTTGGCAGTTTCTACCAACACTACCAGCTATGAGCTATGAGCTGTTAAGCTATTTTTCTTGGGGAAAGTGGGTTAGCCTGAAAATAAGATTTTTCTTTTTTCCTTTTTTTTTGGTACAGTTTTAGCAGTTTTGAGAAGTTTACCATCTCCAAACTACTTTGTATAAAAATATCTTGGGGCTATCATGTATGCTGCTCTTTGTACAAGGTACTTTGTACATTATAAGATTTTATTGTCTCATAAGGACAATAAAAAAACTGTGAAACATAGGAAAGTGCAATAAGTGTTCATAAATGCATAAGTTACATCATAAATTAAACTGTATCAGATAGTAACTGTCCCAGACATATTTTTCTTTTGTAAACTCACACACACAAAAAAAATGGTAAAGACTACGAAATGACACAAGTAAAATCTTCAGAAAGGCTGAGAAAAGGCTGATTGGTAGATGAAATACTCTATAAGCAGCTGGGAGAAGTCTCAAGATCACTAGCTCTTGTCCTTGTTGGGTACTTAAACTTACCAGAAATCTGCTGGGAATACAATACAGCTGAGAGAGAACAGTCTAGGAGGTTCCTGGAGTGTGTTGAGGATAACTTCCTGACACAGCTGGTGAGGGAGCCAACTAGTGAAGGTGCCCTGCTGGACCTGTTTTTTGTTGTGGGGGATGTGACGGTTAGAGGCCATCTTGGACATAGCGATCATGGACAGAGTTTTCAATTCTCAGAGAAGCAAGGAGGGGGGTTAGCAGAACTGCCACCATGGACTTCCAGAGGGTGGACTTTGGTCTTTTCAGGAGCCTGCTTGACAGAGTCCCTTGGGAGGCAGTCCTGAAGGGCAAAGGAGTCCAGGAAGACTGGACTCTTTTCAAGAAGGAAGTGTTAAAGGCACAGGAGCAGGCCATCCCCATGTGCCAAAAAACAAGCCATCGAGGAAAAAGACCAGCCTAGATGAACAGACAGCTATCATTGCAACTCATAGAAGGGAGAAAGCCCAACTAGAACTTAATCTGGTTTCTGCTGTTAAGGACAATAAAAAAAGTTTCTGTAAATACATTAGCAAATATGTATTGCTTGGAGCATGTATATACATGGAGTATGTATAGCAATGGAAAAAAGGAGGCTGAGGGGAGATCTTATTGCTCTCTACAACTCCTTAAAAGGAGGTTGTAGAGAGGTGGATTTGGTCTCTTCTCCAAAGTAACAAGCAATAGGAGAAGAGGAAATGGCCTCAAGTTGCACCAGGGGGGGTTTAGACTGGATATTAGGAAAAATTTCTTCACCAGAAGGCTTATCAAGCGTTGGAACAGGCTGCCCAGGGAAGTTGTGGAATCACCATCCCTGGAAGAAGTTAAAAGATGGGTAAACTTCATGCTTAGCAACAGGGTTTAGTGATGTTGATGGTTGGACTCGATGATCTGAAAGGTCCCTTCCAACCTAGACAATTATGATTCTATGATTAATTCTATGAAAGCCACAGAAAACTCTTTTCATAATTATGGCATAGAAATAAACTCCATTATTATTCTATCTGCATACCTCAGATCATAAAATCTTTGGGGCAATATTATACACATGGGAGACATTTAGTTTAAATATTAGAAATGGTATCATCACTCCATATCCAGTAAAAAATAAACAACCTGAAGGTGAATTTCTTGAACATAGCTGTTATTCAAATTTCATTGGAACTTCAAATACTGGCCTAAATTCCTCAAAATTAACGTAACTTGTCAAATATGGAATACGTCATTCCATATTTGGAGTTGTATTTTTATTGAGCTAAGAATGGATTAGAAAAGAACCATCAATGATATAAACAATCAAGGAGAAAATTTTGTAAGGCAGGATATTAATCTCACAATATAAAACTCATCCCAAAATCCTGTTCTGTCTGAATTGTGGTTAAGGAGTCAGGGTTTTTTTGGAAAAAAAAAAAAAGGAAAGAAAAAAAAAATTAACACTTCTCTTATAAGCCATAGAAATAAAACCTGTAACTTTAACAACAGGTTTTCTGGGACAGAGACCCTGAAGACATATGTCAAAATCATCATGTAATATGTTTCTTTGCAATGATAATATACCAGGAAAGGAAGTTCTGCTGGCAAAGACCCAAGTGAGCACAGACATCCCTTTTCCCCTCTTCTTATCCACAAGAAGATAATGAAGTAGTGAGCACACTGAAATAATAATTAAAAAACATTCTCCCTAGCTCTCTACATAGAGTGTCAGTTAACCTGACTCTGCAGCTTTTATTTCCTTTTTGGGTAGGATATCAGGAAACTGGGCAGTCCTGCCTGGCAGTAAAGGTGTAATGGGTAAATTAGCATTTTCTGATGGAAAACTCTTCAATTGGAAATGACTTTTGACCAGCTCTTCAATAAGACTGCCTTAATTCCATGCCTGCTCACTGTATAGTAAAATTGATTTTACCTATTCAATAACCTACCTGCAGTCAAGAGGCAATTAAAGTGTACCATATTCTTCACTGCTTTTCAAATTGTGAATCTTACTATGGATCACTGAGGATATTGGCTAAGTGAGGGACAAACTATTATGGAGTGGTTTTCAGAAAGTAAGACTCACAAGCACTGAAACTAAAAATCCATTTTGGTACAAAAATTGAAAAGAGAATAGCCTTTCTTTAATTTTCTACAGAAAAGTGTATTTACCTTTCAGTGATGACTGACACCGTCATGCGGAGCCCATTTTAAGTTTTTGTCTTAGATATCTATATCTTGAAATATGTGACAAGTTCAGTGTTCCAGCTGAAGTAACATTTTCTAACTGTTGCATTGGAGAAAATGGCAATGGGAACAATTAAGTCTACATTCAGCACCAAATGTGCTGGGCTACTTGTACTTAACTAAGTTCTTATGATTGTTAATAAGTCTGCTATGCTTAGTGGGATACAGCTCACGAATTCTGAATGTGCAGAGTTGGAAATCCTAGGTAATGCATCCATCTTCCAGAAGTAACACCAAGAAATCTTTTCAAGTATTCAAAGCAAAACTGATCTTCAATCAGTTTTGTGGACCTTTGAACCTCCACGTAGAGAAAAGAAAACCAGTAAGTGTCCCTCAGAGAATTCCCTTGTTAAAAAGAAGTTTTCTGCTAGTACATAAGTGTTAGACCAAGAATCCATCCTTCTCAGTTCCCAACCAAAGTGAGGTTTTTTTGGGAAGTGGGAAGCGGGAAGCACTGTGCTATTGCGTAGTCTTGCTTTAGTAAAGGTCTGATCATGCAGCTCAAAATCCTTTGAAGTTTTTACCCATGCCAAGTGCATGCCAGGATCTTGAGGGAGTTTATAGACTTTTATATATTAGGAAGGCAAAGCATAACTTTTCATTATGTCTTGGGGGTAAGAGAACATTTCAAAGACAGGAGTCTTCCCAGAGAAATGAATCTTCTGTATGATTTCAGTGTGTTATAGTTTATCAGCTACTAAACACAGATATCAGACATAACTGATTGCCCATCTTCCTGAGTGCCACCTGCTGCTACATATGAATGGAAAATGATGGTTATAAAAATTATTTTTCGGTGGTGAATGAAGCATGGAGGTGACATTTTAAAGATGGGTCTTTGAGCTGTAATCTCATCATGAAAGCTATTACTAAGTCCTTATTCCCTCATCAAAGTGCTTAGACTCAAATTGAGGTACTGAAAGACTGGTTGCCCAGAGATATGGGAACTGCCACGAAAATGAGACAAAGGGTATGTTCCTTCTGTTGCCTCAAATAAAAGCCCTAAGGCTCTGCCATGCTGAGTTTAAGTTTTTAATGTTAAACCAACTACTGAAATTGCCACCCGTTTAGAAGATACGGACAGCAAGCACTGAGTACTGAAAATACTGTTCACATAAACAAGCAGGGTGAGTACACAGCTGTGCCTTAGCCTGCAAGGATTTTGTGCAGAGGGAAGTGTTTTCAAAACTCCCCCAGACCTTTTAGGATAATCCTCACCTGGGGAATCAAATCTCCCAAGCATGTCACCTGGTCACTGTGCAGATTGTGATGAGTATCTACCTTGAAAGAGTCCTCGCAACAGCATCTTTAACTGGATCAGGTGAGACTGCCAAAAGCACTGTTGTTTTCAATTCCAGCTGCCCCGCAGTCCTATTGATGCAAAATCTACACCACTAGTGATTTTCTTAAGCTACCTAGAAAACATCCTCTAGCTATCCTTTCTATGTACAAAAGACTGTCCTATATGCATTTCTTGATCTGCAGGAAAAAGTTCTACTGACTATTTGCTAATGTTTGTATTGTTTGGCTGATTCTGCAGCAAGGACCACCTCGGGGATTATCTGGGATGGTTAGATTTCCCATCCAGGATGTTAAGTAACACATAAACCTACATATAGTCCCTATCACTTGTCTAGGGAGCAGGAGCTGCCTGAGGGAATCCAAGGGACTGTGGAAATTCTCACCAGGAGTGCTTCTGTAACAGTTAATCAAATGCTTTGTTGTGAAAGCACTAGGGGGTGAGTCAATCATCTTGTCCCAAATTGATCTATTGCCTCCTATCAGTCCGTTGTCTCATCCTTGCAGATTAGCCAGGAAGTTCCTGGGTCAGCTGAGAAAATAATGATTTAAGCGCACTAGGTGTGCACAGCCCTAATACCTGGACAGATTTCATTAACGATAGGATAAAACTGAATTCATCCTTGTATCTTATTTATAAGTTAAAATCCATAGTTCTTGCCACAGCACCCACCTGCAGAATCAACCAAGCCAGAATCCACCACTCACCAGGTACAGCTCTTGCTCTCTGATCTGGTAGAGGTTTGTGTAGTTCACTGGATCTTGGTATACACAGATGACTTCTTATTTTCTTCAGTAGTTTCTGGTTTTTATTTCTTCACGGCAGCCAGGAATGAACCATATGTTTCTGGGAATGAAGGGTTATACATTATAAACTTTATCTCTAATATACATGATGGAGAGTATAATGGCTGTGGTACATTTGCATAATGCTGCAATTGGTGGTGTTGTGCTGTCAAATTTAAGGCTGTAAGCAGTGCAAGTACCTAGTCTTCTTAAGTACTTTTACTATTGCCACACCTCTGTACCACCATCCAGTGTTTACTTTAGCTGATTGTTCCCTTGGTGACATGCATGGTCAGCATGGGCCTTGTGACAAGGAACTGTGTTCAGCATAGTGCTGACAGAACTCAGTATTTTTGTCCAGAAATACTTAGAAACAAACAAAAGTTATATTGTTTTACTGCTATGATTCTCATTTTCATAAGAACTTTGCTTTTTTTCAGCATCAAGTTATCCAGCCAGAGAAAAATATTCAAAAACAGCTAAGATGAGGTGCTTGGAACTCCAGATCCTCTGTCATTCATACTTTTTATTAATCTAACAGTATTACATATTATTGCATGTTATTATATATTGAATAACATGTAAAAATGCAACTGTTATATAGATCTTTTTTCTTCTATGATACTCCTCTGTTCCTCATTAGCAATTTTAATGTTTTCTAGGTCCTGCGGGGCTGAGGCTGTTATCTGTCAATATTTGGAGATGCCTGAGTATACATTGTAATAGCTAATATCACTTGAAGAGAAAACTTGTAAGAAAATTCCATGTGTTTATAGTGCTAGGTATGATGGCTGGAAGCTGAGAATATTATGCCTTTCACAGAGGATGGGACCATGTCATTTCAGAAAGAACTTCCCACGTTGTACACTACAGGAGTGTATATGGAGAAATAAAATCTTATCATGTAAATTAATACTATAGTGTAATGTATATATAGAATAAGCTAAACTAATAGCTGGTGAACATTGACATGGTGGGTTGGCCCAGGCTAATAACCAAGTTCCCACGCAGCTGCTCGCTCACTTCCCTCACCCTCAGCGGGACAGGGGAGAAAACAGGAAGAACAGGAGTGAGAAAGCTAATGGTTTGAAATAAAGACAGGTGAATCACATACCAAGTGCTATTGTGGACAAAAATGTTAAACTTGGGGAATTTAACTAAATTTAATGCACATTAGCATAAATACTTAATTATGGATTCAGCTATTGGGAAAGAGAGAAAGACAAACATTTAAAATCCCCTATCCTCCCCCTTTCTCAAGCTCACTTCATTCCAGGTACCTCTCCTCCCCACCTTGCTATCATCATGGGTTACACTCAGTCCTTGCAATGAAGCAATGAGTCGCACAGGGGGATGAGGTCAGGACATAGCAGTTTCTATCTGCTGCCCCTTCTTTCTCACTTTTTCCCCTGTGTCCTTACACGGTTCCTCTATGGGCTGCATTCCCTTCAGCAGTGTTCCTGCTCTGCCATAGAACACCACCTTGTTATTCCCTCATTTCCTTTGTTGCTCCCTCCTCCTCTTTCCAATCCCTCATTCTCTCCATGTTCCCTCTCCCTCTTTTTTTTCTGCCCTTTCACAAAGACACCATAAACTTTGTGGATTCGCTCAGCTGTGTCCTGAGGTGGGTCTGTTGTAGAGTCAGCTGGAACCAGCTGTGTCTGGCATGGGGCAGCCCCTGGCCTTTTCTCTCAGAAGCCACCTCTGAGCCCCTCTGCTACCAAACCTTTGCCATTTACACCCAATGCAACAGCAAATTCTAAAAGGAAACATCTTTAAAAGCAAGTAGGAACAAAAGGGCAAAACATGAGCAAATCAATGTAAGGGAACCACTAAATGAAAATTATTTTTTCTTGTTTATTTCCCAATTCTTCCTCACCTGTTCAAACAGACCTACTTTCTAATAAAGAACTAAACAAGATCTAATTTCTGATCAAATTGAATTTCTGATTTTATACTTTAATATGTTTCTTCTAATAACTGAAGGCTCTAACAATGCTGAGATACTCTCTTGATCTGAAAAATCAGTTTATAAAGAGTGGTACCAGGAGAATAATATCAAATAATAAAATAAAGCCATTACCAGTAACGTAAGCACTTCTCAAAACTGCAGTGCCCACCAGGGAGTTATGTTCTCCTTTTAATGGCAAATGAGATTAAAGCCTTGTAGCTTTGTTATATTTGTGGAGATCACAAAAATATTTTTTCAATAGCAAAGTGCAGGATGCGGGGGGATAGAGAGAGATATACTTTGCACAGAGGAAAACTTTTGGTTTCACACCTGTGGCAGTTACTGCAAATCAGTTTGTCAGTGAAACCACAGAGGGCAAGCTCTTTAGATTCTGATATCAGCAGGTGGGAGAGTTTTCTCTCAACTCTTTTCTTCTTTATCTTTTGGCACACATATTGATGGAGAGAAAGTTAGTGACTTATTCCATTGGCTGACAAAATTTTGGTCTAGTGACTGATTTGTGCCAGTGCAACATCAAGCAGGGGTTAAAAAGCTACTTACAATACTAACATGCCTCATATCAGAAGATGCTCATTGTTAACATTGCCTATTGCCGTTGTTTTCTGGAGGATTTTATTTCATTCTTTTCAAAGGTCTGTGTGGAAAAACTAGGGATAAATATTAAATTGTAAAGTGTAGGGATTTAAAGTATTTGAGACACTAAGCAAAATATTCAAAAAGTCTATCAGAAAAGCTTTAGCCAATGTATACAGGTTAAACAATTTCTTGCATGCTTTGGTGATTTTGATATTTTGATCATATATGGGCTATGAAAATATATTTGAAATTGGAAAGACTACTTCTGTTATACAAATAAATTTCTGCTTCAGCATTTCTCCTTATGTTAGCTCTCAAAAAATAAAATCTAATATAGCAGGAATCATTTTAGTAAAACCTTGAAAGCCCAAACTTGTGAAATTTGTGAAACTGGATTTTCCTTATTACGCATGTAAAGAACAGACTGTACATGATGTTGGATATCAGATTTAGGTGTGAAATTGATCTGTCTGGTTACATTAGGCTGGCAAGTAAATAACCAGAATGATATATTTGGGGAGCTTCTGTACTTGATTGAGAAAAAAAAAGCGTATCTTAATATGGAATGGTACTAGATGTGAGAACAGTAATAGGCTTATTGAATGCTTTCATTTCATTAGTTAGAGAGATTAAAGAAATGATGTTTCCACCTGTTTTTAGATATGTTACTCTGAAATCAACAGAAAATAGAGAGAAAAATGTATTTGCTCATTCCATGAAATAGGCTTCATTCTGCAAGTCAGAGCAAATATAGCCAAAATGTCATAGCAAAGAGTGAAATTGATAATAGTATTATGGAATTAATTAGCAATTTATTTTTAGTAACAAATATGTCAGGTTCTCTTGATTTGGAAAAAGGTGATATTTCTCTTGTGGTAGGTGTGTAAACTTCAAGCCTGTTCCCAAGAAGAATCTTTTTCTTTCCTTAGATAATTATCTAGTCTGTAATTTGATTCTATGTTTTTTTGGCTGATGATCAAAACAAAGACACTGTTTTTATGGTGTCTGCAGTACATGGGACAGTAAAACCCAGTGTTTACTTGGGGAATGTGTAAATGTGATTGTGAGCCTGTTTTTGAACATGTTGAAGAGGAAAATGCTATTTTAAGAGTTTATTTTTGTTAGACTATGGAATTAAAGCCCTATAGTTGAGAGTTATGGATTTCATAAGTCTAGACAGAACAATAAAATAAATTCTGAGTGAGATTTAAAGTCTTATATATCATAGGTTGTACCATAGTCCTACATTAAGTCTAGTGGTCCTAGCTATTCACTCTACTTGTTTTAGGCACCTGAGATGGATTTAATCATACTCTTAACACAACCTCTTGGGCTTTTCTGGTTATTTAACAGGGCATGAGCACATTTGCATATCTGATTCATAATGGGGAAAAGTGGGAGGTGGGTATTGAGCAGGATGTTGGCTGAGTAGCTGAAACAGGTATATTGCACAGGGGTAATACCATGTTTGACAGAAATTACTGTGACCATTATCCCTTTAACTGGAAAAAAACTGTCAGAGGAAATACTAGCAGTCACTGAATAATGGCCTATTGGTTTGAGTATTATGAGTAAGAAGATGACCTGAATTCCAGTTGCTGTAATAATTCTGGACTTAACTTCTGGAATTACACAAAAAAATGGCAATATCGATACATGTGTAAAAAAGAAAAGTTATCTATCCTAAAGAGGATTTACTTTTTGAATCCCCGTAGGTATTATTATAGAGATATATCATTATTATATACTGAAATAGTATTATTATAGTATTATTCAGTTATATTTGGTGGTGTCGCAGATGAAAATATTTGACACGGTTATGATTTAGCAGCTATTCAAAATTTAATAACGACGTAAGGTAGATTGAGAGGTTGAATTTTAGCAGCACTTAATCATTAATCGGTTTAGGGGTTTACAAAATGAGTAAACAAAATAATTGAATGGTGACTTAGTTACAGATTCAAAGATGGCAAGATTCACACTATCTTAATCGAAGCTATCTCAAATCAATACACATACATATGAGTAGAGGTACAAATCACAGGTTAATACATATACATGTATATATCTAAGTAAAACATATAAGCGCATGTGCACGCACACACTCATAGGTCTCTGATTGGGAATTTCTTAATAGCAGGTAATGCTAGCAAGGCGAAAGGTGCTGCTTTTAGGTCCTACATGTTAATGGATAGACAGAAGAGCATCCATATCCATAAACCTAATGTGTATCTCACAACATATAGGTGGAGATGTAGATGAGATAGAGAGAGGCTAGCCTATAGTTAAAATTTCCCTTTCTCGGATTTAGGGTAAATACTCATGATGCATTGGCGTTCCTCAACGGGTGATAGTTGACGCTTGAAAAGGGTCTTCTCTCGCCCTGGCCTTGAGGTGTCAGCCTGAGGGGTATCCCAACTCAGGGGAGTTACTGGGGCCACAGCCCACTGTGATCTAGAAGAGCTGAAAGGGTCCTTACTAGAATCACTACTTATAGGATCCAAGACAATTGATTTTTGTCAGGTACTTTTCAGCTCTGGCCCAGCTCGGACAATAGTTCCGCAACTCCAGAGCTTGTTAGATCTTGGGGTCCTAGTATCTCCCCCTCTGTGGCCATGATCCGTATGGTGTCAGGAGTGATCAATTATAGTTATTATCTCCAAGTGATAGGAGCCCTGGGGACTAGGCACACTATTTTTGGGGTTTTTTTTACAGGAGCAAAGCTTCAGATAGGCCTTTCTTGTAAGTTCTGTGTTTGTTCCTCCTGTGCGGTTTCTGGCTGTCCAGCTCTACACATTCAAGCATTAATCCATGCTTTAAAATTTCCTAATTATCCCAGTTTAGGACAAAGGATACTAGACAATTAAGGGTTCTTTACCTTTAGAACTTTACCCTACGTTACCTTTTTAGGGGCGGGTATCTGCTGTCCTCATTTTCTAGTCTAATGCTAAGACTTTAGCTGAAACAGCTAAGTTAGAAACCACCTGCCCTTACTACCTTAATGGATATCATAGGCATCTTCAGAAGATAACTGAATCATTCATCTCTTCCCACTACGTACAAAGTTGTTTGTGGTTATTTTAAGCACAAGAAGTCCATTGACCTCAGTCTTTGGGAAATCAAGTTGACAAAGAATATGGCCAATATATTATTTGTGCTTAATATCACACACAATAGAAGGGATAACTGGGAAGGATATGACCTCAAATTGTCAGTAGCGGATCCAATACTCCGTATTACACAGAAAAAAAATCATAAAATTGAAAAACCCTAAACCTGATCTGGGGCAGAAATTACTTTTCATATTTAGTGATCTCAATGACTAAGTTGCTACTGATTTTTAGGAGAACTGATCCTTCCAGTCTTACAGTTCTCGTATATCTTACCCATCACCCTTCTATCCATGATCAATCTGAGCTTTTAAAGAAGTTGTACAATAAAATGGATCACATCAAGCTAGCAAAGTGTAGGCTGTAGCAGCCCTCACTTTGAAATGAACTTAGTAACTCTTATCTAACATTTATACAGGAAGATTTCCAGGTACTAACCTACTGCAGTAAGATCCCAAAGAGGAAAACATGCAGAATTCATAACAACCACAAGAGAAGTCTAGAATTGATAAATGGATGTAAATCCTTTAAACTCTGTAATCTTAAATGCCAGCTGTTTATGTACAAGGCTGATGAGTGGACTTAAACATAGTTTATGTCTTTTCACATAGTCCAGACTCATTTTCCTATTTCTGTTATCTCATTAACCTTGCCAAAACTGCTCCAAAAATAAAAAAAAGGATTTTCTCTGGAGTTAATTATATTGAGTTTACTTCTGCCTGATCTCACAGACCTCATTTCTACCTATGAATTAGTGGTTGATGAGGTAAGATACAATTATATTTACTTTATCTGAAATCATGGGACCAGTTATTTTATTTATATTGATGTTGACGTTGTCACTGATATTAGCAGATTTTTGTCCAGTGAATAGTTATTGATGCAGCAGTAGGTAATCAGAACAGTGAAATATTAGAGGCCAGTCTTGACTGACCCCAGTAAGAAAAAANGAAGCTATCTCAAATCAATACACATACATATGAGTAGAGGTACAAATCACAGGTTAATACATATACATGTATATATCTAAGTAAAACATATAAGCGCATGTGCACGCACACACTCATAGGTCTCTGATTGGGAATTTCTTAATAGCAGGTAATGCTAGCAAGGCGAAAGGTGCTGCTTTTAGGTCCTACATGTTAATGGATAGACAGAAGAGCATCCATATCCATAAACCTAATGTGTATCTCACAACATATAGGTGGAGATGTAGATGAGATAGAGAGAGGCTAGCCTATAGTTAAAATTTCCCTTTCTCGGATTTAGGGTAAATACTCATGATGCATTGGCGTTCCTCAACGGGTGATAGTTGACGCTTGAAAAGGGTCTTCTCTCGCCCTGGCCTTGAGGTGTCAGCCTGAGGGGTATCCCAACTCAGGGGAGTTACTGGGGCCACAGCCCACTGTGATCTAGAAGAGCTGAAAGGGTCCTTACTAGAATCACTACTTATAGGATCCAAGACAATTGATTTTTGTCAGGTACTTTTCAGCTCTGGCCCAGCTCGGACAATAGTTCCGCAACTCCAGAGCTTGTTAGATCTTGGGGTCCTAGTATCTCCCCCTCTGTGGCCATGATCCGTATGGTGTCAGGAGTGATCAATTATAGTTATTATCTCCAAGTGATAGGAGCCCTGGGGACTAGGCACACTATTTTTGGGGTTTTTTTTACAGGAGCAAAGCTTCAGATAGGCCTTTCTTGTAAGTTCTGTGTTTGTTCCTCCTGTGCTGTTTCTGGCTGTCCAGCTCTACACATTCAAGCATTAATCCATGCTTTAAAATTTCCTAATTATCCCAGTTTAGGACAAAGGATACTAGACAATTAAGGGTTCTTTACCTTTAGAACTTTACCCTACGTTACCTTTTTAGGGGCGGGTATCTGCTGTCCTCATTTTCTAGTCTAATGCTAAGACTTTAGCTGAAACAGCTAAGTTAGAAACCACCTGCCCTTACTACCTTAATGGATATCATAGGCATCTTCAGAAGATAACTGAATCATTCATCTCTTCCCACTACGTACAAAGTTGTTTGTGGTTATTTTAAGCACAAGAAGTCCATTGACCTCAGTCTTTGGGAAATCAAGTTGACAAAGAATATGGCCAATATATTATTTGTGCTTAATATCACACACAATAGAAGGGATAACTGGGAAGGATATGACCTCAAATTGTCAGTAGCGGATCCAATACTCCGTATTACACAGAAAAAAAATCATAAAATTGAAAAACCCTAAACCTGATCTGGGGCAGAAATTACTTTTCATATTTAGTGATCTCAATGACTAAGTTGCTACTGATTTTTAGGAGAACTGATCCTTCCAGTCTTACAGTTCTCGTATATCTTACCCATCACCCTTCTATCCATGATCAATCTGAGCTTTTAAAGAAGTTGTACAATAAAATGGATCACATCAAGCTAGCAAAGTGTAGGCTGTAGCAGCCCTCACTTTGAAATGAACTTAGTAACTCTTATCTAACATTTATACAGGAAGATTTCCAGGTACTAACCTACTGCAGTAAGATCCCAAAGAGGAAAACATGCAGAATTCATAACAACCACAAGAGAAGTCTAGAATTGATAAATGGATGTAAATCCTTTAAACTCTGTAATCTTAAATGCCAGCTGTTTATGTACAAGGCTGATGAGTGGACTTAAACATAGTTTATGTCTTTTCACATAGTCCAGACTCATTTTCCTATTTCTGTTATCTCATTAACCTTGCCAAAACTGCTCCAAAAATAAAAAAAAGGATTTTCTCTGGAGTTAATTATATTGAGTTTACTTCTGCCTGATCTCACAGACCTCATTTCTACCTATGAATTAGTGGTTGATGAGGTAAGATACAATTATATTTACTTTATCTGAAATCATGGGACCAGTTATTTTATTTATATTGATGTTGACGTTGTCACTGATATTAGCAGATTTTTGTCCAGTGAATAGTTATTGATGCAGCAGTAGGTAATCAGAACAGTGAAATATTAGAGGCCAGTCTTGACTGACCCCAGTAAGAAAAAAAACCCTGAATGCAGAGTACACTGAGGACATCTTCCAGCTTTCCTGTTTTAGGCTATACACAAATTTCTACTTATCTTCTTCTCTTTACTTATCCTCTGGTCTGGGATGATGGAAGTGCTGTTCATGCTGTTTTTGAGGTGGTTTCCTCTTTGCTTTAAAACTAACAATCTCAGTATTTCCTAAATACTGATTTTATTTAATTTTTCTTCCAGAACCTCAAATTGGCCCTGTAGCCAAACAAGAAGGTGACTTTTGGTTTGTTTGGGTTTTTTTTGCCAAATAGGACTTTAAGTGTTTTCAAGTTCAGTCATCAGACCTCTTTTATACACTGATTAAGATTATTGTTAAAAATAATTTCCTTGTTACTGTTATGTCCTGATGCTCCTACTGAAAGGCGGCTCCAGAGCTTCAGTGCTTTATTATTTTAGCATCTTCCTCTAATTTCTGGTTTAAATGTATTAGTGGCCAGTAATTTATCTTTTAAGCTCAGACTGTGTTTTGTCCTTTCCTTCTCCTTCTCTCCTTGTTTAATAACCACATCCTTTGAATATGTAAGGCAAAAGCTTTTGCCTTCCTTCGTAATACATGCCTTTTTATTCCTCTATCATACCAATTTTTCTTGCTCCACAGGCATGTCCAGGACAAACACTTTTTTCTTTTTTTTAAAGTGTATTGTATGGATAAGACCTCACCACGACTTTTTAAGGTAAATTTAACAATCTTCTGCTTTACTGGTACCCTATGCTACTAGCTGTAGTTGGTATGCTACTCTATGTATTCTGAGATAACATTTGCCTTTTTCATTACTGAATTACTTGGAAGTTTATAAACTATCATAATATGATGGAAGACCAGAATCATTTTACATTAGTCGGTTCCAATTAATAAGCTTGTAGCACAAGTTCTTATTAATCCCTTTTGGCATGATCTTGCCCTCTATAATTTATCTGATTTTCTATTACTCTAATCATTATATTAATTCGTCTCTTTGTGCATGATATCTTAATATTCTTTCAAATGACTTCCATGCTTACATTATCAACAACTTCTTGAGCCACTGCAGGCTGACTTGAATTCCTGGTTTTAGGTTGATTGTGGCACAAACAAAAAATAGAATAAAGAACCACTGAGACAAAGAAGAAATCATTGGAAATTCCTCTTTTTTGACAATAAATAAAATTATTCTGAAGTAGAGATTAATTAATTACCATTTGTAGCAGACCACTGAAGGACCTAGCTCATCCCCGTGTGAACTGGGACATGATAAATTTTGTGTTCTTGTTGTACAAGTGCTTGTTGTGAGATTAAGACACCCTTTAACCACAGTATTTCCATGGAAATTTTTCAAATGTTTCCTGAAGTATTAAACATGTATAACACAATGGCAAGATGAGGATTCTAAAATAATGATTGAGCTCTTAAGAAAAGGAAAGTATACTAATCCAGACTGTGATCATAATTGAAAGCCAGGAGGTCAGAGATGAATCAGAGCCCCTTCCATTGACAGTTCCAGTGACTACATGCTGACAATTACATTGTTTATTTAGTTATTAAGTTCATTAATTGTTGAGTCTTTCTCAGTGTAATATCTTGCAATACCTTTCATGTACAAAGCTAAATATATTGATGGTCTTTTAAAAGAAGTCCTAATTTGCTAATTGTGTAAGTGAGACTTCTCTCTGGTGAGAGAATGAAACATAATTTTACTAAGTCATTTGCGATTTTCTTCAGTGTTTCTTAATGAAACTGTTTAACATCTTTAGTTAATATTGCGTGATTTCATTATTAACAAGGCACTTGATAATTAGCTTATAAACTCATACAAAAAGTGTTCCAATCAAAGAAATGAATTGAAGTTTATTAATCTGGATATGTTGTTACTACTTTTATTAAAATGGGCTAAAATTCATTTTTATTAGCAAATATACTACCAAATATGCTGTTTGTGTTTTTACTTCAAATAAATATTTGACAGAAGACAAAAAACCCCCAATAATGTTGACACATGCATTTTATTTATCATGTCATAAAAATGAAAAAAAAAAAATTGTTACCTAAATATACACAGTATATTTTTCATGCAGAAAATCTTCATAATTTACAATTTCAAGTGATGTTACTTTTTTTATCAGAAAACTGCCTAGAAGGATCTAGAGTCCCAAATAAGAAAATTTCCTTTAGGTTTGACTTGTTTTATGGTTCTCTTTCCTTATTCTTTGACAGTAGGTACTTACAATTTATGTAGTACCATTTAGATGCTTGTTTATATTAGGCTGCTGTTCAAGATAGGTGATACAGACATCAAATGTTTCGCTGCTAGTTTAGTGATTCACCTGATAAAATAATTCGATATCTATTTCATTGTATGACTCTTCTAGAATTTCAGGTTCTAGGTAATTGTCCTTCTTGCACTGATCCCTTTTTTTAACACGTGTTACTGCATAACAACTCATCTTTTCTTGCTGAAGGCAGCCATTAACTTCTTATCTGGACAACAAAACCTGATTTTTCACACAAGCAATTAGTGTCACTGTTCAGTTTCATCGATTCCAAAACCATGCAAAAGGTCTTAAAGTCTCAGAGAAGTTTATTCCAGGTTGCAAAGAGGTTCAGGCTTATTTAGTATCCTTCTAATATCCTTGTAATCCTCCTAATACTTTACTTAATATTCTTCCCACTATTTATATGCAATCTTTTATTTCCAGACAGTTAGTCAGGAAAAAAAAAAATCACCTGTAAGCAAGACTTTAAATCTCTACCCTTCCTTAAGGTTTCTCAGCTTTCCCTGACACATTGACAGGTGGAGTTTGTGGTTTTATACAGAGTTGTTTCCAAACAGCTGATTATAATAGCGTTGTTTAAGAACAAGTTAAAAGCAGTTGTCCAGAGCAGTATTGCATTTATTTTCAAAACAGCTTTTTTCCAAAATTACAACTCTGGTGAAGAACAAAATGTTCCTTAAACATGATTATGAAAATTGAACAATCAATCCTTTTTCTTTTTTATTTTTTTAAATAAATTATTTTTCCCTGATTTGCGGAGACAGAACATTTGATTCGCTTACTTTAAGACAGTAAGGTCTCTTCATCTGGCATCCTACAGAAATCACAGTAAAAACTTCCTTGTCACATTTTAGAACATTTTGCTTTTTTGACACATCCTCATCATCTAAGCCTTCGTTGGCATCCACACATGAGTAATGAACACTGAGTGAAGATCCAAATAATTGCTGACCAGGAAGTGTTTGGATTTGAATTTGAACCTGGACCTTCAGATGGTGGTATTGCCACTTAAATATCACACAGCAGAGCCTTAACTCTTTGGGACATGTTCTGAAAAATTTATAATTTTAACTTCTGATTTTATTTTAGTCATTTCTGCTTTGTTCAACACTATGCCCAGGGGGTAGTCTCAGAATTACCTGAAAGAAGTTGCAGTGTTTATGTTTTGTTCTGCTACTTTTAAAAACTACTCTAGATTCTCCAAATAATTCAGGAGTACATGAAATAAGACTTAATTATATGCATCTGTTAAATCTTGTTGTAAATGACCCTAAGCATGTGGAAACCTTTAAAGCTTTTCATTATTGTCTTGATATGCAAATATCTATCAGCGTACCGATTATGAACTGAATACTACTAATCACTATTTCAAAAATAATCTTCTAACTAGCAAGAATTTCTTCCATTCCCTGCTCATTCTAAGACACTAAAGGAAATGTCCTTTAGGCTCATTATCTCCTCATGAAGAACATGAAGTAGAGAGGACCTAGAAAAGAAAGAGATGTATCTAACATTTAACATAAATACCCAGAATGACGTGTAAGCTGTCTGAAGTCTTCTCTCCAAAACTTCAGAAGTATTCACAGCTATTTAAGGCCTGAGAAGAGGCCTACATTTGTGTTCATGTGTGTGTGCATGTGCAAAAGCAAATGATTAATTTGATCATAAAACTTAGCCATGTCATGTCGTTCATGTAGGTTCCAGAATGATCTAAGTAAGAATTAAGAACAAAAAAATACATAGTTTTGGAATAGAAAATGAACATACATACACAAAGGGAATTTCCTTCGAATAATTGCGTTATCAAGCAGGATAAAGAAGTTACACTGAAGTAAATAAATTGTAAAGCACAAAGAGCAAGCATAAATTATAATTTGTTATAGGAGCGAGTCAATCACACAGACATGTGTGCATGGAAATAGTTAAATAATTTCTTTCCTAAATCTGAAGCAAATCTGCATTGGTAAGTGATTATAATTTGGCATATCTTTAATTTGAATATATATCAGTTGAAGTCATATGGGCATGAATCACTTGTGTAGATTACGTTTAAATCAGTGTTCTTATTTAACAGAAATCCTCTTATTTGTGCACATAATTACATCATTCTGCTTGCAGGAGGTATCTGATGAATGACCTTCACTGAATTGCTTTATAGAACTTTACAGAACTTTGAACTGCTGTATGGCCTTTCAACTGTATTGTAATAATATGATTACCTGTGTCTTATTTAAATTGAATTTTATATTGATGAGCACTACATATTAATATCTCTAAAAATACATTCAATATTTTCATGTTCTTAATAGATGAAAAAATGAGTTCATTCATTTATTCCTGGAAAAAAAAAAATTGTCAACCCATCAGTCTATAAATGCAAGAGTGCTCAACACAATCTTTTTATGCCTTTCTCATGTTTTAAGGTAAATAACAACCAATGCACAAAAGCCTTCTTGTGTGTGAACTCACACTTGAAAAACTCAGGAATCACATTAAGACAAAGCATAGAGACAACATAGAACTAAAAAGTTGTACAAATTTAAAGCATAGTCTTTAATTAAATTGTTAATTTTAGATTGTTCAATCTCATCTTTCTGCCTTTTTTTCTTTTTTTTTTTTTTTTTTTTTTATTTTCTTTTGTTTGACTGGGCTTCAGATTCAGTTCTTTAATATTGATTTCACGTCCAAGTTTAAAGGCATAGTTACAAGATTTCAAGAAATGCCTGCTTCTCTGCCATAGCATCATTTCTAGGAACTCCAGCTACAGTTTCAGGAAGAGCTGCTGCAGCCCACTGCAAACACAAGAAGGGGAGGAAGCTTGTGCTTAGAGATATGGTTTAGTGATGGTTTTTGTCAAGTTAGGTTGACGGTTGGACTAGATGATCTGAAAGGTCCCTTCCAACCCAGGAGATTCTATGATTCTATGAAAGTTTGCAAATAAGCTGTATAACTGCATGGGAAGAAACGTAAGGACTAAGAAGAGAGGTAATGCACATGGAGTCTGTAGAAAAGATAAAGTTTGAATCAGAAATGCGTATTGCAAACATCCATTGGTGAATTTTTTTTTTTTTGGTATGTATTTACATACTGCAGGAATTAAGTGCTCTTGGGAGTAAGGAAGACAACTAGTGGATTAAGACGAGGTGGTAGTAAAGGACTTAGCAATTATGAGTTGCTAAACTGAGAATTAAATATTACTATGGAGTTGTGCACTACTAGAAGCATTTTAAAGATTTCCAAAATTGCTCACACACGATGGAAACTATCTAAAGACAAAAAATTTAATTTTCCTTATTGTTCAGGCTGTGTCAGATAAAAGCCTAATTAATGTGCAACAGAGTGTCCTAAAAAGAATATCTCAACAGAGTTCCAAACTGGAACTTAAGCAAATGTTAATTCTAGAAGTCTACAGCCAGTGCGCATCAAATCCTTATTGTAATGTCAACAGCTTGAAATGATACATTCAATAACCTTTAAGTTATAACTTCACTAGTTTTCAAACTTAGAGATTTTTTTATAAAATACAGCTGACAAGACGAACGAGTCACAATGGTCTTCCAATTTTTTTTATATATATATGCTTATATTTACATTGCATAAATATTTATATTTAAAATTTGTATTTTGCTAAAAACTTTTAACAAGCTTGATATCAATTTCATCTGTTTTCTATTCTCTGTTTCTCATACACAATAGTTTGTCTTATCTAAATGACTAAAATTTCTGAGCAACAGCTTTTAACAGGGAATGGCAGGTCACTTACAGCATACATTTTTAGGGACTATACCTTGATTCTAAAATTTCTTACACTCCTGTATTCACAAAATAGCACTCAGAATTTCTGTAATTGCTGAAACAATGCAGCTTAATAAGTCTCAGGAATATGCAGTAGGTAACATTGATACTTGCACTACCTGACAACTGTCTCTTCCATGTTCCCATCAGTTTTACAGCGCAGATAAAGAAGGAGACTAATTTTTTATCAGCCCTGGACTAACATTGGCATTACTAAACGGCAATCTAAAAAGATGGCTTGTTAAGCAGTGTTAGGACATTCCATATTCCTTACTACACAGCTTCTTGAGACCTACATAGATGTATTTATTTTAAGCATTGCATCTTTTCTGTTTTATTAATCAATGTATTCCTAGTCAGTAATTCATGTCCCACATATTCATCTGGTTATTAAAAACACCTGCAGTTTTGAATAGACTGAAATGTCTCTCTTCAGTATCATCACCTAACTAAATTTTTCCCCAAAGATATTACTTTTTCCTTACAGTAAATTTTATGTCAGTGTCATGACTACAAATTGCACTTTGAGAATTACTTGTTCCTTAAGGAAAGGCCGACTACCTCACGGAGCATGGGAGACAAAAAATTTTACAAAGCTTAATAAACCTAAAAAGAAAAAATATTATAGTATAATATTTTTCTTCAATGCCTCAGTGATGTTAACCATTACTGTGGAGACATCGAATCTTTTACTCAATAAAGAAAATGTCATTGCTAATATCATTAATTTGATCCTCCTACAGGAGAGCCTCTTAAAACAAATCTTTAGGCATCATTGTGATGAAAAATAATACTCAATGTGAGAATCCGAATACTGCCTATTCTGTCTAAAGAATGATCAAAAATATTTCACCTCTCCACTCACGTTTTTGCTATGTGGATACATTAGCTGGTTGTAGGTGTACAGAAGTAATGAGGTTACTTGTCTTCTAACCTTTCTTACCAGGTGGAGAGTGTGGCAGTAACAGGGGCAAAGATCATGCAACCAGAGCCACTAACAAGTTGAGAAAGTAATTTTGGAGAAATACAATATTATCTGGAATATTTTACTATCAACATGGCCCAGAGTACTGGTCTGCCCTGGATGTAGCCATTTATCTGGTACTGCTTAAGAAGGTGAGAAAAGGAAACCAGAAGAACACATCAAGCCAATAGTGAGCCTAGGGGTGCTGAATGAAGTGCAATATTCTTTCCTTACCTCTGAAGACAACAAACTGAAGCAATGGAAAATGGAACTTGGTCATGGCCTGCTGTGAGAACTGTGATGCTCTCAAATGTTGTACTCTCCAGGGCCCTGCATCAAAAAACCAGAAGGAATGAGTGTGCAAGGACAGAGGATCATATGGTCCCATTTCCCATATGAAGCTGCATTACAAGTTTTTATAAAACCACATCTTTCAACAGTTAGCTCTGGCAATGGTGTTTACTCACTGATGCTTTAATAGACGTATTCTCTTACTTGTAGACTATGGTTCTCACAAATTGTATGTGCTCAAGTATTTGAGCTCCCAGCTTTTTCCAATATAAAGTGACTCTGAGGCTAAACCTGTTGTATTTAAAGACCAAGTCTGCCAAAACTTTCAGTCGCTGGAATTCACTGTCTTTACCAGAAAGTCTGAAAATCCTCTACTATCAGATATTTTTCTTAATTACATATTCCTGATGAACAAGTCATCTATTGATATTTTTTTAAGTCTCTTTAAAACTTATATTGTAATGCTTGTTTTCCAGCAATAGTTGATGTGGATCTCATTTGAAATCTTAAATGCAGCAGATTGCAAGCATCTGTCTAAATTGTTATAAGGAACTTGAGTGGAAGCAACTGAGCTTCTGTCCAGCTTTCCACGCTACTCATAAGTGCTGTGACCTCATTTCAGGTGATGTTGCTGCCATTTTACAGTCTTCTTTGCTGTCTTGAAATTGATATAGGATTGTAGCAGTTCTCCTTACATGATCTCTCTACTAAAAAGATCCCTTCCTTTCTGATTTTCCGCTGTACTTTTTTTCACAAGCACTGCAAGTAAGAATTTATGTTGAAAAAAACTGCGATGCTGAACTCTGTCTTCTTATAGACTATTGATTTAAGCAATATAAAATTTGGACAGATGTATATGACGTTCTTTACTCTCAAATGCAGAATTTGCTAGACTTTGCAAAAAAAAAAAAAATAACTTTACTTATTAATACTTCCTTCATCAGCCGGTGTTATTTACCAGCCATACTAGAAAGTTACCTTACAATACAGGTCACAGATAAAAGTATAGGAAAAAAACCCCAAAATATAATTTCCAAAAATATCTCTTATCATGATATTTCTCTGCTGGCTTATATGGAAATGTAGTTAACAAGCCAGTTTTAAATTACATCTACTCAGTGCTGTGATAATTACATATAGTGTAATATTTTTAAATCAAAATCTAATGTATTGCTCTAAGACCTTGGAGAAATCAAAGTATACATCAACACAGTCATATTTCTGAGCCAGACCTGCTATTCTATCAATGTAAATGTTTGTAAAAAATCTTCAGTCTACAATGATTTCATCATTATGTTACAGAGTTCGTAACTGCTTCATAATTCCTGAGAAATATTTCTTATACTTAAATATTTCTATGAACTCACACACTCACTTTTCTTTCATGTTTTCCAGTTCTTTGGAATTTTCTCAGATTTCCTGAAAATTAAAGCTAGTGGATCAAATAATCTTGCTAATGGATACTATATTTTTAAATAATTGAATTAATTTGAAAACATTTAGAGATCAAAACTCTTGCCTCAAAATATTCAGATTTTTTACATAGGGTGATGCTGATTGCCTACATATCATACCATGTGGCTCTATCTTCTCTATTTATCCACACATAACACAAAGATGTGTTTTCAGTGTTAAGTGACAACCACCATCATTTACCACCTGTCCATCTGCACTTAACACTCTATTGGTTCTCAGCCTATGTTTATTGCTAATATCCCTCACATCTTACTTTCTTTAGTCATATTGGCACTGTTACTTCACTGACTCCTTTTGTTTCCATAATCAGTGGTTACACTTTCCACTTATAATGTATTACCTGATATATGTGTCTTTCCTGCTCCCTTTACCCACACACGTAGCATTTACATTTCTTCTTTTGAAATGGATGCTTTAATTCATATTTTTAATGGAATCCTGGCTATTTGCATATTAAGGGTGCATATTATTGGCTCACCGAGGCATGGCTGTCTCATGTTATTTTAGATACCTAGGGTATTTGGGGCAGCTATATGTTGCAGGTGAAATACAGTACCTGTGATAGACCTGTGAGCTTCTGCCATGGCAGCTGGAGGCCACAGGCACCGCATATATACTTTTAGGCAACTTAGTTGCACTCTCTGTAATTGACCTTGAACAATTGCAATTTTCTTTTAACTTTGCAAAAGCAAATTGAAGTTCACAGGCAATGTTTCTGATATTCGGTTAAAGTTTCAGAGAGTATGATTTGTTGTTAGTTCCAAATCAATCTTTACAAAGAAAATCTATTTTATAGGAATTGCAATTTAATTCTTAATTGTGTTTAATTGAATACATTCTGGTGTATATATTAATGCATTTCAGGTAAGAACTTCACTTTTCTGTCGTGTTTTGTTTTTCCCCATGGTTCTCAAACATTCTTGTGGATTCAGGATCTCTGATTGATTAGGCAGGTCTCAGATAATTTGACTTGCAAGGGCAAAGCAGGTTAAAAGAGAACTGAACTCTTCCCTAGGCTTTTTGAGCACACAGTAAGATCAGTCATTGCTCTGAAGAGTTACAAGTTAGCTATTGGGAAGCTGTGGAAGAAAGCAAAGAGACAGTCAGCTTGCCAGTTTTGTGGTCTTGTTCTTTCCTACTTTTATAAAAAGATCTGTTACTAGCCAATTGGTTGAATCTGTCTCCAGATGTAGTTGTATAATGTTGGGACTAGGAAGTTACCTGGGTATACCATATACCTGGACATACCATATACCTAGTACAAAGATTGATATGCTCACTGCTGTCTGTATAAGCAATGATATTGCTGTGACAGTGGTAATTAGGAATGATCAATATTCTATCAGTATTTCAATGTTACTCACTCAAATTTGGCAAAGGTGGTGTTAGTAGAAAGCACATATTCTTCTATCAAAAACATATTGTTAAAGAGAATCATTTTGCTTACATTTGGCAGTTGTCAGATCATCCCTACTTCTAAAAAATTGAGGAAAGAAAATGTGGAGGAGAAAGCTCATTCTGGAAAGCTTTTGAGTTGCAATTTCGGCCCTAAAGAACCATATACTGTATAATACTGTGATCCTCAAGACTAGGTTATTTATAACAAAGTGTTCACAAACAGTTCTAACTGTGCTGTTGTTATGTGATTCACTTATAATATTCATACCAGATCATAATCCTTCACTGACTTTGACGTGTTTATCATATTCAGCAGTTCTGTTGTTTGCCCTGTAAAATGTCTGATGGATTGCAATAAGAAATGAAGCTCATACATCAAGATGTAATTGAATACAAGGTTTGGTATTACATGAACATAACTTGAAGCATACCAAACGGCCTTCATGATATTTGCACAATTTCTTGAAAATCATCATGTTTTCCTTAAATGAAATCTAATCAAAACTTGTGTTTTTATAGAAGCTTCCACACATGGGGATAAGAAGCAGACATGCAAAGACAGACACCACTATTTTCTTCCAGAGAAAAGGATCAGAACAAAATTTGAGTGATTAAGAAGAGACTCTCTTTCTTTCCTTTAATTCATCACTTCAAAGTGAATTTGGCTCATGGTAAATTTTTATTGACTGAAATACAGTCCTAAAAACTAGACTGACATTGAATTTGTAAGCCGTAATAAATACATAGATAGTGTCCTTATAATAAGTTTCAGCAGAAGTTATCAAATATGCATACAGTAAATAACCCTATGACTAAAATTTTCTGTGTTAAATCCTTTGATTGGAGAGAAAGTAATATTACAGCACAAACTACACCTTATTTGACATTAAAGACAAAACTCACTGCTAATCATTTTGCAGTATTCACATACATACAGTTTCTGTTAATAAAAGGTGATACTTTCATTAATGTTGCCAAAAATTAACAGAAAGCTGAACAGGAAGAGTATTACAATTTATGGCCTTCTGAAAAGAAAGGCTAGAAATCAACCTAATGATTCTCTCTCCCTGTGCTGGTATAAGCTTTTCAGAGTTTTAGGGGTGTTGTGTTGTGTTGTGTTTGCCCGCCCACCCCCCCCAAACCAAAACAAACCAAAACAAACCAAAATACCACAAAAACAATCTGTAAGTCTTCTATTGCTTTCCTGGAGAAACTATTTTACAACCCAATATTTCTCAAACAGGAAACTTCCTCTTTTTTTGTATCTATTTTTTTGTATGAAACCTGAACATTTAATGTCCTTTTTCTTGATTATACGGTCTTTAGACTTAATAATTTTCTTCCTTAGTAGATATATTCCTTTCAAATACTGTATAATTCTTACTGTTCCCAAGCCCGTATTTACCATTTGCTCAAGGGCATATTTATCTGTTTTCAAGGAACAGATTCTCTAAGTTCTTATATTTTGTTTACTCCTTCTCTGAATTTTTNAGAAGTTATCAAATATGCATACAGTAAATAACCCTATGACTAAAATTTTCTGTGTTAAATCCTTTGATTGGAGAGAAAGTAATATTACAGCACAAACTACACCTTATTTGACATTAAAGACAAAACTCACTGCTAATCATTTTGCAGTATTCACATACATACAGTTTCTGTTAATAAAAGGTGATACTTTCATTATTGTTGCCAAAAATTAACAGAAAGCTGAACAGGAAGAGTATACAATTTATGGCCTTCTGAAAAGAAAGGCTAGAAATCAACCTAATGATTCTCTCTCCCTGTGCTGGTATAAGCTTTTCAGAGTTTTAGGGGTGTTGTGTTGTGTTGTGTTTGCCCGCCCACC